>CM065640.1:47149220-47701720 GCA_033220585.1 Dipteronia sinensis
ACCAAGATATTCTCAACTCAGCAATTAACTCAAAGTCAATGACATTTAAATGTAAAATCCCATCCGATAAGGAGGGAAGGGATGGAGAAAATCAAGGGGAGAATCAATTAGTTTAATCGATGAAGACAATGTATAAAAGAATGACTTCGGCCTTCAGAAAGAAGGACTACTTTTCGACAAGCATACGGCAACAACCCTACTACACCCTAGAGAGATTGAGAGTGATTGAGAAATATTTGTAAATGATACACCATTAATAAGAATAAAGAAAACATTTTCGTTCTCTTTGGATCATTCTCTTTTGATGGTATTGATAATAGTATTTTTTTTTTGTCATTTTTAACTAGCACTGACTAGAATACATTCTACCTTGACCACCACCTCCGTGGTAGTGGTTTTGAGGGTGTTAATTGAGATTTCTCACCCCGAGTAAAATTTCCATTAACATATATTCTTCACTAGGATATATTATCTCCAATAAGATTGTCAAGGGTATGAATGAGAAATATTATCTTATTCTATCTTTATTTAAGAGTTCAATTTTAGCTCCTTAGTGGAATGAGCTAAAATTAATAGATCGGACCTAAGTGAATTATTTGTTGATTGTGATTAGGTTATGTCTATTGAAGCTTAAATTAGATAGTCCGCCAAGATCCCCAATCCGTACGAACTTGCATGGATCACTTGATATATTCTACCGGACCAATTCTAGGTCCATCTAGAATTGTTTTTGGATTTCGGAATCCAAAAGTTTTGGAGAGGTGTGGTCATGTGTGATCAAGAAACGCGGTAACTCTTCAAAAATGCCTGGAATGGGTGGCCAAGGATGTAGGAATCCTAGGGTGGCCTCAATGGGGTGCGTTCAGCATTCCATTAATACATTAAGAATATAATTTGTATATTTTAAATAAATGGGCTGCTAAATTATATTAATGTATTAATTTAAGGCATGTGGACTTATTTATTTTATAGTAAGAATGTGCCTAGTTCACATGTGGACCTTTTATTAAAGTCCAATGGATTTAATAAAATGGAAAAATAATATATTGCACAAGTATATACTTGGGCGGCAAGGCTAATTAATTAGTTTAATATATTGTTTTATTTTATTAATTAATCAAATGGAAATTAATTAATTGTTTGATTAAAAGTTAAAATCTTTTTCTAACTAGGAGTAGGACTCTTAGTGTCATACTATTGGTGGTAGTATGGTAAATATCAAAGACTATATTTGATAAGTAGATAAATGAGAGTATTTTATTTATCTAGTCAAATTAGGTAGTTTTGATATAGTCACAATTTTAATATTCAATAATTTATTATTGGATAATACACTCATGAGTTGGAATAGGGTTAAAACTCAAAATTGATAGGAGACTTGGAGAAGAAGTAATCCTACTTGTGTGAGGATTTGACTACAAGGTAGAAATCCTACTTGAGTGAGAATTTTGGCCACCTTATATATATTATTAAATTCGGAATTAATAATGTGAGTTAAAAAAAAGTTTTTTTTTCGAAAGAAAGAATTTTTATTCTCTTGCTTTTGAATAAAAATAAAAAACTTCCAACTCAAGAGAGGGGTGTAGAATTCGGCCATAGAGAAGAAGAATAAGGAACGTTTGATTTTCGATAGTACATTAGAAGCTTTTACATCAAAAGGCTTAATGTACAAGATTGAATTAGGGTTCACACGAGTTTTCAATTTAAAGATTGAGAATTCACAAATGACCAAAGGTTCTTTACTTTCTTTACGAGGATTATTGTGACTAACAAAAAGAAAAAGATTTTTGTTTCCATCCTCAGGTTTACAATTCAAAGAAAGGGAGCCCACACTCCTAGGTGATTCATGTTCGTGATTGGATTGGAAGATCTTGCAGATTAATTTCAAAGCAAGTGGATTCAAATCGACGCAATATCAATCGTCACGTGAAAAAGATACGATACTTTTATTATATGTTAATTAATCAAGGGTTAATGTTCTTTCTTTTAAAGGAAAATTTTTGAAATATACTAACCCAATTTTTTGCTTCCGCCATGTGTTTTTTTCCCTACATTGGAGAGGCATAGGGTGTCATCTCAGATGATAGTGTGGATGATCCATTGTCATTTAAGCATGCAATGGAAGATTCTAATAAAGAGAAGTGGCTTAAAGCCATGAATCTCGAGATGGAGTCCATGTACTCCAACTCAGTTTGGGAACTTGTAGACTTACCTGATGGGATGAAACTCATATGGTGTAAGTGGATCTACAAGATAAAGAGAGGAGTAGTCGGGAAGGTAGAGACCTTCAAGGCAAGGCCAGTGGCAAAAGGGTTATACCCAAACGGAATGGGTCGATTATGAAGAGACTTTCTCGCCAATGGCTATGTTTATGTCTATTAGGATACTCTTATCCATTGTTGCCTATTTCGACTACGAAATTTGGCAAATAGACATCAAGGCTGCATTTTTTAATGGAAATCTTGATGAGAGTGTCTATATGATGCAACCAGATGGATTCGTGTCCCAAGATCAAAAGAAAAACGTTTGCAAGCTACAAAGGTCCATTTATGGACTGAAGCAAGCATCTAGATCTTGGAATATCAGGTTTGATAATGCTATCAAAACCTATGGCTTTGAGCAAAACGTCGATTGGTGGTATTCATTTGTTAATCGATAGAGGACTTCATTTATAGATATGGCCATCGTGGCTCAATTTATTGAATGAGAGTATAATATTATCATATGGATATTTTAAGGTATTGGATATTAAATCTCAACGTTGAGTTTTCGATAATGTCTATTGAAAACATGGCTTCTGGACAAGTCAAAATATCCAAGTTCAAAATGTGGTCATATGAGTAAATATGGTAACTAGAAGAGCTATAGGCGGTCTATGAGCTCTTGGCGATTACTGATATTATACACGAGTATACACTATCTCCAATAAGATTTTCTAGGGTATGAATGAGAAACATCTTCTTATTCTATCTTTATTTAAGAGTTCAATTTTAGCTCTTTAGTGGAATAAGCTAAAATTAATAGATCGGACCTAAGTGAATCATTTGTTGATTGTGATTAGGTTATGTCTCTATTGAAGCTTGAATTTAGATAGCCCGCCAAGATCCCCAATCCACATGGACTTGCATGGATCACTTGATATATTCTACCGGACTAATTTAAAGGTTCATCTAGAATTGTATTTAATATATTAAGAATATAATTTGCACATTATTTATTTAATGGGCTGCTCAAATTATATTAATATATAAATGAGAGGCATGTGGGCTTGTTTCTTTTAGTAAGAATAGGTCTGGTTCCCATGTGGGCGTTTATTTAAAGCCTGAATGGATTAAATAAAATAAAAAATAATAATAATTGGCCCATATTTTTTGTGTGTGGGCGGCAAGGCTATAATAATAGCCTAAAATATTATTTTATTTTATTGCTTGATTAAATGGAAATTAATCAATTGATTGATTAATTAATTACTTAATTAAAAATCAAAATCTTTTTCTGACTAGGAATTAAGTTTCCTATTAGTATACTACTATAGTAGTATAATAAATATAAAAGACTTAATTTGGTAAATAGATAAATAAAGAATTTATTTATCTAATCAAATAAGGAAGTCTTTAATATAATCACAAATACACTATTTGAGTTGGATTATGAGTTTTTGTGTGGAAAAGAAATCTTTTTTTGAAAAAGGATTTTTTGTCACCAAGTAAATCCACCTACAGATAGGATTCTTGCCCACCAAGTAAATCCTCTTTAGGAAAGGATTTATATACCTATATATATTATTAATTTCAGAATTAATAGTGATAGGAAGAAAAAAAAAAGTTTTTTTTTTGGAGAAAGAATTTTTTATTCTCTTGCTTTTGAATAAAAAAAAAATTCCAACTCTAGAACACAATGAAAATTCGGCCAAGAGGAAGAGATAAAGATAGTTCTAAATTCGATAGTGCACTTGCAAGCCTTTACATAAAAAGGTTTTGTGCACAATTTCGATTTAGGTTCACACGAGTTTCAATCATAACGATTGTGAATTCAAAAGTGATCGGAACGATCTTTCTAGACTCTTGTAATTTTTGTGATTAATGATCTGGAAAGAAGATTTCGTTTTTCCATTCTCAGGTACGCAATTCAAAGAATAGGGAGACCACGCTCCTAGGTGATTCACGTTCGTGATTGGATTGGAAGATCTTGCGGATTACCATTGATGCTAAGTCAATCGGATCACGTGACAAGATGTATGATATCTTTTGAATATATGTATGTTTAATTAATTAAAGGGTTAAGGTTCAAATATTGGAAAATTTTTAAACTATACTAAAAAAAATTTAGTCTCGCTTCCGCTGCGTTTTCGTATTTTTCCCTATACTGCTAATAGCGGAGTAAACCTTCTGTAAGGTAGCAGGAGAGGTGTAGCTCTACTGCATAGGAGCTCTAGATGTACCGGAGCGGATCTACTGTAGAGGAGCTCCGCTAGTATATGAGCAGGTTGGTTGCATATGGGTAGCATAGTAGACCAGTTCTGCCAGGAGTCCCACATACCATATTTGTCAATAGTAAAAAGTCTAGCGTGCATGTAGAGATAAGGAAGCCATGTTGGTGAGCTTCCTACAAACGGTGCCAAAAAGTGTTAACAGGAAAATTCGCTCTGGGTGAAAATTCTGATCAACACCCTCAACCCGCTACCCCAGAGGTCACAGCGGGGGTAGGTACTTCATACCGTGGTTCTGGTAAGGTAAAGGCGAGATAGGTGCCATGGTAGGAGAACAATCATCCCGCCAATCTAGTGCAGTAGACTAGTACCAGGTCTTGGTATCTGATTCTGGTACCCGGTCACCTCTCTAGTTGCCCTCCATAATTCCCTGACCTAGATAACGTGCAAGGAGAGGTACATGAGAGCAAGGACCAGTGGGGTCGGTGCCTAGTTCACATACATGCATAATAAAAGTGATAAATGGGAGAATGACAATTCATTTGGTAGAGGTGGACTGACCTAGGGGGAAAAAAGCATCACGATTGATCATATGCTGAAAAGCCCCCAGGCAGTATCCATAGGAAGGAGAAAGACTCTTCTTTGTATTTCTATATCATGAGAGGTGCCCCAGAGAGCTTACATAAGTTTAAACAGTGACCTTGTAAGTCACAGTGGGAGGGGTACCACTTGGTACCGGTACATTCAGGGTGAAAATTGACATATAGTAGTCGATACAATGGTGGTGTAGAGGGAATCTGGGTAAGGTATTTCTGATGTTGTAGACAATGGCGAACTGCCCTCTCTCTTGTTGATTTATGGATTCGTTCTCTCATTTTTTAGCTTGGAGATCGGAGAAAGCTAGGAGATGTTCGAGGATATTGGAGATTCATTGGAGAAATGTCCGACCCCTTATTGAAGTGTGCTTTGTTATATTTATATCTTCTTTTTATTGTCACCCACTCCATTGATTCAGTTAATTGGCATTAATGGAGTTGAATATTTTCTCATTAATGGTGTTGTGAATGGCCATTAAAGAGTTGAACTTACTACAACAAAGCATACATGAGAAGCAAAGTGCATTTTTGAAAACCAAGTTTTATGGCTTACAAGCACATGATCTAAAAGCAATATCAAGAGATTTACTTAAGATCATTACTTCTCAAGAGAATAGCTTTCAAAGAAAATGAAGCTCATATTTTCCAAAATATTTCCAAAATATGTCACTTATCATTTAAACAAACATTTCACACATCATATATAAGATCTTTGTGAACAACATCATTATAAGATCTTTAGATAGCAAATGTCAATGAGAACCATATGTATATTATACTAAGTTCTCTAGAATGACATGCTACATGAAGTAGTGCAAACAATGAGTTGAGAGATGAAAATCAAAGTATGCAAGCATTAGGATATAGAATTACCTTTAGCAAGCAATTTTCCGTCAAATGCTAAGTCTCGCCTTTTTTATGAGCTCTATTTGGCTTGTTTGTCCTCATGACAATAAGTTATTGGTGTGTCATCCTAAGAGAATAAAACTAAGCATTTTTAACTCACACAAACATACAAAAATTACTTTCTCTAAAAGTCTTAACAACAATCAACACCATATAGATTTCAAAAATGAACTTCTCATAAAGTTAACCAATAGCTTTCGACTATCATAACAAATTATGTGAGATAGCTAAGTTCATGTCTAGTTATAGAGAAACAAAGCTTAGCAAGCTAAATCTCTCAACAACTTGACACTAATCTTAAAGCTAACTCACATGTGCAACTTACACTAATGGTAAGAGCACTCACCCTTGACCAATTTGGTCTTGGGTGAACTTACACAAACATCACTATCATTCTTGACTTTAATGTTGAACCTAGAGTGGAGACTTTCAACAATTTGATTCATAAGAATATCATTGATACTAATCTCCTCAACATTATTAGCAACACATGCTTTGTCAAGATTCACATAACCATCACATTTCTTCATCCAATTCTTTTTAGCATGCATCTTTGAAACATTATGCTTATCAACATCTAATGTCCTATCATGCTTCAATTTAAGTTTAATCTCCTTATCTCTAGATGCATTTCCTATTTTGCAAAATTTAATGTACTTATAACACCTTGGTTTAATGTGACCAACGGTATTACAAAAATGACAAATAGGAATAAAAGATGAGATTGTACCTTGTGGATTTGAAGAAGTGATGAGAGTTTGTGAAGATACCTTGTCTTTCTTTTTACCTTTAGCTTTGGGAGGATTATTCTTAGGAGACTTCTTGACCTTACCTATCTTTGAAAGAGGTGATGCTATCACAAGCTTCTCCTTACATTTCAAGATGCTAGGTTCTCCCTAAGGTTAAGCAAGATTCATGCTATTCTTTATATTGATCGAACCATTGAATAAGTCTTTGATAGCTTGCTTAGCAATGTTGATCTCTTCAATATATTCTTGCTCTCTAATCTTCATCTTAGAAATAATCTCCTTATGCTCAAAGACAAGTCTCTCAACCTCAACATATCTCTTCATGATCTCATTCTTTTCACACATGAATCTATGTGAGGTCTCAACAAACTCATCCACTTGAGTTTTGATCAAATCATCTTTCTCCTTAACCTCTCTCAATGATTCATCTCTTTGCTTCTCAAGCTTCTTAATCTTGGCCAATAGATCGAGATTGGTTGTGTTTGAATTTATGTCTTCTAGATGACGTTGATCAATCTCCTTATCAACGGAAACTAAACAATCATCCTCTAGCTTTGTGAAAGAAGCCGTAAGTGCAACAAAGTTGCTAACATGTTCTTCTTCTTAACTTGAAGACTCATCACTAAAGCTCTCCTCATTGCTAGAATCACTCTCACTCCAAGTGGCAGCCATAGCTTTGCCCTTCTTGTCTTTCTTGGACTTCTTTTTAGCGTACTCACTTGCAAAATGTCCATAGCCTTGACATTCAAAGCATTGAACACCTTTTTTGTTCTTGGCTTGACCATTCTTATCAACTCTTGGAGTAGATGTTTTCTTGATTTCCTTTTCCTTAGAAAAGCTACCTCTAGGCTTGGTACCTCTTCTTAGAAACTTCTTAAATTTCCTAACCATGAGAGCCATTTCTTCATTTTCATCATCACTCTCCTCTTCAATAGCTTTGAAATCAATTCCCTTACTCTTGATCTTTGGCTTCAAGAATATCTCATAAGTTTAGAATGACCCAAGCAATTCATCAATGCTCAAGCAATCTACATCCTTGCTTTCTTCAATGGCTGTGACCTTTGCCTTGAATCTCTTAGGGAGAGATCTTAAAATCTTCCAATTGAGACAAGAGATTGGTACTCCAAGTGCTTGACATTGGTTAGCAACATTTAGAAGTTGAAATTGGAAATCTTCAAACTTGTCTTCATCACACATTTGCAAGTTTTCAAATTGTGATGTAAACATTTGAAGCCTAGACTTTCTCACCGCTAAAGTGCCTTCATTTGTGACTTGAAGTGTATCACATGCTTCTTTGGCTGATTCAAGATTTTGTATATAGGAGAATTGATGTCCATCAACTCCTCCAAATGTAGAGTTCATAGCACGATGGTGCCACTTAGCAACTTCAAAGTCATTAGGTGTCCATTCACTTCTAGGTTTGGAGACTTCGGTTCCATCTTCTAGAACCTTACTAGAAAGAGAATAGCATTCTTCAACTACCATCCAAGCTCTTTCATCTATAAAGCGAATGTATGCCTTCATCCTCAATTTCCAAAACCCATAGTTGTTACCACGAAGTAATGGTGGCCTAGTAGTTAAAGCTCCTTCCGCCATTACATCATCTTGAAGTCCCATTGCTTCAATAGCTCTACAAATCACCGTGAAAGTATACCGGGATCTCACTAAGTGCAATCTAGTGATCCACTCTGATACCAAATGAAAACTACAAGCACGGTTAATTTGCCTTAAGCTAACCTAGAAGGGGGTGAATAGGTTACAACACCTTTTTTTGTCCCTTGAAACAAACACAAGTTTGTCCCTCTAAGTAGCTTGTATCACACTCCAAATACAATCACAAGCAATATCAATTCAAATAAAGATATGCTTGTTCAAACAAATTCAACTCCATCATATACAAAAATGATATACAATGAATATTAATTACAAAGATATCAACTAAGATATATATCAACATATATACAAATAAAAGAGATAAGGATAGAGAAAAACAACACATGATTTTTACGTGGTAAAACCTCCTAAGAGGAAACGTCCATGGGTTGATACCACAACCACCGGCAAACAAATCCACTAGTAAGATAAAAAAATACAATCTCTCAAGTGACCACTTCACCTAGAAATCTACCATTCCACCCTACATAATGAAAGTGATGCCCCTTTGCTCAACTATCCGGATCACCCTGATCCTAGTCAAGACTTCCATGCACAAGTTGAAGAACCCCTCTCCAAGCATGTGACTTCCGCTGCTTAGCTATCCGGATCACCCCGATCCTAGACAAGTCTTACATGCACAACTATCTGAGTCACTCCGACTCTAGTCAAGACTTCCACTTGCACAAGTTGAAGAACCCTTCTCCAAACATGTGAATTTCGCTGCTTAGCTATCCGGATCACCCCGATCCTAGCTAAGTCTTACATGCTCAAATCAAAGAATCACTCTAAGAAATGAGACTTCCGGCCTTTTGCAAGGTAAATGATCTAAGTGAATGCAAATGATGCAAACACACACAACATAGTATATATGATCAATATATCCTATGGAAACTAGAATTGAATCAATATGCACATGTCATATGTATTCTATTTTATGATCCTAAAAACAATGCAATCATACACAATGATGCATGTACATATGAAATGTGAGGATTGGACACAAATCATGAAGAACTAGATATTTGTCATCAAAAGCACAAGTCAATAGTATATAGATTCTTGTAACATGAACAAACAACCTAGAGCATGTGAAACACCTAACACACACCAAAACCTAGATTATGTTCAATCACATAAAAATGCTAACATCAATTTGATAAAATCAAAACTGAATCTCTAGCAAAATAATAGAACTTAGATTCTCAAGATAATCAATCAAATCCAATCAAGTTCTAAATCATCAATCAAATATGCTATTTCAATAAATATTAAATTAAGATGATGTAGCATATGAAAAGACTATCAATCAACAAAATCAAGTCAATAAACACAGAAGATAGTCCTAGATTTGAAGCTAGCACAATACAACATCTCAAACATGTGAAAACATAGATTTGTAAAAACCTAACTCAACATGTTAATCAATTGAATCTCAAACTAGATCTATTAGAGATCATTTCTCTAATCAATGTTTACACAGAAAACATACATATATATGAGAAGAAAACCCAAGGCAATTGCAGACATGAAGATCAAGAACAAAATAGAAATCAATACCTTAAATGAAAAACGTGCAGCTTCATTTTTGTGATTAGTCCTACCAGAAAACTCAATCTATTTACTCCAAACTCTTGTGTAAATCATAGAGGACTGGTACACAAAGATTCTCCAATTTGAATCACTCAAGACGGACTCCAAATGAGAAAGTTATGGTGTTTGGAAGATGAGAAAACTTGGAGAGAAAATTCTGCACTTGTGTTTTTCAAATTTTCTTCTTCTATGAAATGAGAGGGAACAAGGGAATTTAAAGAGGGAAATAAGGAAGGAATTTTAACATCCAATGAGGGATTGCCAGCTAGATCCCCATGGAGGTGTGTGGGCCCCACGGGACCAGCAGCCCTCCATTCCCGTGGAGGCCACGTGCCTCCACGGGGAAGTGGTGCTTGGCACCCCTCAACCCTTCTTGCGACCTTTTTATTTTGACCATATCTTTGGCCTGTAGACTCTGATTTTGAATCTGTTTTCGGATTAGGAACTGGGACTCTCCCATCTACAAAAGTCATCAAGAAACCTTTTCCAAAAAAATATGGAATTCAACTTGGAAATCAAGGAAGAAAATCATATACGATAAAATCACGGAAAGTTTCTTAACCACCTAATTTGAACTTGAAACTCAATGAATGAGTAACCAAATTAATTGGAACTCAATGAGAAATTATATAAGCTCAAAATAAAGTTCATTAACATATAAACACAAACCAATAAACATAAGAACACACAAGTATGCTATTTCATAGAACTAGTCCTAGAACATGCAAATTGTGAAAATTGTCAAATTAAATCTAATGCATGTGCATACATCAACAAGTGTGTGTATTGTGTTAAACCAAAATTTGCACAATGATGCAGGGACACATATTGATGCAATGTATATGTGTGCCTAGGCCTTGCAAGAGGAAAGAGGTCTCAATTACCTTTTGCTAAACAACTTAGCTTTATTCCTCTTGTAGCCACCACTTTGCTTGAATGTTGTCCAATCTTTCTTGAAGCTTGATTATCCACAAATCCTAAACAACTAATCAATACAAAGCAAAAGTCGTTTTGATATAGAATTATGCCAACACAACTCAAGAACTAACAGTCCACCCTACTTAATACCTGGTAAAACGTGCGATGTGGCACTGACTTCTTCCTAGTTCATGGTATCGAGTATCCCCGGTATCTGGGTACTGGTCTCGATCTAGGTTCTACCAGGCTCAAAGCAGATGGAAAATTCTTCTTTGGACCCCTGCCAAAAAAGGTTGTTAACATAACCTATTCACCCCACCCCACTCCACCCCCCACCCCCTCTAGGTTAGCTTAAGACAAATTAACCGTGTTTGTATTTTTCATTTGGTATCAGAGCGGGTCACTAGATTGCACTTAGTGAGATCCCGGGATACACTCATGGTGATTTATAGCCATGGATAGCAACCTTGAGTTTTATATTGTTTGTGTTGATTGCCCACCTCTTGTTGATGAGACTAAAAAGGCATGGGATATTCTAAGATATCAGTGAATGTGGTCATTTATTTTCTTCTTGGTATTTTTCTACTAACAATTTTGTTAATAAGCTTAAAGAGAATATTAGTGACAAAAGCGAAGATGAGGAGAAACTAGATTCCGTGCAAGATAATGTTTATGTAGGTAACTACCTATGTGACATAATTGTGAAACAAGAAGAAATTAAAGAAGAAGAGGATTTTCAGATGGACAATCAAGCTAGGCATGATCACTTATCTTTACAACTCAATGAAGAGGATTGCGAATCAAAGACCACCAACTTCAACTTGATGGCAAAAGTTCAAACTCTTGAGAAGGAAAGAGATGAAGCTTTGAAGGAAGTTGAAGTGAAGAGTGAAGTGATCAAATGTCAAGAAAAGAAGATGGTTGAAGACGCTCATGTGTTAGAAAATTTAATAAATTATTTTGCTAATTATTTGTTTTTCTTGAAAAAAACAATCAAGGGCAAGGAAGAAGAATTGGAAATCATGAAGGCCAAAGAGCTTGGTATACTTAATGGAGATTCAAGTGACTTAGGCTTGGTAGATGAGCAAGTGGAGTCTCCTATAACTAAAAGCAAGTAACTAAGGAACAAGAAGATTTCGAAAGCCAATCCTTCCAAGGTCAAGAGCAAAATCAAGAAGAGTAAGGAGTCTTTAACGTTGGTACACTCTCACCTAAATAACATCTCCAAACTTATCTCGATTTGCTATTTTTGCAATGTTTTAGGGCATATTAAAACTAGATGCCATGAGTATATTAGACAATGCATGCTAGTGAGATGAGAAAATCTTCTTTAATGTTTCTAAACATGTTAATTGCTTTGATGCTTTGTACAATGTGCATATTGTCAATTATCATCTAAAGAAACATACTAGGAAATCTTGGATTAAAATGTATGATGTGAAAAAGGTTCCTAGTCAATCTTGTATACATGTTTCTTATGATAACACTTTGAGTGTTGTATATGATAGGGATAGTCTGTGAAGAAGAATGTCAAAAAGATTTGGGTGAAAAAAAGTGTTTCACATGATCATATGCATAGTCTTGATGATATCGTTGTTGATGGCAATAATGATGTGTTTAACATGAGTAAAATCTTTATAGAGAAGATTGTTGATGATTTATCTTCTAAATATTGTTAATAGCCAAATTTGGCTAGGGACCAAAGGGAAATTTTTCACCCTTCTAGTCTTACTCCAGGCCCGAGGTCATTCACCAGGAGACCACGCTTCCTAAAGCCGAGCTACGATACCAACCCACAGAAATAAAGGCGAGCTCAAGAAACACCCGGAGTAGAGCCCGACGTGATCAGACCGAGCCCGCATCACCAAACATGAAATTAGGGAGCTCCCTCGAGGTCGAGATTACCTCGTAACCTCTCCAGCAGCTCGCCTAAACCCCTCTATCATAGAGGGGTGTCCGCAGGGGGCAGCATCAAGCTCCAAGAAATCACGGGAGGTCAGACCGAGCTCTTGGCTAGGTTAAGCACCTGAATACCAGAGCCAAGACACTGATCTACCTCGCTATCTGATCTACCTCGCCATACATACCATATTCAACGACACAGATCTACCTCGCCATACATACCGTATTCAACGACCTCTATAAGGGATCATGCTGTGAAGATATGAAGATACACTGGATCATATCTGGTACGTGCAAAATAAGTAATAGAGTCCAGAGAGGAAACAAACTGATCTCCACCAAGATATTCTCAATTCGGCTATTAACACAAAGTCAATGACATTTAAATGAGAAATCCCGCCCGATAAGGAGGGGAGAGAGTGAGAAAATCAAGGGGAGAATCAGTTGATTTAACCTATAAAAACTATGTATAAATAGAAAGAAATAGGAAGAGAGAAAGGGACTACTTTTCGACAGATTTACGACAACAACCCTACTACACCTTAGAGAGATTGAGAGCAATTGAGAGATATTTGTACACGATACACCATTAATAAAGAGTGCATTTTTCTTCTCTTTTGATAGTATTAACATTAGCATTTTTTGTCATTTGAAGAAGCACTATTTAGAATACATTCGACCTTGGCCACCATCTTCGTGGTAATGGTCTTGAGGGTGTTAATTGAGATTTCTCACCCTGAGAAAATTTTTCGTTAACACTTTCTGGCGCCGTCTGTGGGAACCCAACCACACCCAATTAATCAAGTCAACCATTTGCATTTTGATTGTTTTACAGAAACCATGAGACTCCGCTCCTCCCAAGAATATCACGGAGCTTCGGAACAACCTTCGGCGATGCCAACGCGAAAGGCCCCAAGGAGGGGAAAGAAGTCTGGACATCGCAGTCAAGCTCCGGTCCAAACGACCAATGCACGGGCTTCTGGCCACCCTATGATAAGCCAGGCCACGCTCGACCAACAAGCGGCAGCCTTCGTGGAAACCGTCTGCATCCGCCTGCTTGCCGAAGGCATCACAATCCAACCAACAAATCCAAATAATCAAGGAGAGCCAAGCAGGCATGGGACCAGACAACCCGCTTTTGACCGCCTGGGACCTCCTCCTCCAGAGCCAGCTCGCGACAGGATTAGGCCCTAACCTTTGATCCGGGATAGTCTAGGACTCATGCCCCCAGTTCCAAGAAGACCTTCACAACATCAGCCCATGCGAGTTAAGTCTGCAATAGATGCTATAACCAGGGAGTAACAAGAGGCACCTCGCCCGATGGCATCAAGAAAAGAAGCATGGGCACAAAAGGAAGGAAGTTGACGAACCTCCCGAGTGGATCCCGCCCGTGATGAGGATCACCCAGGTCGCCAGTTCATCGGAGGGATCCGACAGTGAAGAATCCGAGGTCAATTCAAAGATACTCGGGAACAAGCGACTAAGGGATTAGCTGGAAAAGCTACAAAAAGAGGTCCAGCAGATAAGAAAGGGACAGAACAAAAAGGATAAGAAGGATCCATTAAGCGAGATGAACGCTCCCTTCACCAGGAGGATCCGGGAAGCGGAGCTTCCCCCAAAATTTTAAATGCCAACAGATAAGTTCTTCAGAACAGAAGACCCTTTAAGTCACCTGGAGAGTTTCGTCCAACATATGGGGGTCCAGAAGACCACCAGAGCAGCTATATGTAGGATGTTCCCAACGACCCTAACCAACTACGCGAAGAATTGGTTCAGGAAACTGTCTGCTAGTAGCGTGGATTCTTTCACAAAGTTATCAACAGATTTTTGCTCGCAGTTCCAAGGGGTCAAACCTCATCCAAAAGATCCCATACACCTCCAATATGTGATTCAGGAGCGAGGTGAAACACTTCGATCGTACGTGGAACGATTTCACAAAGAAGTCATACAAATGAGAGTCTTCACCGAGAAAGAAACTCTCGCCAATTTCAGGCGGAACGTGTGGGCTGGAAAGCTTTTCCGTTCCTTCGCCAAGAGACCTCCAGAGACTTACCAGGAGGCCTACGATCGGGCTCTTGAGCAGGTCGAGATCAACGAACAGCTCAAATTCAATATGGAACACGACGATATGAGAACGGTAAAGTGTCAGAAAAAAAAAGCTCCAAAATTTGAGCCAGCTTAAAAGAATCAGAATAAACCTCTCAATAGGTCGACCTATCATTTCCCCGCTTCTCAGCTCAGGTAGGAAAGGTATCCAGTAAGACGAACCCATCCTCGGGCTTTACCTCCTCCTAAGACTGTAGCCCTCATAATGCGAGATGAGTAAGGATATGATTATTACACTCCCATGAATGCCTCCCGGGAAATAGTCTACCTTGCTATACAGGACAAAGAGCTACTCCAAATGCCCGCACCCATGAAAGCCCATGTCGATAGAAGGAGCCGGTACAAGTACTACGACTTCCATGAAGATGTGGGCCACAACACCTCAAAGTGTTATAATTTGCGCAACCAGATCGAAGCCCTGATAAGGGGAGGATGTTTGATTGAGTTCTTGCAGCAGGTCAGAGACAATATTCAGACTGGAAGAGAGGTACAAGCCGAGATCCGCTAGCATATGGAAAAGAGAAAGGGGGAACAAACTGACTTAATGTAACAGATACAGGTGATACACACCATCAGCGGAGGTCCCACATTGGTCGGTACCTCAAATAATTCCAGGAAAAACCCTGCAAGAAAGATTCCCCGTATAGAAGAAGGTCGAGGTATCTTCAAGGTCAGCCAAAGCCCGGCGGAGCCCTCCTAGTCAGCACATATCATTTTCACTAAAGTAGATGTCTTTAACACCGTGCAGCGTCATGATGATCCCATGGTGATCACGATATAGATTGCCAACTGCATGATCCATCGTGTGCTCGTTGATACGGGAAGCAATGTAGATATCCTCTTTAAGGATACCTTGGAAAAACTGAACTTGAAGCAATGGTTTTACAACAGCTGTACAACTTTGCTTTATGGATTCACTGGGGGATTCGATCATACTGGTGGGATTGAAGATCCTCTCAGTGATCGTCAAAACCACACCTCTCCAACAGAATGTTATGACGGACTTTGTTGTGGTTGACACCCCATTGGCCTACAACGCCATCTGAGGGAGGCCATTCCTTTCCTTCTTGAAGGGAGTCTTGTCTATATACCATAATGTCCTGAAGTTCCCAGTAGGAACCAAGGTGAGAGAGATACGCGGAGATCAACAAGCAACTAGGAACTGTTATGCGGTGTCCTCCAATCCTACAGCTTTAGCAAAATAGTTCGTACAGGTTGCAACAATCCAGGACAATGAGGCATCCGGGATAATCCAGGAAGATATGGAGGCATCCTGGATAATCCAAGATGATATGGAGCCCGCAGAGCATCTAGAGAGCAAACCCATTATGCCTTATGAGGAAGAACAGAGCAAGGAATGGGCCAGCGAGCAACCCCTAGATAGACTAGAGGAGATACCCATCAGAAATAACGATCCCTCTAAGGCCGTCAAGGTCGAGGCTACCCTCGAACAAGAAGTGAAAGAAGGCTTGATTGGGCTTCTCAGAGAATTCAGTGACATCTTCGCTTGGAGCCACGATGAGATGCCCGAGATCCCGGTATCATTGGCAGCCTATCGATTGGCGGTAGATCCGACAGTCAATCTCGTCAAACAGATGAGGCGTCATTTTAACGCTGAGAGGAACGTTGCGGTGTAAGAAGAAGTAGACATATTGATCAAGGCAAGGTTTATCAGAGAAGTGCGCTACCCCAAGTGGATCACCAACGTGGTCATGGTTATGAAGGTGAATGGGAAATGGCGTATGTGTGTCGATTACACCGACCTCAACCGGGCATGTCCAAAAGACAGCTTTCCCTTACCAAAGATCGATCAACTGGTTGACTCCACGTCCGAAAATAAACTTCTTAGTTTCATGGACGCATTCTCAGGGTATAACCAGATTAAGATGCACCCGGCTGACCAAGATAAGACCAGCTTCATCACTGGGAAGGGCTTGTACTACTACAAGGTAATGTCGTTTGGCTTGAAGAATGCGGGGGCTACATACCAAAGGTTGGTTAACAAGTTGTTCAAGCCCGAGATCGAAAGGATGATGGAGGTATACATGGACGACATGATCACAAAATCACCAATAGTAGAAGGACATCGGGAAGACTTTCGCAAGACTTTTCTTATCCTAAGAGAAAACCAGATGCATTTGAACCCATCTAAATGCACTTTCGGGGTAACAGCGGGGAAGTTTCTAGGTTTCATGGTTCATGAGAGAGGCATAGAGGCCAACCCAGAAAAAATCAAAGCTATCTTGGACTTGGAATCCCCCACATCACTCAAATAGGTACAAGTTTTGACTGGGCGTGCATCGGCACTCAACAAGTTCATCTCTCGCTCCACCGATAAGTGCCTCCCAATCTTTAAAGCCATTAAGCAAGGGAGAAATATGAAGTGGAGCCTGGAGAGTGAGCAAGCTTTTCAAGCCTTGAAGAAATACCTAACAAGCCCACCACTGTTAGTCAAGCCTGATCCCGGAGAGGAGCTGTAAATCTACCTGGCCGTCTCAGAAACTGCAGTAAGCGGAGCTTTAGCCAAGGAGTGTGGTGACGGGATTCAAAGGCCTATATACTACGTGAGTCATGCATTAACCAAGTCATAAAGAAATTATGTTCTCCTAGAGAAGCTCGCTTATGCTATGGTGACCTCGGCGAGGAAGCTGCGTCCCTATTTTCAAGCTCATTCAATAGCAGTGGTGACAGACCAACCTCTCCGCCAATTCTTACAAAGATCGAAAGTATCTGGGAGGCTAGTCTTATGGGCCCTAGAGCTCACTCAGTTCGACTTAAAGTATAAGCCTAGGACCACGATTAAAGCGCAGGCTTTGGCAGACTTCGTTGCAGAATTTTCAGCGCTCCCATGCCAAGCGAATCCTGCAACATCGTAGGTGGTCCCTGGGAAGATTTCTGAGATCGATAATTGGCCGAAAGATTGCAAGTCTTAGACCCTCTATACAGATGGAGCATCTGGGCAAGCTGGGGGAGGAGCTGGTGTGGTCTTAATAGACCTAGAGGGGACTGAATTCTGTCACTGCTTCAGATTCGAATTCAAAGACACCAATAATGAAGCAGAATACGAAGCCCTCCTAGCCGGGATGAGGCAGCCATCGAACTGGAGGCCGACTACCTGCAAATCAAGAGCTACTTATTACTTGTAGTCAATCAGGTGTCTGGGGTGTACCAGGAAAAGGGAGATAACATGGCCGCTTACCTAAAGCTAGCTCAGTCGCTTAAAAATAAATTTAAAGGATTCAAGATCGATCAGGTGCCTCGACACCAAAACCACCGCGCAGATGTTTTAGCCAAGATAGCAACAATGGAGGCCAATCCTTACCATGGGAAGTTCCTCTCCAAGTGATATCCCAACCAAGCATAGCCGCAAGTAAGGAAATATGTTCCCTGGATCGTTAGCCTTGCTAAATAGACCTGATCGTTACCTACCTCCAAGAGGGAAAGCTTCCCGATGCGCCCGATCAAGCCTGAAGAATTAAAAGGCACTCTATCCGATATTACCTTGTAGATAGGTACCTCTACAGGGAGGTAGATGCCTCCCTTTACTTTGATGTTTACATCCTCATGACGCTAAATGGGCGTTAAGAGAGGTTCATTCTGGGGACTGCGGGAACCATATCGGTGGAGAAACTTTAGCGTATCAAGTGCTTCGTATAGGGTACTACTGGCCGACCATCCACCAAGACGCAGGAAGCTTTGTACGATCTTGCGAGCCCTGTCAAAGAACCTCAAACTTGAACCACTTGCCACTAGAGCGATTGTCATCTCTTAGTTCACCCTACCCTTTTGCCATGTGGGGGATCGACCTAATTAGACCGCTTCCCACCGCTCCCGGACAAGTTAAATATGACATCGTGGCTATCGATTATTTCACAAGATGGGTCGAGAACGGGCCTCTTTCTCGAATATCAGAAGAGAATACGACCAAGCTCATCAAAACTAACGTGGTCTGTAGATTCGGGACCCCTCTCATCATTGTGGCCGACCTGGGCAAGCAGTTAGACAACGCCCGATTCAAAGACTTCTGCAAGGGTTCAGGAATCGACCTCAGGCTCGTTTCAGTAGCCCATCCTCAGACCAATGCACTGGTGGAGTCCACCAACAAGACTATCAAGAAGCTTCTAAAGAAGACACTATAGAAGAAAAAAGGTAAATGGGCCGAAGAGCTGCCCGAGGTCCTCTAGGCATATCGAACTACAAAGAGAACAGCTACCGGAGAGACACTTTACTCTTTGGCTTTTGAAGTTGAAGCGGTCCTCCCCATCGAGCATAAATTGACTTCATTCAGGGTGCATCATTTTGAACCCGAAAGCAACGAGGTCAAGTTCTGAGCTAATCTAGACCTCTTAGAAGAGAAACAAGACCGGATAGGTATTTCAACCAAAGGGTTTTCAAGATAGCTAGGTATTTCAACCAAAGGGTCAAAGCCCGGAATTTCAAAGAAGGAAATCTGGTGCTCAAGAAGGTGACCTCGAATACTCGAAAAAGGTCGGATGGAGTCCTAGGCCCTAATTGGGAAAGGCCGTACTTGATAAAGGTAGTTGCTAGCAATGTAGCCTACAAACTCGAAGACATGGATGGACGACCCATCGACCACACCTAGAACACAGATCACTTGAGGAAATTCTACCCCTGAGCATAGAGCTTTCAAGCAGATTATCCCTATTTAGGTTTCAATAAAATCCCTAATAACGATGTACTACATCTCGATCATCAATAAAGTCTGCATTTTTTTCTTTATCTCCGATTATGTTCAACATTAGTATCTACATATTCGACTGAGAAGTTCGACATAGTCACCTCAAGACCAGGGACGAGCCAGGGAAACCCCCTCGCTGCCTCTGATGCCTTGGCCGGGCACCACCCTGTGCCAAGAAAGGTCTGAGTGTAAGAGCATAGTTGCCATCCAGATCTCGAGACCATGGACTGGCCAGGAAAGCCCCCTCGTTACTTATGATGCCCTGGTCGGGCTACCACCCCTAAGAAGGGTCCGAGTGTAAGAGCATAGTTTCCATCCAGATCTCGAGACCAGGAAATAGCTAGACAGCCCTCCTGATGCCTTGGTCGGGCTACCACCCCCAAGAAGGGTCTGAGTGTAAGAGCATAGTTACCATCCAGATCTCGAGACCAGGGACTGGTAGGGGAAGCCCCCTCGATACTCCTGATGCCTTGGTCGGACTACCACCCTCAATAAGGGTCTGAGTGTAAGAGCTTAGTTGGCATCTAGATCTTGAGACCAGGAAATAGCTAGATAGCCCTTCTGATGCCTTGGTCGGGCTACCACCCCCAAGAAGGGTCTGAGTGTAAGAGCATAGTTGCCATCCAGATCTCGAGACCAGGAAATAGCTAGACAGCCCTCATGATGCCTTGGTCGGGCTACCACCCCCAAGAAGGGTCTGAGTGTAAGAGCATAGTTGCCATCCAGATCACGAGACCAGGAAATAGCTAGACAGCCCTCCTGATGCCTTGCTCGAGCTACCACCCACAAGAAGGGTCTGAGCATAAGAGCATAGTTGCCATCTAGATCTCAAGACCAGGAAATGGCTAGACAGCCCCCCTAATACCTCGATCGGGCTACCTCTCCTGAAACGGATTTAAATATAAATACTTGTTTCGTATGCAGGATTAAGATCATCTCGATAAGAGTTCCCTACCAAGCTAGATTGAAGTATGAACGAATCATCATCAAATATGCAGGTTTGACTCATGGTCAGGATCAGGAATAAAGCAAGAAGTTCTCAATCGAGGTGGAAGCTCGTAAATCAAGGTCGATCAAAACAAATATGAAGGAAGTTATATTAGTTTTTCATTAATAACAAAGGAGCATATCCCCCAGTAAGGCTACATCCATCAAACGGGGAGCCCAATCCCCGAATCCGGGCTACAAAAAAAGAGAAGAAAGAACAACTAAACTAATCATGAGTAAAGCGGGGTGCCCACCCCCTTTTCTGGGTAATCAAAGCCAGTCATGAACAGGTAGCATCAAGCTTTAAAGCCCTATTGATTTCCCCCTGCTGCTCTCCATCCCTCAAGTTGATCCTCGCCATCAACTCCTCCTCCATGTGGTTGCTAGTCTTGGCTACCCTCGCTAACCATCTCTCATTTCAGAGGTTCCTCTTACTGATCAACTAGATCCTCCTCCAAGAGTTCATTGATCACTACCATGGCCTTAGGAGAGATAGCCGCATCAAGAAAGGCAGCCATGGATCCCGTCTGGCTCATGTCGACCTCCATTTCCACTCTAGAAGGTCCCTCAAACGGGCTCTTTGCTCCTCCCCCAGCTCCTGGTTGATCTCTTTCAGACCGTGCGGGTAGAACCTTACTTGAAGATTCCCCAGGACTTGAAGAAGTAAAGATGGGAGAAAGAAGTGGAGGATCTGCCTGAACGGGCTGCTTTCCAGCTCCTGCCTGGTTGGAGGGAACCGCTCTGTCATCGTCTAGGTGAGACAACTCAGCACCCTTAATCATTATCTTCTCTCTATCCCAACCGGCAATGGATGATAGATCAAAGGGAAGGGGGAAAGCCTCTGCAACCTGAAAGGAAGCATAGAAATATCCATCACTAAAGGAGGTCTCTACGTCAGCCTGTAGCTTGGCCACCTGAGCAATTGATCGTGCCTAAATTGTTGTATATTCCCCAGGACTTGAAGAAGTAAAGATGGGAGAAGGAAGTGGAGGATCTGTCTGAACGGGCTGCTTTCCAGCTCCTGCATGGTTGGAGGGAACCGCTCCGTCATCGTCTAGGCGAGACAACTCAGCACCCTTAATCATTATCTTCTCTCTATCCCAACCGGCAATGGATGATAGATCAAAGGGAAGGGGGAGAGCCTCTGCAACCTGAAAGGAAGCATAGAAATATCCATCACTAAAGGAGGTCTCTACGTCAGCCTGTAGCTTGGCCACCTGAGCAATTGATCGTGCCTAAATTGTTGTATATTTCGGCCCTCATTCCTATTCCTTTGTCTCGTTCTTGTGTGTATTTTCTATATATTTTATGTCTAATAGGCTCGTTGGTGGTAATTGCAGGCAATAGATGTAATTCTGGTGTTAGAAGCTAATTGCGGTGGTTCCGGCAGAAAAGGGGCAAAAGGAAAGACAAAGGATCATAAGCAGCTCTAAAGTACGGGTCAAGTGCGGGTCGCAACCGCACTCCAACCGCACTCCTTCCTACAGCCGGGAGCTGAATCATGAAGGAAAGATAAAGTGCGGGTCAAGTGCGGGTCATCCAACCGCACTCCACCCGCACTATTGCTCAAGAAAGAGGAGCTGATTTGCACCTGACACTAAAGTGCGGGTCATCCAACCACACTGTTGCTCAAGACAGAGGAGTGGATTTACACCTGACACCAGAGTGCAAGTACAGTGCAAGTAAAATGAGGGTATAGTGCTGGTAATCTAATCGCACTCCACCCGCACTATTGCCCAGATCAGAGAACTGAAGATGAAGACAACCCATATAGTGCGGGTACAGTGCTGGTAATTCACCCGCACTCCACCAGCACTCTGCGCACGACAGCTTCTGTTTTCAAGCTTAAGTGACCTATTTTTCCATCTTCTATAAATAGAAAAAGATAGGAATGAACCAAAAGGCAGCCATATCTCCCAACACTTGTAGTCTAAGCTAGAAAAACATCTCCCTATCATCCAAACCATCTCTACTCAATCAAAGGCAACTAAGAGACTTGGATTCAAGCTTCAAGGAAGGAGATCAATCTTCAAGGGTTTACTCTCTACACTCTCTCTTAGTTTACTGGTTTGTAATAGAACATGAGTAACTAAAACACCTCACTATGGGGTTGATGTTATTTGTTTGATGGATACTTGGGCTTTGTAAATAAACTCTATGTGTTATGTTTATTCTATCTTATGTTTTATTCCATTGCTTGAATTGATTTCCATTATTGATTTGCTTTGATACACCCTCTTTGCATGATTGATTTGGATTACTTGAGTAGGCAATTAGGTTGTCTAATGCTCCATTGAATGGAAGGATTTTCAGAAATCCAGCTCTACAACCATGCCCTTAATCTAATCTTGAATTAGTGGCTTTCACTATACATCCTAGGTTAGCCACTTGTGAGAGAATTAGAAGCCTCCACTATACACCCTAGGTTGGCTACTTTAGTGATTTTACGAGAACTAACCTTCGAGTAGAATTCGGTTGATAACCTCGAACCTCATCCAATCTCAAACGGGTGGCCTTCACTATACATCCTAGGTCGGCCACATGTGAGGGAATTGGAAGCCATCACTATACACCCTAGGCTAGCTATATTAGTAATGGGTTGAGCCATAGCTAGATAGATGAGCATTCATGGAACAAGTCCCGATTGAGTAACTAGCCATTGTTGGTTGCTTAGGAGGGATTAATCGCTAGTAGGAGGTCTTCGCTATACACCCTAGGCTGACTTCTTGCTAGAGATATATACTAACACTATACACCCTAGGTTGGTTACATTTATCAATATGTGCTTAATTGAGAGTTTGTTGTAATTGCCCTAATATTCACTTACGAGTCCATCAACTCCGTAGTTCCATCATCATTCAATCATCACTCCATTGTCATCCCATTTTATTTGCTTTCATAGTTTAGTTTATATTGTATTTTCATTCACCATCACTTTACTTTTATGCATACTAGTTATACTAATCCTAATCTTATCACCGCTACCCCGATCTCAGTGGACGACACCCGTGCTTACCGCTTTACTTGTATTTGTACTTGTGAACGCATCGCATAGGTTTTATAAATTGTTTTGATGGACGGTTTTCTGACGACAAAAACCTTCTCATCAGCAATCAAACCCTGATTCTCGAGGTCTAACTTCTTAGCCTCGGTTTTCCAAGAATCCCTCTGCCTGGCCCTCTGGGTAGATTGGAGAATTTCTTGATCAAAGGACAGCTTCGTAGTGACTATGAGAGGACACAGCTTCGTCGTCTCATAGTCACAACGAAGCTCTGCCAGCTCGGTCTCCATTTTTCCTTGGCTGGAGCTCATCTCTTCTACCAATGTCTGAGCCCGCTTGAGCAATCCCATAGCTCTCTCAGCTTCTTCTTCAGCCTTAGCAGCCCGATCACGAAGGAGGGTTACCTGGTGGCCCATAGCTACATTTAACTTAAAGGCCTACAAGATACAAAGCTAGGGTTAGGAACCGAACAAGTTAGCAGTTTCAAGAGCAGCACGGGAAAAACAACAATTACCTCAGCTAAGATAGCAGACCCCTTGGTGAGCAAGACATCGACTGGCATCGAGGCCATCCTAGAGATCCCACTACCCAGGCAGGAAGCAATGAATTGTTCCAAGACCTCGTCCTGCCCCGTCAAGCTCGACTAAGGGAGAGAGCGGCTAGGAGGAATCCCTACGACACCCGATTCAAAGCCCTCTAAAGCTTAGGGGGTTGGAATCGCAACGACATCAGGTAGATGAGAATGCGGGGCAACAGTAGCAGTCGAGAGAGCAGAAGAAGCATGAGTAGTAATGCCAGCTACCCGGGAAACGGAAGCCCCTTTGTTTATCATTTTGGAAGCCCACGACGTGAAGGTAGCCATCTTGGATTTCACCTGGAAAGGAAATGGAGTGGGAGCAGGCGTAATTCTAGCCAAAACAATCAGCCATTCCTTCTCCGAGGTAGTAGGGGAAGCCCCCCGCGCCAGTCTGATGGATGGGGGAGGAGTGCGAGCTTGCCGGAGCTGCTGAGCTTCGCGAGAAGTTGGCTTAACAACAAAAACTATAAGTAAACGAAACAAAAGGGGGACGTTAAAATTAAGCCGGTCAACGAGACAAAGCAAGACGATTCAGTGTTACTTACGAGGAATAGCATCGGAGATCCGCAGGTATTGATTCACCCTGTGGGGATCAAAGGCTTCTGCGGTTGGGTACTTCAGGTTCAAGTAGTTCCTGGCCAGAATAGCCTTCAAAACAGCTTCAGACTCATGTGGCAGGGAATCCCGGTCCCATGATGGTTTATCACTGAAAACTGTGGGGACCTCGAACTCATGCCCCTCAATAAAAATCGAACTCCCCCAATCATCCCCTACCAAGATCCACTCTTCCTTCCAGGCAGGATCTTTCTTCAAAGCCCCATGAATGATACAGTTGAGCTTGTTCTTGGCTTTTGCATAGAACTGACCCCGGGGAGCGCCGGAGAGACTCCCGATTTGAAAAAGGTAGGCCAGCTCCTTTGCTCCGGGCTCTCTCATCACATTGCTCGGCTGGAATTGTTCCCTCCACAGCACGAGGAAACCAATCAAATGCCTCCAGAAGCCAGGCGTCAACTGGAGAGGGGCAAGCTAGATAGCGTTGAGAGCTCGTCGAAGGGTAGGATGAAGGGGAAGCCTGACCCCATTCTCGAGAGCCACCACATGAATCGGAAGCACGCCGTTGGAAAGATTGAAGAACTCGTGACCTTTGAGAGGAACCGAGATAGAGATATTGTCAGGGATGCCGTATTTAGACCTCAAACGGTCAATCGAGTTCGGATCAACGATAGAGTCGGAGACAACCCTTAAATCATAAGGGGCAAGCCTCTCTAGCGAAAGACCAGTAACCGTGACTTGACACTTCCCGGCAGCATCCTCCCTGCCTTCTTTGTCAGAATCTCCATCAACCAAATCTAGAGGATTGTTAGATCGATTAGAGAACCCGGTCCCAATGGCTACGTTTCTAGTAGACCACCGGTGATGGGGACTTGGCGGAGAGTTGTCACTTTCGAAACCTTTACGCGCTCACTTTCCGAGGGCAAGACTAGCGACCTCCTCACCATCGACAATAGAGTCGACAGAATCACGGCTATTTTTCGACATGGTAGAAGAAAATTTAGCAAAGTTGGGAAAGATGAGATGAAATTCTTTCCAAAAGAGAATTTGAAACTTGAAAGAGGTGAATGTATGAGGAAGAAAGTGGAGGTGTTGAGTTTAAATAGGAGCAGACAGAGCAGTGACTTCGAAAACCCAAGAACAAAATTTTCGGTGGTGGGTTGCCTCGAATCACGGAGTGGCCGTAACGTAGCCGGATTAATTTGAATACCCCAATCTACGTGTGCCACATCACTTGGGGCAATTAATAAAAAGATTTCTACCAAGATTCTTGTAATGGTAATAGAGGAAAAATTTCCCAAATAAAATAGGAAATCTGACTCCAACCCTAAACTCAATCACCGGCGTTCAAGTCAGAGGGGACTTCTGTTAATAGCCAAATTTGGCTAGGGACCAAAGGGAAATTTTTCACCCTCCTAGTCTGACTTCAGGCCTGAGGTCATCCACCAGGAGACCATGCTTCCCAAAGCCGAGCTACGATACCACCCCACAGAAATAAAAGCGAGCTCAAGAAACACCCGGAGTGGAGCCCGACCCAATCAGACCGAGCCCGCAACACCAAACTTGAAATTAGGGAGCTACCCCAGGGTCGAGATTACCTCGTAACCTCTCTAGAAGCTTGTCTAAACCCCTCTGTCATAGAGGGATGTCCGTAGGGGGCCGCATCAAGCTCCAAGAAATCACGGGAGGTCAGACCGAGCTCCTGGCTAGGTTATGCCCCTGAATACTAGAGCCAAGACACTGATCTACCTCGCTATCTGATCTACCTTGCCATACATACCGTATTCAATGACCTCAATGAGGGATCATGCTGTGAAGATACGAAGATACACTGGATCATAACTGGTACGTGCAAAACAAGTAATAGAGTCCAAAGAGGAAACAAACTGATCTTCACCAAGATATTCTCAATTCGGCTATTAACTCAAAGTCAATGACATTTAAATGAGAAATCCCGCCCGATAAGGAGGGGAGAGAGTGAGAAAATCAAGGGGAGAATCAGTTGATTTAACCTACAAAAACTATGTATAAATAGAAAGAAAGAGGAAGAGAGAGAGGGACTACTTTTCGACAGATATACGACAACAACCCTACTACACCTTAAAGAGATTGAGAGCAATTGAGAGATATTTGTACACGATACACCATTAATAAAGAATGCATTTTTCTTCTCTTTTAATAGTATTAACATTAGCATTTTTTGTCATTTGAAGAAGCACTATTTAGAATACATTCGACCTTGGCCACCATCTTCGTGGTAGTGGTCTTGAGGGTGTTAATTGAGATTTCTCACCCCGAGCAAATTTTCCGTTAACAAATATAATATTGCCATGAGAAATGATCATGACGGTTTATGTGTTATGCACCCAAGACCAAATGGATCAAAAGTGAGTGCTCTTACCGTTAGAGTAAGTTGCATATGTGAGTCAGCTTCAAGATTAGTGTCAAGTTGTTGAGAGTTTTAGCTAGCTAGCTTTGTCGCTCTATAACTTGACATGAACTTAGCTATCTCACATATTTGTTATGATAATCGAAATCTATTGGTTAACTTTATGAGAAGTTCATTTTTGAAATCTATATGGTGATGTTTGTTTGTTAAGACTTTTAGAGAAAGTCATTTTTGTATGTTTGTTTGAGTTGAAAATATTTTATTCTCTTGGGATGACACACCAATAACTTGTTGTCATGAGGACAAACAAACCAAGAGAGCTCATAAAAAGGGCAAGACTTAGCATTTGATGAAAAATGCTTGCTAAGGTATTTCTATATCCTAATGCTTGCATAATTTGATTCTCATCTCTCAACTCATTGTTTGTGCTACATCATGTAGCATGTCATTTGTAGAGAACTCAGTATAATGTACATATGGTTCTCATTGACATTTGCTCCCTAAAGATCTTATAGTGATGTTTGTAAAGGCCTATATTTTATGATTGGCTCATTTCATGACAAACCACACCACATTGAGGATGATTGTGTAATGGGTAGCTTAGGTCTTCGTTGGCAAGCTTCCAAGCATCTCCATGACTTCAAGAGCAAAAGGTATACTTGAAAAACACTCTAAGCGTGTGTCTAACAACCTAGAGGGGGGGTGAATGGGTTGTTAATCGATTATTACCAATTTTTCGATTAGTCAATATTAATAACATAACCCAACATAAACAAACATACAAAATCAAGTAAAAGTGCGGAATATAAATAACACTTGATTTTTATGTGGAAACCCTTCAACAAGGGAAAAACTACGGGCTATCCTTCTAGCCACACACGATCCTCAAATCCACTATTGTAATGATGTTTACAACCTAGGTTGACCTCTAGTCACACCATTATCGGTCACTAACCCACCATTACTACCCAACGGGCCTTTATAGTGAATCCTTGATCACTTTGCTTGCCAACCACACCTTGGTTGCAAGACTTCACTTGCTTGTGCACTACACCTTGTAGTCACAAGACTTAACTCTCAAGAAGAGATTAACAACCTAAGTGAATATATGAATACTCAAAATACAAATAATGTTAGGCAACACTAAATGCTTATCTAGGGATTTAAGATGACATTAAGTACAAATCCTAGATATCAATGTCTATATGAATGCTCATAAAGACCTAACTAGATATAGATGTGCAAGTCTAAACTCTAGTCATCAAACAAAGCCATATCAACATATGTTGTCATTAATCATGGCAAGGACAGTAAATGCAATTAACAAATTCAATCAATGAGTCCTAATTAGCTAGAGGGCAAATATGTCCTAAATGCAAGCTATCACAATACAAACCCAATCATACAAAGGAACTCATAAATATATGCATTAAATAGAGTCCTAGCATTTAATCAACTAATAAATGCAATAAAAACACAATCTTGGAAAGTATGAACAAATGATAAATATGGGGTTTTTGTTCAACTTACCAAGTCAACTAATGATGAAGACCCATGCCTTAAAGATGCTTAGGAATGCATGAAAGTGATGGGTTTTGGGTTTGGAGAGTCAAGGAACAAAGCTTGAAGCTTTCTCTCTCTAAGGGTTGTTCTCTCTCATAAAAATGGGTTCATGAAGCTCTGAAACGAGTTGGGGAAGAAGAGAACATATATATAGAAACCCTAGACAAAACTGCGTCGTTTTGGGTTTGAGAAACAAAATCCCGTCAATACCGCTTGCTGGACCGCGGCTCGGGTAAGTGTCCAGACCGCGGTACATACAGCAGTGCACCGTCTGGACAACACCGTGGTTGGGACTGCTGTGCGTGCAAGTGCACAGGTCGCGGTCCAGGCAGCATGAGCCTACTGAAGTCTACCGCTTCAGGGACCGCTGGGCGTACATGTGTGCAGGACGCGGTCAAGGCAGCATGTGCCAACTGATGTCTACCGCTCTATATGCCGCGGTGCAAGCAGCGCCTGCCAAGCGGTCTAGGCCGCGGTAAGAGAACAAACTCTCTTTTCCAGGCAGACTCAACACACTAATTAATATGCAATATGTGCAAGTGTGGAGTGTGAAGAATGCACACATGAGCAATCATGAAACAAATGCATAACAATACAAATGCACGTAAGTGTGTGAGTGTGCAACAATCAATGCATGTCAATACAAATGCAAGAGAAGTGAGTGTGTGCAACTAAATCTCTTCAAGAGTTAAGAACAAGTGAACTACCTCTCTTGAAGATCTTTAGGATGACCGGAAGCATGTCTTCGAGAACACCGCACATGGAGAACCTATGCTACCTATTACAAACATCCCCAATGTGATTTGTCATGAAATAAGCCAATCATAAAACTGAGGTTCTTACAATACTCACTTGACTTTGTCTCTTAAAGAGTTTAGGTGCACACACACACTTCATGCATGCTTTGTTTCATCTTGCATTTGTGTTCTTTTTGTTTATATGTGTGCATCCTTTTTCACAATCACGCTTGCACTTCATTTCTAGATTTAAGTGTGGTTTTGTGTGGTATAATTTGTTTCCGTATGTTTGATCGGAAATGTCCGCGCATGCACGATGGTGTGTGTATTTTAGCGCGATGAGAGACCTCTCATGTCTCTGTGTGCTCGGGTGTGTGCGCAGGTACCTTACCCGTGCAGTGCGTTGAGCCTTCTGGGTCTGTTTCTGTATGGGTATCCTACCCATGCACTGAAGATGTGCTTCGCGGGTTTCCCTTTTGCGCGGGTAGTGAGCGGGTCCCCTACCCGGCACTGGACCCGCGCAGTGCCCTGTTTTGTGCCTTATTTGCCAAAAATGATGTAGTTTCATTTATGGCTTCTTTATATATGTTCTCTTCTTCCTCACTTCATCTCTTGATCACAAAAATCAGAATATAGTGAGAGAAAGAGCTCCCATAGATAGAGAAAGCTTCAATCTTTGTTCCTTGACTCTCCAAACCCCAAAACCCATCTTCATCTTGCATTTCTAGCATCATTCAAGCATAGGTCTTCATTAATATCTTGACTTGGTAAGTAGAACTAACATCCTTGCTTATTTATTGTTCTAGCTTATCAAGACATGTCATTTATTGCTTAGGTTAGCATATCTTCATATTTATTGCATATCAATTGAAGTTATGCTATGTTTGGGGCTTGTTTGTGATAGCTAGAATTTAGGACCATTTTGCCATTCTAGCTAAGTCTTTATGCTTTGCATTTAGATATTATTATGTATGCCTCATTGATTGCATTTGTTGATTGCATGTTTATTGCCCTTGTTATTGTTGTGACAACTTGCGTTGGTTGGACTTTCTTTGACAATTAGGTTGTTAGAATTCTTTGCATCTAACTAAGTCCTTATGTATGGGCATGTAGGCCTTATTTGATAACTAGGTTGTTAATTTGCAATATAACCTCTAGTTAAGCATTTTGTGTGTGGTCTTACACATTATTGCATTTTAGCATTCATTGATTGTTCACTTAGACCTTATACTCTTCACTGAGTCAAAGTCTTGTGGCTTCGAGGTGAAGTTGCACAAGCATTCAAGCCTTGCAACCAAGGTGAAGTTGGCAAGCATTGGTCAAGTGCCACTGTAAAAGGCCCGTGGGGTAGAGTAGGAGGTGCTCACGTCAAGAGTAGTAGATCAAGGGATATCACTAGGGATTGAACCAAGAGTGGCGAGTGGTAGTGTCCATAGCCTGAGGTTGTCGAAAGTGAGAGTCTGAGTATCACTTGAGGGTGTAACATTTTATTCATATAGTGAATTTCTGTGATCGTGTGTGGCTACAAGGATAGCCCGTGGTTTTTCCCTTGTTGAAGGGTTTCCACGTAAAAATCAAGTGTTCTTTATATTTCCGCACTTTACTTGATTTTACACGTTTGTTTTGTTGGGTTAATTTTGTTTAATATTGACTAATCGAAAAGTTGGTAATAATCGATTAACAACCCATTCATCCCCCCCCCCCCCCCCCCCCATCTAGGTTGTTAGACACACGCTTTGAGTTTGTATTTTCAATGTTGTTCACAAAGGTCCTATTTATGTGTGAAATGTTTGTTTGCATAATAAGTGGCATATGTTTTGAAAAATATGAGCTTCATATTCTTCGAAATTTACTCTCTTGAGAAGTAATGATCTTATGTAAATATATTTTATTGCTTTTAGATCATGTGCTTGTAAGTCATAAAACTTAGTTTTCAAAAATGCACTTCTCTTGAGTTGAGTTTGAATATATGTAAGTTGTGGATACACCTTGAATTCTTATAACTAGTACATTTGAGATGATATATGGTTAGTATCCATTTTGCTTCGGCAAATGAGTTGTGCTATCTTTTGGGTAAGCATGAATTAAAGTGGTCTAATTAAGATTTAAAATTTTAAGGCTTGAGGGTATAATTGTCATGGAGTTAATGTGTAGATACCATAGTGCTATTTCTAATTTGATGAGGGGCCGAATTAGAAATAGGAAAACATATAATAATCTTATTATTATATTTAGGGTTATGGTCTTCAAATTACATGATTACTTTTGGCTTGTCTGTATCCCCATCACCAGAACAAGAGTGAACACTTTTGTGTATAGGATCGTGATAATTTGGAAGATCTCAATACATTCATCAACCTCCAGCAAAAGACTCAAGTACGTTTCTGCTTTCTCTTATCTCTCTCTCTTCTCCTGAATTGATATGAGTTAGTACCATGAATTTAGATTTTGATTATGTATGATATAAAAACATGTTTAGATTAAACTTTCGAATTAATTATGTGCCTATACATGTTGATTATGTGTTAATCAAATTACTTACAAACATCCGATAAAAAACTAAAAAAAAAAAAAAAAACAAAAACATGAAATCCTCATCCATAGTCGTCAACCGTCCTCTTAAATATCCTGATGTCGGCCACCAACTCTATGAATTACTTGTACGGAGAATTTGAAGTGGCTTATGTTTTGTGATCAACAAAGAGTTCTGTTTTGTTTTGTTGTTTTTTTTTTTAAGTATTACATTGTTATATCAACAATGGGTCAACAATGGGTTCCTCAATATTATAGTATAACCCAAAACCTTAAATTATTTATCTAGCAATTTTAGCTTCCAAAAATGTATTTGATATAATATGTATAACTGATCGAGTTGATTTTGTTTTTGAATTGAACTTGAGTTTTCTATTTGATCCGAAAGTTGTTTCTATACGTGATCAATCGAGACCAAGCAAGTACCTATTTTGGAAACATCATTAATGATAACAGCTAGACTTACATTTATGTCAAATGATTTTGAATAACATTAATTGTGGAATAGCTACTTCAAAAAAAATTTATTTTTTTAATTAAAAAAAGAGTGGTGCTATTGGCACATCCCCTACTCATCTATTTATGCCCCACTTTTTTAAATTTTGACTTAATTAAATAAAATTAAATGTTTTTAATAAATTTTTTGGTTTATTTCCAAAACTACCCATTTTACTTATTTTTCAAACTTAATACATATCATATATAATCTTTCTATCTCTGATCTCTATATCTGTATACGTCTCTCTCACCTCCATTGATTGATTTTTTTTTCTTTTTTTTTTAGTTCTTTTTCTCTTATTTCATGATGGAAAAGAAAAAATAAAAAATAATATGGTACTTCAACATAACTACAGCTTGATATCATTCTAAAGAAAAAATAAACTTCAAACTTATTTTCAGATAATGAATTATTTTCAGATGCTTTCTATCATTGTCAGACAATTCTTGCTCTATGTCATTCTCAGACAATTCTTCAAGATGTTTGATTTCGTTCTTAAACAATTCTTCTATATTCTTGATATCGTTCTCAAACTCTATCATAATATTTTATACGTATGTAAGAAACATATTTTAGGGTTTAAGAGTTAATTTTTTTTTGAAGAAACATATTACTGGGTTCTTTTTTTTTGGGAAAAGGAATGTGAGATTTTAATAGATTTACTTTGTAAAAGATTTCTTTCCTAAATTGTATGTCTCTTTAAGTAATTTTGATAAAGGAAAAAAAAAGAATATTATATAATTAAAAAAATGGGGCATAAATAGATCAGTAGGGGGTGTGCCAATAGCACCACTCTTAAAAAAAATGATTACGTTCAAGCTTTCTTTTATTGGAGTGTGTTGTAAGTAGACATAGCGCCGGTTAGGTTTAAACCGGTGAACCGAGCTGGAACTGTCTGGAAAAAACCAGAATCGGAACCAGTTTTTTCGATTCCGGTTCGAATCGGACTGTTTTTTTTTAAATTGATTGAACAGTTGGAGGCCCAACGGTTCACTTTTTTTTTTCCTTTTCTTTTTCATTTCTATAAATATCCCTACTCCAATTTCCTCCTAATTCTCTCTAATTCTCATTTCTCTCTCAATTCTCAATTCTCCAACTCTCCACAGTCCACAGTCTACTCTCCTCTCCAAGTTTCCAATTTATTTTATTTGCATTTACTAATTTTCTAATTTATTTTATTTGCAATTTATCTTATTTCTAATTTATTTTATTTGTAATTACTAACTACTAAGTTTCCAATTTTCTTCCAAATTTATTTCCAACCATTTATTTCCATCAATTTTTTAACTTTTTTTGTTCAAGGAATTTCTATCTTAACATTTTTTATTCAAGGAATTCTACAGTTCAATTTTGTAAATGGCAAGTGGAAGTGGTGACAGTCCTAGGCTTTCCATTTTGATGAAATGTAAGGGTCGTATGATGGATAATCTCGGTCATGTTGACAGCTCCTATCACGAGTATCTGCAACACCAAGTCTATGTTGAAAACTTAGGCCTAAACTCTCCTCAATCTCATCCCTCTCTAAGAATTTATGAACCCGATCTAGACCACCTCCCATTTGACAAGCCAATCAGAAAATATGTCTGATGGCCCTGATCCCCCTCTAGATTTTGAATTTGATCCACATACAGAAGAAAAGTCACAAAAGCATGTCAAATCTAATCTCTTCGTACTCCATATGAAGAAAGTTACGTAAGAAGATAGAAGCATTATAGTGATTTGCAATTACTGCAGAAAAGTATTTAAGTGGCAAAAATATGGAGGATATGGCACATATCGGAAGCATATAACGAACGCACATCTAGACGCACAGGCCAGATCGAGTTCACAAGCTCAAATTTCCAGGTATGCTACCTCTAATCAACAATTATTTAAATATAGTGATGCAAAAAATAGAAAAGAATTAGTTAGAATGGTTGCAATAGAACACTTATCATTTAGTTTTGATGAAAAAATTGGTTTTATTAATTATTGTCAACAAGCATTAAATCATGCTGCATGTCGTGTTCCTAGAGCCACGCTCACAGAAGCACTTGAAAACATTTATGACAAAGAAAAAAAGTTGGAAAAATATTTTGAAAAATATAATGGTCGTATTTCCGTATGTGCCAACATATGGAGTGACCACTAGGGAATGCATTCATACTTGGGTGTCACTTGCCATTATATGGATAATGCATAGACTATCCAAAAAAGAATTCTTGCATTTACAATTTTTGATGATAAACACACTGCTGCTAATATTTTTAGACAGCTTAGAATTATTTTTGCATATTATAAAATTGAAAACAAAATTTTTGCAATTGGTTTTGATAATCTTCTAACAATACCGCTGATATTCCTGCTTTAATTGAATTATGCAAACCTTATCTTGGTGGTAAATTTTTTCATCAAAGATGTACATGACATGTTTTAAATTTATGTGTTCAAAAAGGATTAAAAACTCTTGAACAGTTTATTCTACCTATTAAAGATGCCCTCTATTTTTTGTGGAAACACCATTCTGCAATGAAAGCATGGACAACATATTGTAAACAAAATGGTAGGCGTGTCATTAGATTTCCTCGTGATGTTCTAACACGTTGGAATTCTACTTATAAATTGATTGCTAGAAGTTAAGAATATATGGATTTATTAGTTACTTTTATTCAATATCATGTTAGTCACATTAATCTTTATCAAAATCATTGGGATGTTTGTAACGATGTATGTGGTTTGTTAAAAGTCTTTATTTATTATGGTTTGTAATAATGCTACTAACAATTTATTTGGTGTTTATTATCCTACAACTAATTTATTTATTATTGAAAGTCTTAATATTGCTAGTGTCTTTTCTCATTATGAATCCGACTCAATTACTAGAGTCCGTTACTGCTATAAAGGAAAAATGATTACAATATTATAAGGAGTTTCCAAATATTTATTTGATTGCCATATGTTTTGAACCACGTTATCAATTAGAAAATTTGTCTGATTATCTATCTGCTTATTATGAACAAGGTTTAAAAATAGATTATTGTGTTGATATGTGTTGTATTTGTAGGTTCCAGGTTTTAGATTGCGCAGCGGAATGTGGTTTTAAAATATTTTATGCAATCATCAAGTAAACCTATTTGTACAGTAATAATCGAAAACAACAAAGAAGGTTAAATGATTTCATATCAGCATTTAAAGGCTCATTCTTTCTTTTCCAGATCTGCATCCTGATTTGAACCACAAGATCTTCCCGGCTATGTCCCACGATTGGCAACAGCCTGTGGGCGCGTCACAGGTTTCAGGAACTTGAATGGAGGTAGAAAAAACTTATTAAAACTGTAGGGAAAAATTAACTAAAAACCGCAGCGGAAGGCGAAAAGTAGATTTTCGTATAGTTTAAAATTTTTCTAAAGATTTGAACCTTAACCCTTTAATTAATTAAACTCAAATATACAGTTAGAGTTAAATACCTCTTGTCGCGTGATCCGATTGACCTACGTCGATGGTAATCCGCAAGATCTTCAATCCTAGCACATACGTGAATCACCTAGGAGTGTGGTCTCCCTTTTTCTTTGAATTGCTTACCTTAGAATGGATGTATGGAATTTCTGATCTTGATCTTCAATAATAAAACACCAAGAGCCTAAAAAAATAGTTCTGGTCACTTTTGAATTCACAATCAATATGATTGAAACTCGCGTAACCCTAAATTGAAAGTGTGCACAAAACCGGTAGAATATATCAAGTGATCCATGCAAGTACGTGTGGATTGTAGATCTTGGCGGGCTATCTAAATTTAAGCTTCAATAGACATAATCTAATCACAATCAACAAATGATTCACTTAGGTCCGATCTATTAATTTTAACTCATTCCACTAAAGAGCTAAAATTGAACTCTTAACTAAAGATAGAATAAGGAGATGTTTCTCATTCATACCCTAGACAATCTTATAGGAGATGGTGTATCCTCGTGAATAATATCAGTAATCGCTAAGAGCTCATAGACCGCATATGGCTCTCCAAGTTACCATATTTCCTCATATGACCACATTTTGAACTTGGATATTTTTACTTGTCCAGAAGCCATATCTTCAATAATCATTATTGAAAACTCAACGTTGAGATTTAATATCCAATACCTCAAAAGATCCATATGATGATATTATACTCTCATTTAATAAATGGAGCCACGATGTCCATATCTATAAATGAAGTCCTCTATCGATTAACAAATGAATACCACCAAACTATCGAGGATAGACTATACTATATAATCGTACTCATTGATAGCTCAAATGATAACACTTGCAACCATAAGTCCATCATTTATCTCAGGGTTTAGATAGACTCTCCGATTGTCCTGATAATGAAAAGACTTATATCTAGTGACGGTTCTAGATAAAGTATTTCATTGTGATCCAGTTCAATGCACCCAGTGCACTAGATTCTTTTACTCGAAAACCTTTCGATGATTTTAGACTCATCATAACTCATTTGATTCCACTCAAATGCTAGTAAAAGAATTCTACAACTTTATCAAGACAGAGGTGCCCAACCTTTAACTTAAGTTGTGAACGTTATTCAAGACTAACTAAAGAATTGTGTCTACCTCATACATATCCGGATGTACAAACAATTCTTCATATCTCATAGTCTTTTGACCTTATGATTATTTACCTTGACAATTATAATTATAAATGCTATAAGATTTTGCAGAATCAGAAATCACTTTATTTATATGAAAAGATTGTCAATTACAATATTACACTCTTGCTATTGAGTATAATCCTAACAAAAACAACTCTTGTTTTCTAAGTGTGGAAATCAACCACCATGAATCAAAGAAATATATATATATATTTCACATGGCCGCACACCTTTCATTTTTTCTTCTTTTAATTGCAAGCAACAAATTGCATTCAATACAATTGAGAGAACTCATAAATTCTCTTCTCTTAATTACGTGTATCAGTTTTCAAAAATAAATATGTAATTGTTTTTTAAACTGATCACTTTCATTAATTCATCCATTAAGATATCTAATAACCTATAAGGATTAATGACTTCGAATTCAAATTTTTTAAATTCAATTTGATATTTAATTTAAAAAATAAGATAATCAAATTATCTTATCTTCATTTAAACACAAATATAAATCAACACCCTCCAACTAGTGATTAATCTCATAATTAAATAATCTTATTATTTAATCAATTTAATCATTAATATTCTTTAATTAAATAATCTCATTATTCAATTAATTCTCAAATAGATATGTGTCACTTTCGTAACACAATTAATTGGACAATCCAATTAATCAACCGTGACCTTGTTACCTTTAATCAATCGGGCTAGCAAGTGGACCTAATGGACCCACAATATTTCGAGCTCCAATAATCCTTAGAAATAATTAATTAAACTCTTTAATTAATATTTCATGATTATTAACTTCGGTGTTATTCCACTAAAAACCCGAAGCTGCATTCTCTCAACTGTAGATGTTTTTACACAAACCAATAATTTTAGGTGTCCATCGATATAGCTATTACATATGGTATAATCCTCCACAAGTAGTTTATAATTTGAGATGGGTCATAAGGTCTGCTATACCCCTCTAATTACACATTTTCCATTAAGTACCATTGATCTCTAATGAACAATAAATCCTACATTCCTCACGGAATTAGGAGAGCGCTCATATTTTTCAAGCCCCAAATCAACCCTTAAGGGAACTACTATCTATTTCTCGCAAGAAGGAGTGGATTCCACTATTGTATACAAACCTTCCCAGCCACAAGCCAAATTGTGATCCCAACATACGGAGCATGCTGATTGGGGATGCAACTCCGACCTCACCCATGGTACATAAAAGACCACGATCTAATCTGAAGGAGTCGATAAGACACTCAGGATTAAGATCACCCATATATAGCCATCATTTGTCGATATATATGAATCTCATCATGTAACGGATCTTATTGAGGGATTCATATAGATCGTAGCACAGTCCTATATGATCACATCGTACAAGGTGCCTCCATTCTCATATCACCTTATGAATGATCCAGGATAAGATCATCGTACATTACAGAATGGACCGTAACTATAGATTAACCACAAATAAAGTACCCAGCTTTATTTACTATCTACGAACTCTTTAGATTGCTCATTTCAAAATGAATCCATATGTATATGACTTTCATATACTCAGTTTGAAATTACATCCGGTAATCTTGGATGTTAAGTACACATGTTATATATAAATGTATGAGACAATTTGAATGAATAAACTACTTCTTTTATTTATGTTCAATTCACAATTACAAATTACAAGCTTTAGGGCAAAAACCCCAACAATCTCCCACTTGCACTAAAGCATGTGAGACATGTCTTGTAAACCTAGACCCCTCTAGGTGACCCGTAAACACTTTAGCCGGTAAGGTCTTCGTAAATGGATCAGCATGATTGTCTTGTGACGCTATCTTGGTCACGGTCGCATCTCCTCTCTGCACTATCTCTCTGGTAAGATGATATTTCCTCTCTATATGCTTACCTCTCTTATGGCTTCTTGATTCTTTCAAATTATCCATAGCACCACTGTTATCACAATAAAGTGTGATGGGCTTATCCAGATCTAAAACAACTTCCAGATCACTCAGAAACTTACGGAGCCAAACAACCTCTTTAGCAGCTTCACAAGCGGCTACATATTCGGCTTCCATGGTGGAATCAACAATACAAGATTGCTTAACACTCCTCCACACAATGGCTCCACCACCAAGGGTGAATATTGATCTAGACGTGGATTTCCTAGAATCTCTGTCTGACTGAAAATCAGAATCTGTATATCCTAATGAGATCAAATCCTGTCCAGAATACACTAGCATACAGTTTCTTGTTCTCTGAAGATACTTGAGAATAGTCTTGACAGCAACCCAGTGATCCAATCCTAGGTTGGACTGGTATCTGCTGGTTACTCCCACTGCAAAGTAGATGTCCGGTCTCATGGATAACATAGCATACATAAGACTGCCTACTGTTGACTCATAGGGAACACGTCTCATATCCTCAACTTCTTAAGGTGTCTTGGGATACTGTTCCTTAGACAATTGAACTCCATGCCTATAAGGTAAATTAAATTTCTTGGAGTTCTGCATCGAAAATCGTACAAGAATCTTGTCGATATAAGATGCCTGAGACAATACTAAGAGTTTGTTCTTACAATCCCTTATAAGTTGGATCCCTAAAACATAACTTGCCTCTCCCAAATCTTTCATTTGGAATTGGCTAGCTAGCCAGCCCTTTAATTCTGATAATATCCCTATATCATTCCCAATGAGTAAGATATCATCAACGTATAGGACTAAGAAAACTACTTTCTTGTCAACGATGCGCTTGTAGACACAAAGCTCATCAACATTTTGCTCGAAGCCATATGTTTTGATCACATCATCAAACCTTATGTTCCAAGATCTAGATGCTTGCTTTAGTCCATAAATGGACATTTGCAACTTGCAAACCTTTTGCTCTTGATCTGGAGACACAAATCCCTCTGGTTGTATCGTGTAGATGCTCTCATCAAGATTGCCATTCAAGAATGTAGTCTTGACTTCCATTTGCCAAATTTCATAATCGAAATAGGCAGCAATGGATAAGAGAATCCTAATAGGCTTAAACATGGCTACTGGCGAGAAGGTCTCTTCATTATCGACCCCCTCCTTCTGAGTATAACCTTTGGCCACTAGCCTTGCCTTGAAGGTCTCTACCTTCCCGTCTACTCCTCTCTTTCTCTTGTAGATCCACTTACACCCTATGGGTTTTACCCCATCCGGTAAGTCTACAAGTTCCCAGACTGAGTTAGAGTACATGGACTCCATCTCGAGATTCATGGCTTTAAGCTATTTCTCTTTGTCAGGATCTTCCATTGCATTCTTAAATGTTAATAGATCATCCAAACTTCCAGTAGAAACGACATCTCGTCCCTCACCTATACCCAAATAACGTTCAGGTTGTCTCACAACCCTCCCACTACGTCTAGGTGGTAGTGTATCCTAACTAGGACTCATCCTACTATTAGATGTCAATGGATCAACAACTCTTGTTGACTGACCACTAGGCGTACCAGGCTCCATTTCATTCAATACAATCTTGCTACGAGGTTTATGATCACTAATATAGTAATCCTCAAGAAACATTGCATTTGTCGACACAAACACTTTGTTCTCTTCAAGACTATAGAAGTATCCACATCTGGTCTCCTTGGAATATCCTACAAACAAGCATACCACAGACTTGGGGTCTAGCTTTCCACTTCTGTTCTTTAGCACATGTGCTGGACACCCCCATATGTGGAAATGTTGCAAACTAGCTTTACGACCATTCCACAACTCTAAGGGAGTTTTAGGAACAAATTTGGATGGAACTACATTCAAAATGTAGGCCGCGGTTTGTAATGCCTATCCCTAAAAAGAATTTGGTGATGATGAAAAACTAATAATATATCTCACCATTTCCATAAGGGTTCAATTTCTCCTCTCCGCGACACCATTCTATTGTGGTGTTCCAGGAGCTGTGAGTTGGGACAATATCCCATGTTTAACCATAAAGTCTTCAAACTCTTGGTCAAGGTACTCACCTCCATGATCCGATCTTAGAGACTTGATAGTCTTTCCTAACTAATTCTCAACTTCAGCTCGGAACTCTTTCAACTTTTCAAAAGTTTCTGACTTCCGATGCATTAGGTAGATATATTCGTATCTAGAGTAGTCATCTATAAAGGTGACATAATACTTATAGCCAACCCTTACTTTAATATTCATCGGTCCATAGATGTCTGAATGTATAAGCTCTAGTGGTTCTTTAGGTCTATGCCCTTTTCTAGTACAAGGTCTCTTAGTCATTTTACCTTCCAGACAGGATTCGCAGACAGGTAAGGTACCAACCTTTAACTCACTTAAATGTATGATTTTAACTAGTATATCTATCCTGTCAAGGTTAATGTCGCCAAGTCTTAGATGCCACAGATACATTTCGTTTTCTGGAGAAATCTTTTGCCGTTTTGTTTTTGTTTTTTTAACTTTAAACATTTCAGCGTTGAGCAGTGTTGTATGTATTAACAGCCTTAAAATATACAAATTGTTTTCGTTTAATCCTGAACATATATTCAAACCATTCTTTGCAATAATAACAGACTTATTATTAATAGAAACAAAATATAATTGTTCCAACAACTTTGAAACAGAAATCAAATTTCTTGTGAATCCAGGAATAAAAAATACATTGTTCAAAACAATAAAACAATTTCAAAAATGTAGTCTAACTACACCTACTGCTCTTGCTGACACGACATCCCCCGACCTAACACACATAGAGAAGGCTCAATCATCAAGCTGTGTCCAAGAATCAGTCCACTGCATAGAAGAACAAACATGGTTAGTGGCCCCCGAATCATCTATCCTGGGTGAAGAATCATCTTCCACTAAACATGACTCAAGAACAAGTAAATCATATTTACATTTCATTTTCTTCTTCTTGGCAACCTCCTCTAGATACTGAGGATAGTTCCTCTATCAGTGTCAAACCTTGTCGCAATGGAAACATTTTCCTTTGCCTTGGTCGGTGAAGGCGTCATTCTTCTTGCATTGGGCTTTCTTAGGCTTTCTTAGGCTTTCTTGGGCTTGTGCTTACCCTTTGCCTTCCTAGCAGACCTTTTCCTCTTTTTATTTCCAGAGGAAGATGGTTCGGCAACATTTGCCTCACCTGTCTTACTTTTGCTGTCCTTAGTCAAGGACTCAAAAGTAGCGAGCTCATTGACCAACTGAGTGAGACTGAACCTTAGCTTGTTCATCTCATAGTTACTCTTGAGCTGATCAAAACTCTTCGGAAGAGTCATCAGTATGATGCTCACCTGACTGGGTTTATTAATGGCCCCACCATTGATCTCTACCATATTGAAATAGGACATCATGTTCAGGACATGTTCCCGAACAGATGCGCCCTCTTTCATCGGAGCACGCATTGCAGAACGAACAACTTCGTGCCACTTTTGCTCAGAGGGCTGCCCGAACATAACCTACAATGACTCCATTATTTCAAATGCAGTACCCATTGCTTCATGCTTAATGATAAGCATGTCTGTCATACTGGCTAACAGATATGTTCGGGCTTTTTCATCTGATGAGATCCATTTTTGATATGCCTCAAGAACAGTTCATGTGGCATCGGCAGTAGGCTCAGGAGGACATTCCTCCGTAAGCACAAACTTTAGGTCCTTGGTGACCAAGATTGCTTTTATGTTATGTTTCCATTAAGTGTAGTTATCACTAGTTAATTTGTCATTTGCAAGGATTTGTAACAGTGCAGATGACATGGCTGAAAAAACATAAATTAAGAATTCATTCAATCATACATTCAAAACATGTGCGAATGTTCGGCATAAAATTAAACATGATGTATGAAAATATTCAATGAACAAGAACAACCCTAAGAAAACAATGTTTCTATGCCACAACAATCCAACATACCACAAGCAAGTGTTGCCTTAGGTTCGGTCAAATTCTTGCATGTTGGATCGAGACCTTCTCAATCAAATGATATACCAGAATAACTCTTATTCCAATATCATTCAACCATCGTTTATTTAGTCAGGTTTTTAATTAACCAATTTAATTAAAACGTTGTGAGCGTAACCTATCATTTCAGATCTCATGAGCTTAACTCGAGAATTACTGCCTTAGGGTCGGTCAATCTCGAAATCCCCTCAGAAATCCTATATGTTAGGAAGTCAACCTTGGTATTGATTCTTATGGAAACCCTCCTTAAGGAGAACGAAAGCAAAGCCGTCACGAGGCCTCATTCAAATCTCACGGTGTTGAACTAATGATAGAGACCGCGGAATATAATGTCATATATCCCTCTCCCACTCACTATTTTATAATTAGGGTTTTATATTAATATTAATGCATCTATATTAAACAAGATTAAAAATTACCCATTTTAACCAAATTAAAATTAAACACATAATATAGAAGGCTATAATGCATGTATGACATATCAACATATATATATATATATATATATATATATATGTGTGTGTGTGTGTGTGTGTGTGTGTGTGTGTGTGTGTGTGTGTGTGTGTGTGTGTGTGTGTGTGTATGTGTGTGTAGGAACACCTAATCTAAATGATATGTATATGCATGGCAATGCTTTAATTATAACATAACAAAAGCATACATGAATTGACCGAGTACGATGAGTTTATCTAACGTAAAAATAATAATCTAATTACAAAGAATTAATTCAAGGCATTCCTTGGTCTTCTTGTAATCCATCTTTTCTTCAAGTCCAACTGTAATATCTTATGCGTCTTTCGGGCCCAAAAATCAAGTCCAACTTGATTTATTTTTAGTGGATCCATCTCATGGATTAAATCTTTTAAAGCACAAATGTTACTCTAACATTTTTAGAGGCCTAGGACTTTCCAAAAAAATATGGATCAATTGTGAATGTTGCGTGCATGACATTTGGAACACAATGCACGCATGCAATATTATATATGTGCAGCAGTGCATCACGCAATTTTCAACACAATATCACATGCACAATTATCACTAGCACACGCACATTTGTGCAACACTTGCACACGCAAAATTTGTGCGCATTGTTGCTTTGTGCCTTGTGCACATGCGCTGCCGCTTGTGTGTCCAACACACGCCCAATTTCTTCATCTTCTCGAATCGATCTCTCAAACAATATTACAAAATATGATTTACATAGAATGATTACAGCTGAAAAAAAAATTATTATTACAACCCGGAATTAATATTACATCATAAATATATTACATTTAAAATCCAAAACCCTAAAACTTATGTACCATCAATATTTACGATCAACCATGTTTAAATTAAACGATTTAATTATAAACATTCATACAATCATAAAAGACGATGCCTACACATTCATACATGCAATCAGGAGCAATCAAATTTGATTATACTGTACAAAAATGGCTCTGATACCATTTTGTAGGTTTTAGGTTTTGGATTGCGCAGCGGAATGTTGTTTTAAAAATTTTATGCAATTGTCAAGTAAACTTGTTTGTACAATAATAATCGAAAACAGCAAAGAAGGTGAAACGATTTCATACCAGCGTTTGAAGGCTCCTTCTTTCTTTTTCCGATATGCTTTCTGATTTGAACCACAAGATCTTCCCGGCTATGTCCCGCGATTGGAAACAGTGTGTGGAGGCGTCACGGGTTTCAGAAAGTTGAATGGAGGTAGAAAAAACTTATGAAAACAACTCTTGTTTTCTAAGTGTGGAAATCAGCCACCATGAATCAAAGAAAAAAAAATATTTTTTCACCTGGCCGCACACCTCTCGTTTTTTCTTCTTTTAATTGCACGCAACAAATTGCATTCAATACAATTGAGAGAACTCATATATTCTCTTCTCTTAATTACGTGTATCAGTTTTCAAAAATAAATATATATCTCATATTTAATTGTTTTTTAAACTGATCACTTTTATTAATTCACCCTTTAAGATATCTAACATCTATAAGGATTAATTAATGACTTTGAATTTAAACTTTTTAAATTCAATTTGATATTTAATTTAAAAAATAAAATAATCAAATTATCTTATCTTCATTTAAACACAAATATCAATTAACACCCTCCAACTAATGATTAATCTCATAAGAAAATAATCTTATTATTTAATCAATTTAATCATTAATATTATTTAATTAAATAATCTCATTATTCAATTAATTCCCAAATAGATATGTGTCACTTTCGTAACACAATTAATTGGACAACCCAATTAATCAATCGTGACCTTGTTACCTTTAGTCAATCGAGCTAGCAAAGGGACCTAATGGACCCACAGTATTTCGAGCTCCAATAGTCCTTAGAAATAATTAATTAAACTCTTTAATTAATATTTCATGATTATTAACTTCGGTGTTATTCCACTAAAAACCTGAAGCTGCATTCTCTTAACCGTAGATGTTTTTGCACAAACCAATAACTTTCGGTGTCCATCGATATAGCTATTACATATGGTATAATCATTCACAAGTAGTTCATAATTAGAGCTGGGTCATAATGTCCGTTATACCCCTCTAATTACATTTTTCCATTAAGTACCATTGATTATCTAATGAACAATAAATCATACATTCCTCACGGAATTAGGAGAGCGCTCATATTGTTCAAGCCCCGAATCAACCCTTAAAAGAACTACTATCTACTTCTCGCAAGAATGAGTGGATTCCACTATTGTGTACAAACCTTTCCAACCACAAGCCAACCCGCGATCCCAACATACGGAGCATATTGATCAGGAATGCAACTCCGACCTCACCCATGATACATCAAAGACCACGATCTAACCTAAAAGAGTCGATAAGATACTCAGGATTAAGATCACCCATATATAGCCATCATTTATCGATATATATGAATCTCATCATGTAACGGATCTTATTGAGGGATTCATATAGATCGTGGCACAGTCCTATATGATCACATCGTACAAGGTGCCTCCATTCTCATATCACTATATGAATGGTCCAGGATAAGATCACTGTACATTACGGAATGGACCGTAGATGTAGATTAACCATAAATAAAGTACACAGCTTTATTTACTATCTACAGACTCTTTAGATTGCTCGTTTCAAAATGAATCCATCTGTATATGACTTTCACATACTCCGTTTGAAATTACATCCGGCAATCTTGGATGTTAAGTACACATGTTATATATAAATGTATGAGACAATTTGAATGAATAAACTACTTCTTTTATTTATGTTCAATTCACATTTACAAATTACAAGTTTTAGGGTAAAAACCCCAATAGTACTAGGGTTAAGACATTATTGTATATGTTATATGATGAATATATTAGAGTTTATGGTTCATCACTGAACATAGATATTCCACAAACTCAAAATGTATATCATTTCTCATCATCCTCCGGATTTATGAGTTTAGGGTATAATCTGTTATCCAAAAAAACCAAAAAATTACGAGGTTCTTCTTTATCAAGCTCCACCACGTATTCTGAGCTTGATTCTTATATAAGTACCTCTTTTAAGTTTATAGAAGACACTGAAGTTAAAAAATTTGATATCCTACACTGGTGGAATGAGCATAAAAAGTATTTTCCAATCTTGGCTATGATAGCCAAACAAATTCTTTCAACACCAGTTTCTACGGTGGCAGTGGAACAACAGTTCAGCGCATGTGGGAATATTCTGGACACAAGTCGTTCACTTATGAGTCTGAAATCAGTTCATATACAAGCTTGTGTTGATGATTGGACGAAGGCACAAAATAGACAACAAGAAATCGATCAAGAGGAACCCTACGATTTCTTCAAAGATGACCAACAGACTGAAAGACGAACGGATGATCATGGTAACGATTAGTCCACGCCATCACCAAACCTACAATAAAAGGAAAGAGAACTACATGGCATTTGATTCATCTAAACCTTAAGAGGATACATATGCAACTTAATTGTGGTAAAAATCAAGTGCAAGTTCAATTTTACATTTTTTAGTTTTATTTTAATTTAATTTTTTAATTTGCCATTTATTTATTTTATTTTATTTTCAGGTGACCCAATAAAATGTATTTAAAAATTACAATTTTATATGGCTAATTTTTTTATGAAATAAGATTAAATATTAGAAAGAAAAAAAGGGAACTGGAACCGCCGGTTGTGAACCGGAACCGAACCGGTGTCAAGTCTAGTTGTAAGTTGTAAGTGATTGACAAAACGTATCGAAACTTGAGAATAAGTTCCTTGTTATCCAAACCATTACCCATTTCTCCTATATATGTAAATTCTTTTAACACATCGATGCCTGTTATAATAAAATTTAACAATAGATGAAATAATAAATAATAATAATAAGTAGAGACAAAATATGAGAGAGAGAATTACTCTTGTAATTTATTGTTAGTTTTCTCTTTTGTATTATCAGCTTTCGTTTTGTTTGTATGCATAAAAACCAAAATTCACAACACTAATTCTCATCACAAAACAACAATAATAAGCCTATTTATAAGGTTTTGTAATTGCTCACATGATGACACCAAATAGCCATTTGTCATTAGAGTAAAGCTAATCTTTGCATGTGCCATGCATGAGGACACTAGTCAATATAGTAGTGTGGTGATGAATCCACAATCTTCTACAATGTTCTATAATACTCCCCCTTGGATTATCACCACTTGTATCTTACTTTGCTAGGAAAAACCCAGTGGGATAAAAACCTTAGCAAAATATATACAATGATCTTCTGGATCAAGTGGTATTGGACGTATTCGGAACTGCCTCATTAAAACCTTTCTGGTAAAACCCATTGGGACAAAATCCGGTAAAGAAAAAAGAGTACATTATGTCCAATCAAATTTCACTCCCCCTGATTGAATGCTCCCCCTGAATAAAACTCCAATATCAATCCGATAATTTGCAGAGTCGACGCATACCAACCCCATATACCAGTTTCTCATAGGTTGATGTAGGCAATGCTTTCGTAAACAGATCTGCAAGATTATCTGTGGACCGTATTTGTTTAACATCAATTTGTCGGCTCTGTTGAAGTTCATGAGTATAGAAGAATTTAGGAGAAATATGTTTGGTTCTATCTTCTTTGATATATCCCCCTCTAACTTGAGCAATACAAGCCGCATTATCTTCAAATATCTGTGTCGGTATTTCTGTAGTTGATGAAAATCCACATGTATTTTGAATATAATAAATAACTGACCTTAGCCAAATACATTCTCGACTTGCTTCATGAAGTGCAAGGATCTCTGAATGATTAGAGGAGGTAACCACAAGAGTTTGCTTTGTGGAGCGCCAAGAGATTGTTGTGCCATTATAGGTAAAAACATATCCCGTTTGTGAACGAGCTGTGTGGGGATCAGATAGATACCAGTCATCAGCATAACCAAATAAACCTAAAAAGTTGTTGGATTTGGAATAATATAATCCTAAATCTCTTGTTTCATGAAGATAACGACAAAGATGTTTAATCCCATTCCAATGTCTTCGAGTTGGTGCTGAACTGAATCTAGCAAGAAAATTTACTGAAAATGCGATATCTGGTCTAGTACATTGAGCCAGATATAATAAAGCACCAATTGCATTAAGATATGGTACTTCAGGACCAAGTATCTTTTCACCATCTTCAAGTGATCGGAATGGATCTTTCTTAGGATCAAGATTTCTAACAATCATAGGGGTACTGAATGGATGAGCGTTGTCCATATTAAATCGTTTCAGAATCTTTTCAATATATGTTGATTGATGGATAAGTATTCCGTCTGATTTATGCTCAATCTTCAGGGCGAGATAATATTTTGTCCTTCCCAGATCTTTCATTTCAAATTCCCTTTTTAAATATTTGGCAGTTCTTAGGAGCTCTCCAGGAGTTCCAATTAAATTCATATCATCAACGTAAACTACTATAATAGCGAATCCAGATTCTGATTTCTTTATGAAGACACATGGGCATATAGAATTATTAATATATCCCGCTTTAATCAAATATTCACTGAGGCGGTTGTACCACATACGCCTAGATTGCTTTAATACATACAATGACCTTTGTAATTTAATCGAATATAAATTTTGAGGTCTCGAGCTGTATGCTTCTGGCATCCTAAATCCTTCAGGGATTTTCATATAAATATCTAAATCGAGTGAGCCATATAGGTAGATAGTTACTACGTCCATAAGACGCATTTCAAGTCTTTCTGAGACAACCAAACTTATTAGAAATCGAAACGTAATTATATCCATCACTGGTGAATACGTCTCATCAAAATCAATACTAGGTCTCTGTGAGAAACCATGTGCTACGAGTCGTGCCTTATATCGCAGCACCTCGTTTTTCTCATTACGTTTTCGTACAAAAACCCATTTGTATCCAATAGGTTTAACGTCTTCAGGCGTCTGGACTATTGGTCCAAATACTTTACGCTTGGTTAATGAAGTCAATTCTGTTTGAATTGCTTCTTTCCATTTAAGCCAATCAGACCTTTGTCTACAATCGTCGAGGTTATGAGGCTCATAATTATCATTTAAAATTTCGGTAGCCACTGTGTATGAAAATATATCATCGATGATTGTTTCCTCACGATTCCACATTCCTCCTGTATAATTTATAGAAATTTCCTCATTTCTATGTTCTTGTATCTCTTCAGAGATTCCTTCCCCTGCGGGGGTTTCTTGTGTCCTTTTAGAGACATCTAACTCTTGTGGAGTTGATTTAGAGAAAGTTGATTTATTTATAATTTCAGGAGTATGATCCTGATATTTTGTTTTCTTCCTCCGGGGAACGGTATCTTTCGAACCAAGTGGTCTACAATGCTTCTGGCGTACAGTAGATGATTCCTTTGCTATTATTTGTTTAGAACGTTCTTCTGGAACAATCACCCGTGCCGGTACATTAACAGTTGGGATGTATGATTTGGTTACCCTAGTAGTATCTGTAAATGCATCTGGTAACTGATTTGCTATTGTTTGAAGGTGAACTATCTTTCGTACTTCATTCTCACATTGAGATGTGTATGGGTCAAGATGAATTAGACTAGGGACTTTCCAAGAAAATTCACGCTTCTCTTCAGGAGAAGTTTTTCCTTTCCCTAATGTTAGGAATTTTTCTCATCGAAATGACAATCTGCAAATCGTGCAGTAAAAAGATCACCAGTTAAAGGTTCCAGATACCTAATAATTGATGGTGAATCTAGACCAACATATATTCCCAAACGCCGTTGGGGTCCCATTTTAATTCTATGTGTAGGTGCAATTGGGACATATACTGCACAACCAAAAGTACGCAGATGAGAAATATTTGGTTGATGGCCAAATACAAGTTGCACTGGAGAATATTGATGATAACGAAGATGAATTAATGCAACAGCATGTAAAATAGCATGTCCCCAAACAGAAATTGGTAACTGTGTTCGTAATAATAAAGTTCTTGCAATTACCTAGAGACGCTTGATTAGTGACTTTGCTAATCCATTCTGAGTATGAACGTATGGAACTGGATGTTCAACATCAATCCCAACAGCTCTGTAATATTCATCAAATGTCTTGGAAGTAAATTCACTCGCATTATCAAGACGTATTGATTTAATCGGATGATTGGGAAAATGTGCCCGAAGCCTGATAATCTGTGCGAGTAACCTTGCAAAAGCAACATTGCGTGTTGATAATAAGCAAACGTGTGACCATCTGATGGATGCAACAATTAGGACCATAAAATAGCGGAACGGTCCACTTGGTGGATGAATAGGTCCACATATGTCCCCTTGAATTCTTTGTAGGAATGTAGGAGATTCAAACCCAACCTTAGAATGAGATGGTTTTATTACTAATTTCCCTTGTGAACATGCAGTACATAAATTTTCATGGGATAAAAGAATCTTCTGGTTCTTTAATGGATGTCCATGAGAATTTTCAATGATTTTACGTATCATTGTAGATCCTGGGTGAACTAGACGGTCATGCCAAAGCATAAATATTTTTGGATCTGAGAACTTCTGGTTCATAACTGCATAAATTTCTACACCTCTTATAAGAGTGTAATATAATCCAGATGATAAAACACGCAGCTTTTCCATAATGAGTTTCTGGCCTGAATCATGAGAAGTAATGCACAGATACTCAATATTCTTATCATATATAGTTTCTAGGTGATATCCATTACACCGTATATCTTTGAAACTAAGCAGATTTCTTCTGGATCTGCTTGAATATAAAGCATCATTGATACATATTTTAGTATTATTTGGTAACAATATCATGGCTCTACTGGAGCCTTCTATCAAATCTGTTGGACCTGATATTGTATTGACATTTGCTTTCAGTAGGGTTAAATTCAGAAAGTATTTCTGATTCCGCAGAATCGTATGTGTCGTCGCACTATCAACTAGACATATATCTCATGTATCTTGCTTTTCAATGTCACCCAACTTATCGTTTAAAGACATATCTATTCACAACAATAAAACAACAAAAATAAATGAAGTGCATATCAGATAGAGTGGTAAAAGAAATAGGAATATATACATAAGGAATATTTACACAAACATTTCACATGATAACGAAACAAATTACAAGCAGTACTTAATTGGTATGGACATTTCCATCACCAATTGAAGTGGTCACTTTATCAGTCGGATCATTTAGGAAATAAGAAACATTAAACTGGGTGATATCCATAAAATCTGAATCTTCCAAGAAGTTTGTTTCAGGGTTCTTCTCTTTTCTCTTTTCCCTTTTCTTTGATCGATGTCTGATAAAGCTCAACCAGATGTTTAGGTGTGCGACATGTACGTGACCAATGATTATGACAGCCACATCTGAAACAAATGATATCATCATTATTAGGTCCCTTTTGGATACCCTTCCCTTTATCTGGTCTGGCTTTATAAACATTCCGCTTCTGGGGAGTGTTTTGATTATACCTACCCATAACAAAATAATCATATGATCTTTCATAACCACGACCACGACCACGGTTAGGACCAAGACCATGGTAGAAACCGCGACCGTGACCACGACCGCGAATATGTCCTCTAATGGTGTTGGCATTCACTTCTGGGAATGCTGTAGAGCCCGTCGGGCGTGATTCATGATTTTTAATTAAAAGCTCGTTATTTTTCTCTGCAACCAGGAGACATGAGATTAGCTTTGAATATTTTGAGAATCGCCGTTCTCGATACTGCTGTTGTAATATCATGTTAGAGGCATGAAAGGTTGTAAATGTTTTTTCCGGCATATCATTTTCTGTTACATCCTGACCACACAATTTCAGCTGTGTAGTGATTCAGAATAAAGTAGAATGATAATCAGAGACTGATTTAAAATCTTGAAAACGTAAATGTTGCCACTGGTACCTTGCATTTTGTAATGCAACATCGGGTTGGTTGTCAAATCTGTCTTTCAGCTCTTGCCATAGAACTTCTGGTTCTGTGACAGTTAGGTATTGTGCTTTTAGATCTTCATGCAAATGGCGATGGATAATCACCATAGTAGTAGATTTATCGTGCTCACTTACATCAACCCCATCTTCAATAGTATAGTATAATCCCTCTGATTTTAGGAGTAGCTTAGCATCAATAACCCAGGACATGTAATTCTCCCCGGACACTTCTAGTGCAGTAAATTTTAAACTTGCAAGCTTTGCCATTTATTACAGCTTCTAGTTATCTGAAAATCACAATCAGAGTCAGAACTTCTGGTCTGTTAAAAATCCGAGGAACTTAAATATTTGATATATAAATGAATAAATCCAGAAATTTCAGATTCCAGTAATGATAAATAAATCCATGAACTTCAGGTTTTGGATGTGTGACCAAATTAAAAATTGCGTTAAGTAAATAAAGTGCGGGAAAGTAAATTGCGTAAAAATAAAATGCGAGAAAGTAAATTCAGAACTGCAGGTCCTGGTATTTAATAAATAAAAGTCCAGAAGCTTCAGGTTCTAGTAATAATAAATTCAGAAACTTCAGGTTCTAGTAATAAATTTAAGAACTTCAGGTTCTAGTGGTAATAAACTCAGAACTTCAGGTTCTGGAAATAGTAGTATCGTGCTGATAACGTGTTATAATAAAATTGAACAATAGATGAAATAATAAATAATAATAATAAGTAGAGACAAAATATGAGAGAGAGAATTACTCTTATAATTTATTGTTAGTTTTCTCTTTTGTATTATCAGCTCTCGTTTTGTTTGTATGCATAAAAACCAAAATTCACAACACTAATTCTCATCACAAAACAACAATAATAAGCCTATTTATAAGGCTTTGTAATTGCTCACATGATGACACCAAATAACCATTTGTCATTAGAGTAAAGCTAATCTTTGCATATGCCATGCATGAGGACACTAGTCAATATAGTAGTGTTGTGATGAATCCACAATCTTCTACAATGTTCTATAATAATGCCTCAATTTTCAAGTGTGGATTTCTTTAAGTCTTACAGTATTTTTTGTTAATCAAAGCATGTATAACTAGGATTGTTTTAAGAAGAATCGGAAAAAACCCAGATATTTAATCAATTCTAAAAATAAATTCTTGTATTAAGAATTAAGTAAAAACACTTCTATCATTAATCAATACTTCTTACGTCAACTTTTGATATATATATATATATATATTTTACAAACTATTAGTAGTGTTTTAAAAAAAATAACTGTAATAAAAAAAATGAAATAAAAACAATAACAACAATAAAAAAAGGGAACAATGGAAGGGCATAAAAGTAAAAACGCAGAAAAGGATAAAAGGTAAATTTGCAGAGCTTTAATAGATCACGCGTCCGACACATGTCATACATCAAAGATTTTACGGAGACGTGTTCCGGATGTCAAATCAGGACACGTGTCCAGTTCAGTGCCAAGTACTGTTCAGATTTGAGAGGCTTTGACATCGTACGGCTACTGAATATTGATAAATGATGGCCGTCACCTGGCACTGTTCTTCTGGCCTCTCGGAACTCGACGCGTGGACTGTTTGAACAGTTGTTGGAACTTAACACAACCCACAGGGCAGAACCCAGAACCCGTAAGAGTTAAGACCCAGTTCTTTTGGTGACACGTATTTTTTGACCTACGAGGTTTAATTTTTCCCTTTTGTCCTCTATTAATTACATGATATTCAATTGATTAATTCAAATGCATGCTTAGCATGTATGTATTATACTATTATGTATACATGGATTATTAATTTTGTGGCAGAAATTGGTGTATACTTTGAAATTATTGACAACATGGTGGAGGCTAGGACACCCAAATTTAGCTATGTAGCCACCTTCTTTTGGAATATGATGCTTTTCCTCACTATAGAAAATGTTGCTTAATTTTGATATGATCAATCGACTTTATTAATTGTATAAATCTTATTAGTCAAGCAAACATAATTGTCTTCAAGCCTAACTATCAAAGTTTGCATTTAATTACCTCAACATTTTCTTTATATACTAGCTAGTGTGGCACTGTGGTATAGCTCGGATGGATTGTTACTATAAATATATGAGAATAACAATCAAACTTGATAAACAAACTAATTCATCTTTATTTGATTTCCTTTTTATATTTGCTTGACATATATTGTTTCCTAGAAAGAAAATTGATGACAATTATCCATTATAATTAAGTTAATTTTCTACAAAAGTTGTTTGATGATAATTTGAGTTTTTTTTTAAATTCCCTAAACCTGAGAAAATGGATATTCTTGATTCAACGAATAATTAAGCTTAGAGATTATTTTAATATAGAGATGATAAAAAATTTCAAAAGGACAAATGATGTGAACAAAAATATCAACAGGATATGTTCTGATTTGAATGAAAATTGAAATTATTCTAGCTTTCCATTTGCAAGTTGAATTATTAATGTTCCTTTGGGTCTTGTTGGCGCTACACTACACATGCATATTCATGAACTAATTTTAATGGCATTGTTTAATTCGGTAAAAGCATATTCAATAGGCTTTGCAGTTTATTAATTTGTTAATGGTTTTGTAAGAGATCATAAAAGGACGATCAAATTCATTTTACCAAAATTATACAAACCACGCCCGTCATCCCCATTGATTTTCATTAAAGACTTAACCGTCGGAGGACAGTATGCCATTTTCATATAAATTAAAACCAACACTTTTTTCTTTACTTTTATTGATTATTTTACTGGTTTCAAAATAAACGAATCAATAACCGTTATTCAATGTGACTTGGTAGTGAATGACGTTCATTCAGTATAGCAATGTCTCTGGTTTGAGTTGTCGTCACCACATCTGGTATATAAAAAAGTGAATCAATTATTTATTAACTTAACTAATCAAAATTAATTATTATTTTTTTCATACAAACAATTTATCATCAATATTATAGATACTAAAATAAATTACATTAAATCAAAAGGAATATTTAAAAAGGATCATGCTAAATCAACTTAAATTTATGATACTCACGTGCTCTTAATCTAATGGTGTAGATTTGAATGCATTTACAACTCTTAAATTAAAAGCATATGGATTGTTGAGATGTTAAAGTCACAAATTTAAGTTGGTTTAGTTTGACCTATTTAATACATATATATATATATATATATATATATATATATACACGCACACACATATTGGAGAGGTGGCTTCAATTCTAATGAAGATCCAGTGATATCCAATGAGGCATCTGGAGATCAAGTAATGCTAAGCTTTCTAATTTTTTTCAAAAAATCTTTCCAAATTATGTGGCAGGGAGAGTTGTCAACATCAGATCTCTCACAATATAAACTCATGATTTACAAGATGTTGACAATTCACCATACAACATAATTTGGAAAGTTTTTTGGAAAAAAAAATGGGGATGCCTAACATTACTCCTGAAGACCTTGCCGGTTCTTCATTGCCCCTTCCTCCATCTATGTATTCAATTAATTGATCTTTGTGTAGGGGTAGTAATTTTGACCTTAATTTTCAAGTGTACAATATCGATCATCAATTAATTTTAATTAAAATCAACTAACAAATCAAAGAATGTTGTATAATTAAGATAAATTTTCATATTTATTATTATTTTTTAAAGAGTGGTGCAATTGGCACCTATTGACACACCTTGACTGACCTATTTATGCATTACTTTTAAAAATTTAAATTTAATTATATAAAATTAAATGGTTTTATTAATCTTTTTTGATTTATTTGCATAACTGCTATTTTACTTATTTTTTAAGAGTGGTGCTAATGGCACCCCTCTATTGACCTATTTATGCCTAACATTTTAAATTATTTAGTATTTATTATTTTCCTTTATCAAAATTACTTAAAGAATCATACAATGTTTTAAAAAAAAATCTTATACAAAGCAAATCTAATAAAACCCAGCTTTCCTTTTAAAACAATAAAAATAAAAATAAATTTTCATCAAGAAAAATTGTCTGAAAATGATATCAAGCATCTAGAACAACCAGACGAAAAAGGCACCACACACCAACAACTAAAACAATGAGATCACATCAAGAATCGCAACGAAGAAACCTAATCTTTGACGAAACGAATCCATACCAAAACTCTAATTCAATCGTAAAAAAAACCATCAGACATGATCAATACCACCCTCTCAATCTACCATCAACAATCCAATTAACTATAGAAAAAAAAAATCTCATCCAAAAATGATGGTTTCACTATAAAATAAGAAGAAGAAAAATAAATCATGTATAGAGAGATTAGAGATGGGATATATTGTTATTTTTATTTTATTTCTTTTGAAAAGAATATGTGGTATATTAGGTTTGAAAAATAAGTTGTGCTATTGACATACCTTGACTTACATATTAATCATTCTTGTAGGAAAAACTTGGAGATGCATCAAGAAAATGAATTTGAAAACCAAAACAAAAGAAAAAAAAAATGCAATAAGCAAGCTAAAAGAAACTTTATGAGAAAATGAATAAGTGAAATAATAAAAGGAGGAAAATTAGCATGATAGAGATTTGAATCCAGTGTGGAGGAGACACGTGTGACGGTGTGAGATCCAGTTTAAGGTAAGTGACGACGTTCTGATATTTCTGAAGACAACCAGGAATGACGCGAAATTTATGAAATCGGAAAATAAAGACATACAATATAACAAAAAGAAACAAGTTTCACCACGCGCTTAGCTGCACCCTAAATTATTAGAATAGTGTGGGACCCAGTCAACCCATCTTGCATCTCGACACGTGTACTATTCTTGTTTCAAATATAGGCATTTGAGGTCACGCTCATGAGATGCGAGTGATGTTAACAGTATAGAAAGACATGAAACTAGAAAGAGGCAGTAACCCTAAAAAAAACAGGAATCTCATTTAATGGTGTAGATTGCAAAGGTGAGGTTTAAAATACATAGTTAACAAGTGAGAGCAGAAGCAATCTTTGTTTCTCTCTCTAGATTGGAGTAGTGATATTGATCAAAAGAGAGATATGGGGAGAGGAAGAGTGGAGCTGAAAAGGATAGAGAACAAGATAAACAGGCAAGTGACATTTGCAAAGAGAAGAAATGGGTTGCTGAAGAAAGCTTATGAGCTATCAGTGCTCTGTGATGCTGAGGTGGCTCTTATCATCTTCTCTAACCGTGGCAAGCTCTATGAGTTCTGTAGCACCACTAGGTATCATCTTCTCATCTTCATGCTCGATCTCTCTGTTAGATCTGTTTTTTCTTCATTTTATTCTTGTTGTTTTGGTGGTGATTTTGTTGAATAATTCAGATTAGGTTTTGTGGTGATCTTTCTCTCTATGCATATAATTCTGACCCACCAACTTCCTTTAAGTTTACCTCTTCAATCATCATCTTTCTTAATAATTTCAATATTCAACTTTCTTTTCTATTGTTAATAAAATTCTCTCATCCAACTCAAGATCGAGGTTTATATATATATATATTTACATATCAAAATATTCGACTGATTATTGTTTAACTATATATGGATTTATTATTATTATTATTCATGAGCTGTGGATTAGTACGTCTTGATCTTAAATAATATAGCCTAACAAATTTCTTATTTAAATACTACTTCAAGTACTCTGAGTTGCTGATTGTTGGAGGTTGTACAAAGCTTTATTAGTAGATAATATGATGACAATTAGCACTAATCTCTATTCCTGAATGTTGGGAGAAGAGAGAGACAGAGACATGATTTGGCTTTTTAATCAACTGCAAAATTGATTGAAAACCTGAGGTGGTCGTGACCATGTAACTCTTTCTAATTTGCTGGTTATTATACAAGTGTATATATATATATATATATATATATATATATATATACAAGATGATCAGACTTCCATAGTTCCATGGCATGGCTACACCAATATACCCAACAGTAATTGTTCTTGTTTCTGTCTAGTATCCGTACTGGCACATCTTTCAATGAAGCTAAATTAATTTGAAATTATTTTAAATGAGACTTAAATTATTCCCTAGCTATTTGAGGTTTATTATCTATACTATTTCAACTTTTAATTCCGGAGTTGAGAAATTCTTTTATCTTTATTTTCCCCTTAAATTGATATATTACATGCATATGTTTAATATCTTCAATTCACAAAAAAAAAAAAAAAAACATATTTTTAATATCTTTGAAGGTCAGCTTTTAAGGGTTAGGATTTTGTGATGATTATTTGTGAGTTGTGACTGACTGTATTTAGAATTTTATAAAGAACTAGCTAGATTATAGGTTTGTCTTCAAGGTAACATTCCATGGGCTAACCAAAAACCTTAGCATGGATACTTGATCAAAATTTTCAACACTTTTTAAAGTTTATGAAAAGATTTCCTATGTGGGGTTTTCACACTTTTGCAAATCAAAAAATAAATGTCTATATGGCAAGATATATATAGAGAGAGAGTAAATTGTTCCACTAAAGTCTGAACCTTCTCTTCTTACAAAATCCTTATCATTAGAAAGTGTAGTTAATTGGTTACTCTATTCTGTCCGGTGAAAGTTTTTTCTCACACAAATTTACTTTCTATACCTATATTAAAAATTTAAAATTAACTTTTTTCTTCGTATACCCCTCAAAATACCAAAACTATCCTCAGATACTATAAGTAACTTAACTTGTACGTGGTCAAAACTCAAAGGTTGTTTGCCTTTATGACGGGAGACTTCACAATCTCTATCAATCCACCATGCTTCAAACCTTGAAGCCTTGTAAATATTGTTCCATGAAATCGCAATAAGTGTGTGGAGACCTTTCTTGATGTTGGGAGCCAACTTCTTTCGATTATGAAAGTAGACATCCAGACCATTCTGTAATGGTATGTTTAAAAAAAATAAGAAATTTAACATATATGCCACTAATGACAAATTTGGCATGTATAATTAATTTTCAAGAACTGACATGTATAATACAATGGCATGACCTACGTCATGGTTTTAAAAGGCGTTTTGAGGCTTATGCCTCGAGGTTATGAGGCGCTAAAAAAACCTAAAAAGCCTCGATGCGGTGCTAAGAGGCTTAAGCCTCACTCTTTGAGGCGTACGCCCCTAAGGATTACGCCTTGAGGCTTATGAGGCTTACGCCTCAGAAAATGAACAAATTTATAACTATCAAGTTGATGTTTGGGCATTTTATTTTTCAAATAAGTTTTTGGCTACATTTTTGGGCTAAAGTTAGAGGTTTTGTTAGTAGAAAAAAGTTTGAAAGACAACATTAACACACAAATAAAACAACAAAAGAAACCCTAGATGCTCCAACAAAGAAACGCAAGGAAAACAACTGGTTTCTCTTCTTCTCCTCCAACAAAGGATGCACATCATATTTCTCTTTATGTAGGGAGTTTACAATTGATAGGTGAATGTGAAGTTGACTTTGGAGACGAAATCAATGAGATTGGGTTCAATGATTTTGATGGAGATGAACTTAATAATTTTGAATATAATCATCTTCCAAATGATCTCAATCCCCTTAGTCTAGATGAGAATGATGATTAGATAGAGTCATAGATTTTAACTCTAAAACTTGTTCTAAATTTCATATGAGATAGGAGGATTTATGGTTTTTAGCCTTTTATTTTATGACTTTGCTTTGTTATTATTTTTCTCTATTATGAACTACATCATAATGTGTGTTTTTAATTGATGTTGATGTTGTTGAGTCATTGACCTAGGGTTTGAATTATGAATTTCTAATTTTTTATGATTTTTTTTAATGTTTTTTAATTTTTTAATTTTTTTTAATTATTTAATTGAGGCTTATGTCTCGTTTTGTTTGAAGGCTTACGCCTTGTGAGACTAAGGTAAAATGATTCGAGACTCGATTTAGCTTTTCAAAACCTTGCATGGTGTGTATGATAACATTGCCATGCTCTGGTGTGCATAATAGAAGTGATTTCCCAATATGATAATGTTTGGTTAGCGTTTATAGTTTCAACGATTGAATTTCATTATTGTTAAAGGCATCTTCTTCTCTCCCTAATTTTTGAAACAATGGTGAAAACATTTTATTATCTCAATTTGATGGAGATGTTTGTTCTCTCTTTGAAACCTAGGAAATCATCAAACTAAAAAACTTTAACATTATGTTTGGTTTGATGGAATATGAGAGAAATGAAAGGAAAAGAAAGGAAATAAGATGATATCATATCTTTTGTTTGGATTGTTAAATGAGAATGAAAGGAAAGGAAAAGGAGAGAAATGGAGGGAATAATTTCTTCTTGTTTCACCTAATTTGTTCTCTCCAAAATTGGACAGAAAAGGATGAAAATGAATTATAAGTTAATGAAAATTTTCAATATTCCAAAACCAGTCCTATTAATACTACATTTGTTTCCTTTCATATCCCTTCCATTCATAACCATCCAAACAACCATCACTAAAAACACTATCATTTCCTCTCCTTTCCTCATTAACTTATCATTTCCTTTCATTTGTATTCCATTAATCCAAACATTGTGTAAACGTAATGTAATGTACATGTTTAATGAAATGGGCGTCAAAGAAGCATTGTCATGTAGAACACAATAAATACAATTTTTTTGTAAAAAAAAATCTAATTTAATCCAGTATCAAATATTTTCCCCAACTATATTCAAACAAAGAATAACTCTTTTTTCTTAAAAGAAAAAAAAACGTTTTTTAAATAAAAACACAATAATAAAAATAAAAACAAATGTATTTCTATACATTTAGAATCCATCAAATTAATTCTTTATTCATCTATTCCTTGATTACATTGGAATATTATATTTCCTTATTGTGATATTGATTTTGATTGTGTGTACAACTTAAGGGGTGTTGAAAGTAAATTTGGATTTTTTTTAATTACGTCGATTAAAGTAATTGTATATAAGGCTATTTTAGTATTAAGAATTTCCATTATAATAAGAATGTGTCAAGAATGTTTTTGGATGACAATAGAGCCACCCATAGTGAATAGAGTTATCCCATTATTAGAGAATAATATTTGCATGGACCGAAAGATGCATACTGCCTTAGATTTAAATTTTCATTAAAAAAAAATTCTTATTGGTAGTGTTATACAATGATGAGATATATCGTTAGGTTATCTAATTAGGAGCTTTATTTAAATTTTTTAAGCAAGGATTCGTTATTTTTTGTTTAACTTGTTGAAAATTAAACTTGACCACCTCCATTCTAGAAGCCAACAAATATTGACTTCCAGCTGTCACCATCCAGCTGCCATCTCCTGCCAACCCCCAACTACCACCACCAAACAATTGAAGCTTATCTTTGACTTTGTTTCATTGTTTGAATTTATTTTGTTTGTGTTTTTCTTATCTCATTTCCCTATATAGAGGAATGAAGATTGTATTGTAAAAGTGTGGAGTGGTGTAAAAAAATATAGAGAGATATAAAAAGAGTTTGAAGTTTCTCCTTCTATTGAGTGCTCGAAATCTCTCTTAGAGGTACACCACAAGTGACCTCAATCACACCATCCCTACCAACATAACTTGGCATCCTGTAAAACTGTTTGTTTGTGGACTTCACTGTAGCATGCTCAAGACACTTGAAAGGTATCAGAAGTGCAGCTATGGTGCAGTCGAAGTCAATAAGCCAGCTAAGGAACTGGAGGTATACCTTTTCTGTTTTTGTTATATTTTCTCTATCAATTTCAATATAAAGATATCAATACAAATATGATAACTTTATTACATTTGCACCCACTTACCCATCATATGTAGATGCCTCCATTCAGTGTGGACTATATATATGGCATGGTTTGCAACTTTTCATGTGTTTGTTTTACGATGTAGCAGAGCAGCTACCGGGAATACTTGAAACTAAAAGGTAGGTTCGAGGGCTTACAACGAACTCAGAGGTATGTAAACTGCTGAAGAATGTTTTATTCTTCATTTTTTATTTATGGCATGACTCATGAACAATATTGGTTATTGCATGCATTTACGTTTTGGTGGGAACTGTAGGAATCTACTTGGGGAGGACTTGGGTCCCTTAAACTCCAAGGAGCTGGAGCAGCTTGAGCGTCAGCTTGACTCATCCTTGAAGCATGTTCGCTCCATTAAGGTAACTTATTCTTATTGTCTTCATTCTCCATCACTCAAAATGTTATTTCTACTTACAAATTTGCATGATTTTCACCTTAATATAGTGCTTGTTACCAATATTAATAGATCAACTAATAAATAAGTTAGGTCAATTTGGTTTTCTTCCTAGTGAAAATTTTAAAAATAACCCCCTCAATTTTCATGAAGATTGTTTTTAGCCACATCCAATCCTCTAGGGTTTTATAACCATTTGAAAAATAAAAAGACCCAAATGCTCCCATTTAGAGACACAAGAGAGAGAATAAGGAGAGACGTGGGTGTAATTGAGACCCAATGTTTGCGAAGAAGCTTTGTCGCCAGAGAAGAAGAATATGCGTGAGCTGCATGTGCTTTGAGAAGAGAGAGAGAAAAGAGGGAAATGAGTCGATTTTGACTTCGATTCCCCAATCATATTTGACATCATTTTCCTCTTGCTTTACTTAAAATTTAAAAATAATGAAATTAACTAAAATTTACCCATTCATCTTCAAAATAACCTCAACAAAATAAATAATCAACCATTCAAACATTAACAAAAGTTAGCAATCTCATTCTCCTGTTACATAACAAATTTCAAACAAAATTTGAAGTTTATACTTGGAACAATTTATACTTAGGATCAAATCGGGTAATCGGAGAAAATGAGGGAAATTGGGACATGAGGAAATAGGGGGGACATATATATATATATATATATATATATGAGTAAATGGAAATGAGGAAACCTATCTCCGTCCCCATCCTCATTTCTAAATGGAGATGAAAATCATTTTTCCCCAAATGAGGATGGGGATGGGGATTTGGGGCCTCTTGAGAAAAATGACATCTCTGTTTGGAATAGTAGCTAGTGAGACATCTTGATAGACCAACTTGAAACATTTGGTACAAACTTGAAATATTGCTTTTATAAAAAATAAAAATAAAAATTTAATTGTAGTTCGACTTTTTCAATATTTATGAGGAAATTACACCCAACTACATGGGTTTTACATATTCACAAGTGTGTACAACTTTTTAAATAATCGACACACAACTCCCTGTCCATTAGTGTTGACCATTAACTTTATGTTGACAGGGTCAAAATGGTGAAAAGACATAAATATTCCTTAATTTAATAAAATCATAGTTTTAAATTATTAAATTAAACAAAATTAAAAAAATGAATAGAGATAAAAAAAAATAGAAAAAAAAAAGCAAAACAAAAAGATGGATCAAAAGAAATTATAAAAAAAACGAAAATCTAAAACAATTAAAAAATAGAAAGAAATAAATAGATCTCCACCATCCATCTCTAAGATGGACAGATCATTTAAAAAACAGGAAAACATTTTTTTATATAGAAAAAAAAATATTTGAAAAACAAAAAATAAATTGAAAAATGACAAAAAATAAACTGAGGTGGAGCCGTGGAGATCCAAAGTTTGGTCTCCATCACTGAGAATCGTTGAGATTTCCGATAAGGATCTTCAAGAATTGATGAGCTCACCGAGAAGAATACATAAAGATCTCTAAGAATCATAATGGAGATCCATCTCCATTGATGGAGATGGAGATCATGACGTGGGATCTCTATTTCCATGGAGATCAAACCTTGGATTACCATGGAGGTGGAGAACTAGATTAGATCCCCCAATCTGTTTTTTTTTTTTCGAATTTTCAAAATTTTTCTTTTTTGTTTTTCAAATATGTTTTTCTAAATGATTTCCATCGTCCATCTCTAAGAGGGACGATGGAGATCCATCTTACTGTTTTTCTTTTTTCATTTTTTGTTTTTTAAGAAAAAAGAACAGAAGGACAAAAATGCCTTTACTATTATTAAGGTTAACCAAATTTGACTAACACTTGGGGAGGTCAAAATCAATTTTTTGAAAAGTTGTATACATCTGTAAATATGTAATAAGAAGGTTGGATGTAATTTCCTCTATATATATTGACTAGATCTTCAACTATTGAAACATACAACCAAAATTCATCAAATGAATGATGTAACAAACAAATGATGCAATTAAAGTAAGTGTCGTGCACACTTTGAACAAAAGTCGTGCACACTTTGAACAAAAATTGTAATATTTGTTTATTTTCGTCAAAATTCAAAAATCTCTTCCTCTTGAGCAATACCACATTATGAACTTGTGTTTCTATAAATTTTTATCCTAAATCTTATCATGTTTGTGTTTGAGCCACATTCGGTGAGAAAGAGTGAGAAATTTGAGAGACAGATGTTATATAATCTTTGTTTGAAGTTGACAAATGTTATATAATCTTTGTTTGAAGACTGAGAGGAGAGAGAAGGGAAAATAAAGTTGAAGGTTGATGACGGTGAGGAATTTTTGTAATTCTTTGGCTATTTGGTGAAAGGAAATTTCAAGTGTGGTTAGTATCAATCAAATTATTGCATGTAGCTAAAAACAAAATTTCATAATTTTATAAGGCTTCATGTAAGAGTAAGACCGGCACCGGATTCTCTAAATAAATATATATATATATATATATATATATATATATATATTGAAGTATATTCAATATAAATAAAGAGCCTGCTTTTATGTGTGATGTAAAATTAAATTTGAGTGTTAAAGGGAATATTTTAGTTTCTTGGGTTAGGACTCAAATCAGCCGTCCAAAGTTGGTGTCTCAATTTGTATCTGACCAACCAAATTGGGACATGTGTCTATATTTATGGAAGAAGTTAAAAATAATAATTATATGAAAACATATATCCTAATTTTATTGGTTAGACACAAATTGAGATATCAATTTTGGACAGCTAATTTGAGTACTTTGGTTAACCTCATTCCTCAACTACAATATAAGATATAATGAAAATATGGGGTATTATCACTAAAGTCCCTACTTTTTTCATGAATTGTCACATTTTTAAACGTCTTTGCCATATTAGTCACTTTAGTCCCTTGTTTTTTAAAATACATCACTTTAGTCCATTTGACCAAAAACTAACGGTCAACTATAACAGAATATATAAAAATACAATTTTACCCTTATTATTATTTTTAAAAAATTTTCTTTTAATCCCTCTAGTTTCAATAATAGCTGGTTAACCCTTGAAAAAAATTAAAATGACTCCATCAAGGTTTGAACCAAGGTTGAAACTTGAAAAACACAAGCTCTAATCAGCTAAGCTACATTAGCTCATTGTTAAAGATTTGTTGATTTAAATTTTTATATATATATATATATATATGGTTATATAATTTGTTTAAACTAATTTAAATCTACTTATATAATTTAATATAAACTCATATATATAATTTAAAATATACTCATATTTCATAATAATATATAAAAACATATTTATGAAAATGAAAAATAACAAAACAAAACAAAAGGAAACCTAGAAAATCCAAAAATCAAAGCCCGTAAATTTTTTTCTTTTTTCCTTTTCAAAAAATATATTATTTTAATTTGATAAAAAAAAACCCAGAAAATTAAAGCTCATAAATTGAAAAGGGAAAAAAATCAACAACAAAAATAGGAAAAAAAATATAAAAAATTTACTTTTTTTTCCTTTATTCCCTTTTGTTTTGTTATTTTCTTTTTTATTTTCATAAATGTTTTTTATATATTGTTATCATTTATGAGTTTATTTTAAATTATATAAATATGAGTTTATTATTATTTTTATTCTATTTTTGTTGTTGATTTTTTTCCCTTTTTCAATTTATGGGCTTTAATTTTCTGGGTTTTTTTAATCAAATTGAAATAATATGTTTTTTGAAAAGGAAAAAAAATCCAAAAAAAGGAAAAAAGAAAAAAATCACGAGCTTTGATTTTTTGGATTTTCTAGGTTTCCTTTTGTTTTGTTATTTTCATTTTCATTTTCATAAATATGTTTTTATATATTATTATGAAATATGAGTATATTTTAATTATATATGAGTTTATTTTAAATTATATAACTATATATATATATACACATTTAAATCAACAAATCTTTAACAATAAGCTAGTGTAGCCTAGCTGGTTAGAGTTTGTGTTTTTCAAGTTTCAACCTTGGTTCAAACCTTGAAGGAGTCATTTTAATTTTTTTAAAGGTTGACCAGCTATTATTGAAACTATAGGGGCTAAAAGAAAAATGTTTAAAAATAATAATAAGGATAAAATTGTATTTTTATATATTTTGTTATAGTTGACCATTAATTTTGGTCAAATGGACTAAAATGATGTATTTTGAAAAAACAAGGGACTAAAGTGACTAATATGGTAAAAACGTTTAAAAAGATGACAATTCATGAAAAAGTAGGGACTCTAGTGATAATACCCCTAAAAATATTTACAAAAGTGTGAAGAATAACTTTTAGCTTGAAGAAATGCTTGATTCTTGAATATAGCTAGTGAAATGCATCCTAGCAAATTGGATTTGTTGAACTGGACCGTAAGAAATTATAATTTTAATTTAAGGGGTTAAATTATGATTGAGAAAAACGTGGGCTTGGGGCATAGCCAAGCCAGTAGCCACCCCAGGCCTCTACTGAGGTTTGCTACTACATCTCTCATATCCTACCCAATGTTAGTGAGTCATGTGATATTATAAGCATATTGATTGGCAATCCTCCCTCTAATAAGCAAATGCCTCTCTTTTATTCATCGTTACAAACTACTTTATTCAAAATATATATGTAGTGCAATGCTTCAACAAATTCCATGGTAAATTTTTTACCAAGTGGAGTTTAATGATCAGAGAAATGTTATTTATTGTCCATTTATAGTTATCATGGAAAGCATGCATATATTCAAATGATCAATGGATCCTGACAATATCCTTTGCAGACTCAGTATATGCTTGACCAGCTTGCTGATCTTCAAAACAAGGTAAAAGCTTTCTGAAAAAAAAGCCTGCACTAATTCATTAATTTTTATCATGTGTTTCTTAATGTCATTCAATTACAGGAACAGTTGTTATTAGATGCCAACAGGTCTTTGACAATAAAGGTAACATTAATTCTACTTCCACTGTCTGTTTTAATGTCCATCATGTAAATGATATATATATATATATATATATATATATATATATATATGTTATGCCTGGAAATGAATCCAAATTTGGCAGCTGGATGAAATGAGTGCAAAGCCCCACATTCGACCGTCGTGGGAAGGCAGTGAGCAGCAGCAGATATCATATGCTCCTCAACATGCTCACACTCAAGGATTATTCCATCCCATAGAATGCAATCCCACATTGCAAATTGGGTACATTTTCAACTTGTCAAAATATCTCTCCATATATATAACCTCTTCTCCCTTCTCATCAGCCTATCCTAACTTTTCGTTAACTTGGGGATGCTGCAGGTATAATTCAGCAGTTTCAGACCAGATAACAGCCACAACTCATGCCCAGCAGGTCAATGGATTTATCCCTGGATGGATGCTCTAAGTGTCCGCCGCTAGATATGGGCGTGGCCGACCGGCTAAATGCCTCTTGATGTTGGCAATATGTAAATGGTTTCAAGAGCATATGTAACCCATATTGATATTAACATAAAACGCAGCAGTGACTGAATTTCAAATTAAGGACTATCATCTATGCATGGAACCTTAAAGCATGCACAAAAGGCTTTTATGCCATTTATATTTTATCTGCAAACTACTCAAGTGAGACCTGTTTCACTAATATGTAAGTGTTTGACAGTTAGTGGAATGACTTTTTAATATATCAATAATTTTAATAAAACATGTGTAAGTTAGAGTTGAATTTGTAATATCATAGAGATGGGATTTTGGATTGATTTTCTTCAGTTGGATTTTGGAATTATTTTCTGCTGTTGGAGATTGATTCTAAATCTGGAACACCATCTAGTTTCCATTTTATTTTGTTTTTCTAAAAAAAAAAAAAAATAGGACACCATCCAAACTTTTTTTTTTCTTATTTTTTAATTATGTTTTTTTCAATAATTTTCTTTTTGTTGTTGTTTTAAAAATATTTTTTGAATATTTGTTTATTATTATTTTATAAATATCATAAAGGCAGAAGCAATGTTGATAATTATGGTAGCCAAAAATGGTTTATGGGCCCAACGATCAAAGCCCATTGAAAATCTTGCTAGGCCCGGATCAGGCCAAATTAACCTGGGTCGACTGGGATTGCTAAGTCAGGATTGTGTTTGACTTGGTCACTCTTAATTTTGAACTCACTGTTATCAGTCGTTGAAACTGATAAGATCACGATGTGATCTCGTGAAATCAGGGAGAGATTTTTGGGATACCAACAGCACCCCAACGTTCTAGTGGTTCAAGAGGTCTATAAATATATCCTTCCTTCTCCAAGGAAAGGATTCTAATTTTTAGCTCCCTAATTAACGCTGCTTTGCTAAGCTGAATCCCTGTCAAAATCAATACTCTGGTCACCGGAATCTTCATATAACATTTATCAGCCATTTCCTGCCATTAATGCTCAGTCCAAGCGCACCTAAGGCTCAAATCTCTATAACCACTTTTTATTTTTCCTTTTCTTCTACTGTTTTTATCTTTATTTTGCAGGTTATCATTTGAAGAAGACGAGTCAACAGGTTTGACCAGTCCATCAAGCTGCTTGGGCCTATCTCACATTTGACCCAGTCCAATAATTGTAGAACGACCATCTACAGTTTGGCGCCCACCGTGGGTCCTATTGCAGCTTAACAAACAAACCAGTTGAGTCGGACGAAAAGCTGTAAAAATTTCAGGAGATGGAAATGCTCCCACCATCAAGGAACAGATTGGGATGCTGACCGCCCAGACGACTGTGAACGCTGAAAGATTGCGGGTACTCGAAACGGAGAACGTTGCGGTTCGAACTCACAATGCCGAATTGCGAGCAATCATCGATGGAGCACCTAACAACGTGGCTCCATAACCTCCAATCCCAGTGCTCCAAACTCAACAGAATGTAGAAAGACAGCCCCCGTTACCGAAGCGGATCCTCCACATCTGGAAACCAAAGCTGACCAGGACTCGAGCCACGATGCGACACAAACAGTCCAAGCTAAAGCAAACCAACCTGGTCCGTAAATCCAGCAAGAAATGCCTAAGGCGCCAATCCCGATTGTCGATCCGCGCCAGGAGCACATATTGAAAACCCCAGTATCGCTACTGTCAACACCAAATTTGGTAACACCAAATACTTGTTTGCTGACCCTGAGCTCTCTCACAGGTTTGCAAAAACGGAAGCCCTCATCCAGAGGATCCCAGGAGTACCAGCACCTATCAAGAAGAGCACGACGAATAGTTTTATGGACTCGCCCTTTGTCGACGCCATAGCGCTCGTCGAGATGCCTAGAAAATTCAGCTTCCCTAATATGAAGCAATTTGAAGGCACAACAGATCTTGACGACCATATAGCATAGTACAAGCAGCGAATGTTCACTGTAGCGATCCCACATGACCTTAGAGAAGCATGCATGTGCAAGGCGTTCGGATCCAGCCTCGGTGGTCCCGCTTTACAATGGTATACGAATCTGCCTAATAATTCTATTTCCTCTTTTGCGCAGCTTACAGATACATTCGTGGAGCAATTCGCAAGCAACAGAAAGCTCGAAAAGCAGTCGGACGACCTATATACAATAGTGTAGAGAAGCAGAGAGAACCTGAGAGCATATGTCAGACGATTTAATAGAGAGAAGGTGCAAATCCAGCACTGCAATCAGTCAACAACAATTTCAGCTTTCAGGAAAGGGCTTCGGTTCGACTCGGACCTCTACAAATAACTCACCAAATATCCATGCAAGACCATGGAGGACGTGTTGGCAAAAGCGTGGGCCCAGATCAAATGGGAGGAAGACAAAGCAAACTACATCGAAAAAACCAACAACTACAACATGTGAAACGATCGTGTCGATCGGTAATCAACTGATAGAAGGGTCAAACCCTATCCGACAGGGAATCGATGCAACAATAACTCCCGCTACAACGGGCATAACGACAGAAGGTCATATGATCATAATCTACCAAGAACTAGTCGATCGAGAGTCCCCAGTACCAGAATACAACCATAGCATCGAACCAGTCGACCTTGTGGCGGTTATGAAGGAGATGGAGAGAACAGTCAAATGGCCAAGGAAGATGAACGCCTCACCATAACATCGAGACGCCCGCTTTCGATGTGAATTCCACGGAGATCATGGTCATCGCACAGAAGACTTTGTCGTCCTAAAGCTTGAGGTGGCAAAACTATTAAAGCGAGGACACTTGTTAGAGTACCTTACCGACGAAGGGAAACAGACTGTCGCTCGACGAGAAGAAAAGCAACATACCAGCCCTGAGGATGGACCACCAGCACTGCCCCAACAGGAAAGGGTGATCAACTACATAGCAGGCAGATCTGAAGTCAGTGGCGTAAGTTACTCAGCTGTGAAAATATACAATTGACAAGTGTGGAATACAGAGATTCAGTCGAGTAGGGATCACCCCTCCAAAATATACGAAACAGTCACATTCAAGTCGACCAACAAATCATATTAGTTTTCTCCTCACCATGACGCTTTAGTCATTTCTTTATATATTGCTAATTGCTTAACTAAGAGAATTTTAATCGACAATGGTAGCTCAAGCAATATTCTGTCTAACTGTGCGCTTAAGGAAATGCAGGTCAAAGAATCCAGAATCAGTTGTCGAACGACAGTATTGACCAGATTCAGTGGTGAACAAAAAAACACACTTGGTGAGATTGTACTACCAGTCTATGCGGAAGGAGTGACCCTGTATATCAACTTCTTGGTGATCGACTATCAGTCTCCCTACAATGTGATTTTGGGTAGACCATGGATCCACGAGATGAAAGCAATCCCCTCGACCAACCATCAGATGATCAAATTCCCTATGAAGTGGAGATTTTGCAAGATCAAGGGCAAACAAAGAGCAGTTATAGAATGTTACCAAAATGCCGTGAAAAAAAGGAAGGAGCGATTATAACAACTACAGGAAACAAATGTCGATTCGACATCAAATAAGCCTAATATAAAAGATCTTGATGATGTGCCGATAGACCTAGAAGAGCCGAAGCATAAAGTTCAAATCGGATCGAGACTACCGGAAGAGATACGGAAGCAGATGATCGACTTCTTAACAAAGTTTCACAATAGTTTCGTTTGGTCGCACTCGGATATTATTGGCATCGACCTTGAGGTAATCATCCATCACTTGCAAGTAGACCCAAGTTATCCGTCAGTAAAGCAGAAAAGGAGAAAGTTCGCACCAGAACAGAACAAAATCATCAATGAAGAAGTACAAAAGCTGATCGACATCGGGTCAGTCAAAGAAGTCAAATACCCTGATTGGTTGGAAAACGTCATGGACGTGAAGAAAAAGAATGGGAAATAGCGCATTTGCATTGACTTTACGGATCTTAACAAAGCCTGTGCCAAAGATCTGTTCCCTCTTCCTCATATCGATATGCTGGTTGACGCTACAGCAGGGCATGAACTACTCAGCTTCATGGACACTTACTCCGGCTACAACCAGATTCTGATGCATCCAAACAACCAAGAGAAAACTGCATTCATCACTGAACGAGGTATTTTCTGCTATAAAGTTATGCCTTTTTGTTTGAAAAATGCAGGTGCGACATACCAACAGCTTGCCAACAAAATGTTCACTGATATGCTTGGATCGACTATGGAAGTCTACATTGACGACATACTGGTTAAATCACTTGCCGCTCGACAACACATAGAGCATCTGAAGCAATAATTCGTCGTACTCGACAAATATGGTATGAAACTTAATCATACTTAATGCTCTTTTGGTGTTTCCTTTAGCAAGGTTTTAGGTTATTTGGTGACACAAAAAGGGATCGAAGCCAACCCGGACCAAATTCATTTGAACAAGGCAATCGAATCTCCCAAATGCATCAAAGACGTACAAAAACTCACAGGTCGAGTGGCAGCTCTTAATAGATTCATTTCCAAATTGTCCGAACGATGCCAACCGTTTTTCAAAGTCCTAAAGAAAAACAAGGTGTTTGATTGGAACGACGAATGCGAAAAAGCTCTGCAAGACTTGAAAAAATATTTAACTACACCTCTATTGCTGTCGAAACCAAAAAACAAAGAAACATTATGCATGTATCTGGCAGTATCTGACGTCGCCTTCAGTGCCGTGCTAGTCAGAGAGGAGCAAATTCGCAACATCCGGTGTACTACGTAAGCAAGACCATATTTGATGCAGAAACAAGGTATAGCAAGCTTGAGAAATTGGCCCTAGAACTTGTCGTAGCCGCACGCAAATTAAGGCTCTATTTCCAATGCCATCCAATTAAGGTACTGACTTTCTACCCGCTCAAAAATGTATTGCATAAACCTGAACTTTCAGGTCGACTAACAAAATGGGCAGTCGAACTCAGTGAGCACGACATCTCTTTCCTGTTAGAACCTCGTTCACTGGTAACACATCGAAAATAGGTTTTAAAAATTTTAATACAGATCGTAAACGATCTATGATCGGTGAACTTGAGATCGTAATTATTTTTCTGGAACTAATACATACAATATGTAAACTCAAGAAATTGTAATCAATATATTAAAAAAAAATAATTTAGAACCTCACCAACGTTTGAAGGCTCCTTCACTTTACGATATGCTCCTGGTTTGTACCACCGATCTTCCTCTCTATATCTCGGGACTGATAACTGTGTGTGGACGTGTCACGGTCTCAGGAACTTGAATAGAAGATTCAGAGAAAAGAAGAAGAAACAATTTCTTCCAAGAGAAAACAAAAACTAGAACAATTCTAGTTGTTTATAAAGAAAAAAATATAATATTTTTTTTTTGTTTCAATTCGTGTACAGCTCCACCAATTTCTCTTTTTCTCTTCTTTTTCTAACGCACTCCTTTTAATGGGTTTTTTTTTTTGGTTTCAATAGTGCAACTGCTGCACACCTTTCTTTTCTCTTTTGTTTCACTAGCACACCAATTGCCACAATTGCTTTCACTCATGCGTATTCTTCTCTTTTGATATTGATTAACGCACACTTATGTTTGTATCCTATACAAACACTAATATATTTGCTTTGTATGCTTCTTGTTTTTGTTATCTAAATATATATCATATATATTATAATAACAAAAAACTTTTTAATTGATATCTTTTTTATTTTAAAACTAAATCTCTTAAAATGATATTTCATATCTTTTATTTTAAAAGATAATTAAATATTTATTTTGAATTTAAACATTTTAAATTCAATTTCAAATATTTAATTTAATAAAATAAAATAATCATACTATCTTATTCTATTTAAAATCAAATATCAACTAACATCCTTCATTTAGTAATTAATAACATAATTAAATAATCTTATTATTTAATTTATTTAATCACCATTATTCATTAATTAAATAATCTCATTATTCAATTAATTCTCGAATAAATACGTGTCACTTTCGTAACACAATTAATTGGACAATCCAATTAATTAACCGTGACCCTTATTACTGTAGGGAAAAATACGAAAACACAGCGGAAGCGAGACTAAAAAAAGTTTAGTATAGTTTAAATTTTTTTCCAATATTTGAATCTTAACCCTTTAATTAATTAAACATACATATATTCACATACATATATTCAAAAGATATCATACCTCTTGTCGCGTGATCCGATTGACTTAGCGTCGATGGTAATCCGCAAGATCTTCTAATCCGATCACGAACGTGAATCACCTAGGAGCGTGGTCTCCTTATTCTTTGAATTGCGTACCTAAGAATGGAAAAATGAAATCTTCTTTCTTGACCGTTAATCACAAAAACTCCAAGAGCCTAGAAAGATCGTTTCGGTCACTTTTAAATTCACAATCGTTATGATTGAAACTCGCGTGAACCTAAATCGAAAGTGTACACAAAACCTTTTTATGTAAAGGCTTGCAAGTGCACTATCGAATTTAGAACTATCTTTCTCTCTTCCTCTTGGCCGAATTTTCACTATGTTCTAGAGTTGGAATTTTTTTTATTCAAAAGCAAGAGAATAACAAATTCTTTCTCTAAAAAAAAACTTTTTTTTTCTTCCTATCACTATTAATTCCGAAATTAATAATATATATAGGTATACAAATCATTTCCTAAAGAGGATTTACTTGGTGGGCAAGAATCCTATCTCTAGGTGGATTTACTTGGTGACAAAGAATCATTTTTCAAAAAAAGATTTCTTTTCTACACCAAGACTCCTAATCCAACTCAAATAGTGTATTTATGATTATATTAAAGACTTCCTTATTTGATTAGATAAATAAATTCTTTATTTATCTACTTACCAAATTAAGTCTTTTATATTTATTATACTACTATAATAGTATACTATTAGAAAACATAATTCCTAGTCAGAAAAAGATTTTGATTTTTAATTAAATAATTAATTAATCAATTAATTAATTTCCATTTAATCAAACAATAAAATAAAATAATATTTTAGGCTATTATTATAGCCTTGCCGCCCACACACAAAAAATATGGGCCAAATATTATTTTCTTATTTTATTTAATCCATTCAGGCTTTAAATAAAAGCTCACATGTGAACCAGACTCATTCTTACTAAAAGAAACAAGCCCACATGCCTCTCATTAGTATATTAATATAATTTGAGTAGCCCATTAAATAAATAATGTGCAAATTATATTTTTAATATATTAAATACAATTCTAGATGGACCCATAAATTAGTCCAGTAGAATATATCAAGTGATCCATGCAAGTCAATGTCGATTGGGGATCTTGGCGGGCTATCTAAATTTAAGCTTCAATAGACATAACCTAATCACAATCAACAAATGATTCACTTAGGTCCGATATATTAATTTTAGCTCAATCCACTAAATAGCTAAAAAGAGCTAAAATTGAACTCTTAAATAAAGATTGAATAAGAAGATGTTTCTCATTCATACCCTAGACAATCTTATTGTAGATAGTGTATCCTCGTGTATAATATCAGTAATCGCCAAGAGCTCATAGACCGCATATAGCTCTCATAGTTACCATATTTACTCATATGACCACGTTTTGAACTTGGATATTTTGACTTGTCCATAAGCCATCTTTTCAATAGACATTATCGAAAACTCAACGTTGAGATTTAATATCCAATACCTCAAAATATCCATATGATAATATTATACTCTCATTCAACAAATTGAGCCACGATGTCCATATCTATAAATGAAGTCCTCTATCGATTAACAAATGAATACCACCAAACTATCGAGGATAGACTATGTTATATAATCGTACTCATCGATAGCTCAAATGATAACACTTGTAATGATAAGTCCATCATTTATCTCACCATTAAGATAGACTCTCCGATTGTCCTCATAATGAAAAGACTTGTATCTACTGACGGTTCTAGATAAAATATTTCATTGTGATCCTGTTCAATGCACCAAGTGCACTAGATTCTTTTACTCGAAGACCCTTTCGATGATTGTAGACTCATCATAACTCATTTGATCCTACTCAAATGTCAGTAAAAGAATTTTACAACTTTATCAAGATAAATGTGCCCAGTCTTTAACTTAAGTTGTGAACGTTTATTCAAGACTAACTAAAGAATTGTGTCTACCTCATAAATATCCAGATGTACCAACAATTCTTCATTTCTCATAGTCTTTTGACCTTATGATTATTTACTTTTACAATTATCATTATAAATGCTATAAGATTTTGTAAAACCAGAAATCACTTTATTAATATGAAAAGATTGTCAATTACAATATTACACTCTTGCTATTGAGCATAATCCTAACAATTACCTAAATCGATCAGGCTAGCAATGGGACCTAATGGACCCACAGTATTTTGAGCTCCAATAATCCTTAGAATAATTAATTAAACTCTTTAATTAATATTCCTTGATTATTAACTCCGGTATTATTCCACTAAAAACCCGAAGCTGCACTCTCTCAACTGTAGAAGCTTTTACAAAGACCGATACAACTCGGTGTCCATCGATATAGCTATTACACATGGTGTGATCCTCCACAGTAGTTCATAATTAGAGCTGGGTCATAATGTTTGTTTTACCCCTCTAATTACATATATCCTTTAAGTACTGTTGATCCTTTAATGAACAATAAATGTTATTTCCTCACGGAATTATGAGAGCGCTCATATTGTCCAAGCCCTGAATCAACCCTTAAGGGAACTACCATTTATTTCTCAAAAGAAGGAGTGGATTCCACTATTGTGTACATACCTTCCCAGCCACAAGCCAAACCGCAATCCCAACATATGGAGTGTATTGTTCAGGAACTGCATCTGACCTCACCCATGGTATATCAAAGACCAAGATCTAACCTGAAGGAGTCGATAAGACACTCAAGATTACGATCACCCACATATAGCCATCATTAGTTGATATATATGAATCTCATCAGTAAACGGATCTTGGTGAGAGATTCATATAAATCATGGCCCAGTCCTATATGATCACATCATACAAGGTGCCCCTATTCTCATATCTCATATGAATGATTCAAGATAGAATCACCATACATTACGGAATGGACCGCAGTTATAGATTAACCACAAATAAAGTACCCAGCTTTATTTGCTATCTATGGACTCTTTAGATTGCACGTCTCTTACCGTATCCATCCGTATATGACACTCATATACACAGTTCGAGATTACATTTGGCAATCTAGGATGTTAATCTATGCACAAGTTATAAAATAAACAACACAACAAGAATGAATTGAATTTTCTTTTTATTTATTTCATAAATCCATTTACAAATTACATCTTTAGGGCATAAACCCCAATAATCTCCCACTTGCACTAAAGCATGTGAGGCATGTTTCGTAACCCTAGACCGTCTAGGTGACCCGAAAACACTTTAGTTGGTAAGGTCTTCGTAAATGGATCAACATAATTGTCTTGTGAGGCTGTCTTGGTGACAATCACATCCTCTCTTTGCACTATCTCTCTAATAAGATGATACTTTCTCTCTATATGCTTCCCTCTCTTGTGGCTTCTTGGTTCTTTGGAATTAGCCACAATACCACTGTTATCACAATAAAGTATGATGGGCTTATCCAGATCTGGAAGTTGTTCCAGATCACTCAAGAACTTGCGGAGCCAAACAGCCTCTTTAGTAGCTTCACAAGCGGCAACATATTTGGCTTCCATGGTGGAGTCAGCAATGCAAGATTGCTTTATACTTCTCCACACAATGGCTCCACCACCTAGGGTGAATACTGATCCAGACGTGGATTTTCTAGAATCCCTATATGATTGAAAATCAGAATCTGTGTATGCTAACGGGATCAAATCCTGTCTAGAATACACTAGCATATAATTTCTTTTTCTCCGAAGATACTTGAGAATGGTCTTGATAGCAACCCAATGATCCAATCCTGGGTCTGGTGACTACTCCCACTGCATAGCAGATGTCCGGTCTCGAGCATCACATAGCACATGAGACTACCTACTGCTGATGCATAGGGTACACGTCTCATATCCTCAACTTCTTGAGGTGTCTTAGGAAACTGTTCCTTAGACAAGTGAACTTCATGCCTAGAAGGTAAATTACCTTTCTTGGAGTTCTGCAACAAAAATAGCACAAGAATCTTGTCGATATACGATGCATGAGACAGTGCTATGAGTTTGTTCTTACGATCCCTTATAAGTTGGATCCCTAGAACATAACTTGCCTTTCCCAAATCTTTCATTTGGAATTGGCTAGCCAGCCAGCCATTTACATCAGATAACACTCCCACATCATTCCCAATGAGTAGGATGTCGTCCACGTATATGATTAAGAAAACTACCTTTTTGGGCAATGATGCGCTTGTAGACACAAGGCTCATCGACGTTCTGCTCAAAGCCATATGTTTTAATCACATCATCAAACTTGTTGTTCCAAGATCTAGATGCTTTCTTAAGTCCATAGATGAATCTCTGCAACTTGCAAACCTTTTGCTCTTGATCTGGAGACACGAATCCCTCTGGTTGCATCATATAGATGCTCTCGTCAAGATTTCCATTCAAGAATGCAGTCTTGACTTCCATTTGCCAAATTTCATAATCGAAATAGGCAGCAATGGATAAGAGAATCGTAATAGACTTAAACATGGCTACTAGAGAGAAGGTCTCGCCATAATCGACCCCCTTTTTCTGGGTATAACCCTTAAACACTAGCCTTGCTTTAATGGTCTCTACCTTCCCGTCTACTCCTCTCTTTCTCTTGTAGATCCACTTGCACCCTATGGGTTTTACCCCATCCGGTAAGTCTATAAGATCCCAGACTGAGTTGGAGTGCATAGACTCCATTTCCATCAGGGTTCTATTTCTCCTCTCCGTTACATCATTTTGCTGAGGTGTACCGGGAGCTGTGAGTTGGGAAACTATCCCATACTCGACCATGAAGTCTTCAAACTCTTGGTCAAGGTACTCACCTCCACAATCCGATCGTAGTGACTTGATAGTCGTACCTAATTGATTCTCAACTTCAACTCGGAATTCTTTGAACTTTTCAAATGTTTCTGACTTTTGTTGCATCAGGTAGACATATCAATATCTTGAGTAGTCATCTATTAAGGTGACATAATACTCACAGCCTCCCCTAGCTCTAACATTCATCAGTCCGCAGACATCTGTATGTATGAGTTCTAGTGGCTCTATAGCTCTAAGCCTTTTTCCAATAAAATATCTCTTAGTCATCTCACCTTCTAAATAGGATTCGCAGACAGGTAAGTTGCCAACCTTTAACTGATTTAAAGGTCCGCTTTTTACTATTCTGTCTATCCGATCAAGGTTGATATGACCAAGCCTTTGATGCCAGAGATACGTGTCATTATCTGGAGAAATCTTATATCGTTTAGTTTTTGGTTTTTCAACCTTAAACATTTTGGTGTTAAGCAGTGTAGTATGTATTAACGGTCTTAACACATACAAATTATTTTCATTAATTCCTAAACAAATATTCAGACCATTCTTTCCAATAATAACAGACTTATTATTAAAAGAAACAGAATACGATTGTTCTACAATTTAGAAATGGAAATCAAATTCCGTGTAAATCCAGGAATATAAAAACATTGTTCAATAATAAAAACTATTATTATTACAAAATTGTAATTTTATTGCTCCCACTGCTTTGGCCGACACTACATCCCCCGACCCCACATGCATTGAGAAGGCTCCCTCCTCTAGCTGTGTCCAATAATCAGTCCACCACTTTCGTCTTTTTGTTCTTGGCTACCTCCTCAAAGTACTGAGGACAGTTTCTCTTCTAGTGCCCGACCTTGTCGTAATGGAAACATTTTCCCTTGCCCTGGTCAGTGGAGGCATCTTTCTTTTTGCTTTGGGCTTTCTTAGGTTTGGGCTTACCCTTCGCCTTACCAGCAAACCTTTTCCTCTTGTTATTATTGGAGGAAGATGGTTTGACAACATTTGCCTCACCGGTCTTACCTTTGTTTTCCTTAGTCAAGGACTCAAAAGTAGCGAGCTCATTAAGCAACTGTGTGGGACTCAAATTTAATTTGTGCATCCTGTAGTTGCTCTTAAACTGATCGAAACTCTTCGGAAGAGTCGTTAGTATGATGCTCACTTGACTGGGTTCGTCAATGGCCCCATCATTGACTTCTATCGTGTTGAAGTAGGACATCATGCTCAGGACATGTTCCCAAACTGATGTACCTTCCTTCATGTGAGCGAGCATATCAGAATGAACAGCTTCGTATCGCTTTTGCTTGGTGGGCTTCCCGAACATAGCTTGCAATGACTTCATAATTTCGAATGCTGTATTCATTGCTTCCTGCTTTGTGACAAGCACGTCTGTCATAGAAGCCAACAAATATGTTCAGGTATTCTCATCAGATGAGACCTATCGCTGGTATGCCTCACGAACAGTTCTTGTGGCATTGGCAGTAGGCACCGGAGGACATTCCACCGTAAGCACAAACTTGAGGTCTTTGGTGATCAATATTGCATTAATATTAAGTTTCCACTTAGTGTAGTTATCACCAGTTAGTATGTCGTTTGAGAGAATTTGAAGTAATGCAGAAGACATAATTACTGAAATAAATAAAGCATTCATTCAGTCATTTATTAAAAAACAAGTGCAAGTGCTTTGGCATAAATTTAAACATGATGCATGAACATGTTTAACGAACAAGAAATACCCAAAAACAGTTACTATACCACGACAATCCAACATACCACAAAGAAGTGCCGGCTTAGGGTCGATCAAGTCTTTGCATGTTGGACTGAGACATTCTCAATCAAATGATATTCTAGAATAACTTTTATTCAATATCATTCAACCATCATTTATTCAGTCAGGTTTTTAATTAACATAACTTAATCAAAACCTTCGTGAGTGTAACCCACCATTTCAGATCTCACGAGCTTAACTCGAGAATTGCCGCCTTAGGGTCGGTCAATCCTGAAATACTCTCAGAAATCCTATCTGTTAGGAAGTCAACCTTGCTATTGATCTTTGTGGAAACCCTCCTTAGGGAGGACAAAAGCAAAACCGTCACGAGACCCCACTCGGATCTCACGGTGTTGAACTAATGATGGAGACTGCGGGATATATATGTCATATATCCCTCTCCCACTCACTATTTAAAAATTAGGGTTTTCTATTATCCGTTAATGCACCTAGACTCTACAGGATCAAACGGCTAACTTTAATCAAGTTATCGAGCGCATTAACAAATTCATTATTAGAAAAAATTCGAATTAACTAATAAATTATTAATGATTTTTAACTATTAAAAATCTAATCTATTAGTGAATAATCTAAGATTTTGTAAACTATTTACTAAGCTCATATTATTATGATATTGTTTACCAAGCTTTAACTATTAAAACTCTAACACAACATTTAATTCATTTATTATTAGGTCATTAATCATATTAATATTAATTTTAGTAAATGACCCTATTAATCTAACTTATTAAACACTTTAATAACTAGATTAATATTAATGAGAATTAACAAGTTTTCTAACTATTAAAAAATTAATCTCATTTTCATAGCCAATAATGTATTTACCTATTTTAATCATATTAAAAAAATACATAAAATATTAGGCTTTGTATGCATGTATGACATATCAAATATATTTGTATAGGCACATCTAATCTAAATGACATGTATGCATGCAAATGCTTTTATCATCACATAATATAAAGCATACATGAATTGACCGAGTACTGTGGATTATTTAACCTAAAAAAAATTGAATCTAAAATTACAAAACTACCCCCAAGGCATTCCTTGGTCTTCTTGTAACTTTCGAGTCTTCCAGTCTCTTCAGATCACTCCGATTCATCTCATGAATCCGAAATAGGAAATCCGCATGGAACACACTAGGCAACACTTGCCAACGGAATCGTGCAAGACAATTTGAACAGTGCCCGACTGCCCGTGTGAACAGTACCCGCATAAACAGTAACAGTGAACAGTGTCGTGAACAGTGTCGTGAATAGTACCGTCACGCGTATTTCGGATTTCGCCCTTCCGTCTTTGCGATTTTTCCAGGTCTTCAATATAGGTTACATTTTTTTAATTTACAATACAATAACAGAAAAAAAATATATATATATAATACAATCCATGAACCCTAAATCCACAGTACCATATAATTAACGATTAATCATGTTTTTGTAAATTAACAAATTTAGTATACATACAAAAACAACATACAGTCAATTTAAACAGTGCCTACACAATCATACATACAGGAGCATCAAAAACAATTTCATGTTCAGAAAAAAAAAATTGGCTCTGATACCAATTGTTGAAACCCCGTTCACTGGTAACGCAACGGAAATATTTTTAAAAAATTTTAATACAGATCATAAACGATCTACAACCAGTGAACTTGAGATCGTAATTATTTTTCTGGAACTAATACATATAATATGTAAACTCAGGAAATTGTAATCAATAGATTAAAAAAAATTAGAACCTTACCAACGTTTGGAGGCTCATTCACTTTACGATATGCTCCTAGTCTGTACCACCGATCTTCCTCGCTATATCCCAGGACTGATAACTGCGTGTGGACGCGTCATGGTCTCAGGAACTTGAATGGAGGATTCAGAGAAAAGAAGAAGAAACAATTTCTTCCAAGAGAAAACAAAAACTAGAACAATTATAGTTGTTTATAAAGAAAAAATATAATATCTTTTTTTTCTTTTTGTTTCAATTCGTGTACAGCTCCACCAATTTCTCTTTTTCTCTTCTTTTTCTAACGCAAGCCTTCTAATGGGGTTTTTTTTTTCAATAGTGCAACTGCTGCACACCTTTCTTTTCTCTTTTGTTTCACTAGCACACCAATTGCCACAATTGCTTTCACTGTAGTGGTGTAAATATGGGTCAGGCCGAAATAGCCTGGCACACATGGCCTGCCAAGGCAGGCCGTTCTAGGCACGGCCCAAGAGGTAGGTGTGTTGTGCCTGGCCCGGCACGTAGGCAGGCCGCGTGCCGGGCATTAGTAGGCCGGTCCGCCGTGCCAGTTAGGCGGTCCGACACGGTAGGCCGACCGTATGGCCCGCTAATTTTTTTTTTTTTAATTTCCAACCTCCAACGGTTACTTTTTTAAAATTCAACCGTTGGTGTTAAAAAAATTACTATTTAACCCCTCAAAAAAATTTATATTTTGACCCACAATTCAATTTTTCCTATAAATACCCCTACCAATTCAAATTTTTATTCACTTTCTCTCATTCTCTCCAATTCTCTACACACTACACAATTTCATTCTTACTCTCTCCCTCTACACAATTTCTAATACTTAGTTATTAATTTCCTATTATCTATCTATTATTCCCTAAATTTTCCACCAACACATCAAAGTTCAAAGGTGCATTTCTCTTTAAATGTTATTATTTAATTTTATGTTTAGATTTTAGTCATTAATTCTAATGTTTTTGTTTAGTTACAAAATTGCTCATTATATGTTTATACTTAGTTATTAATTTTAATATTATTGTTTAGTTAGTAAATTAATTTAAAAACTTTTGGTTAGTTAATTGAAATATATATTTTGTTAGTAAATTAATAATTTTTACTTGTAGTTGTTAATTTAATATATTTTGTTAGTAAATTAATAATTTATATATGTTGTAGTTAATTTAATATATTTTGTTAGTAAATTCATAATTTTTACTTATAGTTGTTAATTTAATATATTTTGTTAGTAAATTAATAATTTATATATGTAATAGTTAATTTAATATATTTTGTTAGTAAATTCATAATTTTTACTTGTAGTTGTTAATTTAATATATTTTGTTAGTAAATTAATAATTTATATATGTAGTAGTTAATTTAATCTATTTTGTTAGTAAATTCATAATTTTTACTTGTTGTTGTTAATTTAATATACTTTGTTAGTAAATTAATAATTTATATATATTGTAGTTAATTTAATATATTTTGTTAGTAAATTATAAATTTTTACTTGTAGTTGTTAATTTAATATACTTTGTCAATATATTAATAATTTATATATGTTGTAGTTAATTTAATATATTTTGTTAGTAAATTAATAATGTGTACATGTAGTAGTTAATTTAATATATTTTGTTAGTAAATTAATAATTTTTACTTGTAGTTGTTAATTTAATATATAAATTAATAATTTATATATGTAGTAGTTAATTTAATTTATTTTGTTAGTAAATTAATAATTTATATATGTAGTAGTTAATTTAATATATTTTGTTAGTAAATTAATAATTTTTACTTGTAGTTGTTAATTTAATATATTTTGTTAGTAAATTAATAATTTTTACTTTAGTTATTATTTATTAATGACTAATGAGTTAATATTTGTATTTTAGGAAATGGATCCTAATCACCCTTCTTTTCCGGACGGTTTGAACATGCTGAACGATGATTTGGATCTTTCCCGACCAACGAGAACCGAAGCGGGACCTTCCGGTTCCGCAGTGACACCGACATCACGTCCCAAAAGGTTTACATCAAATGTCTAGCAGTGTTTTGACATAGTAGAAATGACACTCCCAGACGATACGACCGACCCTAGAGCTAAATGTAAGTTTTTTCCTAAAGACTATGCTACTAGTAGGCATGGAACCGGTCATTTGAGAAGGCATATGGATAAATGCATGCCTGCATATGGACAGGTAGACACTACAACTCAGACACAACTGCAACGGCACCCAGACAGGTCCGTTACGACGTGGATTTACGACCTCGACTGTGCTAGAAATTCCTTGGCACGATACATTGCACAAACTGATCAACCGATTAATTTTGGTGACAATGTTTTTTTTCAAGAATTTATTAATGACGCATTCAACCCCCAATTTCAAACTGTTTCTAGAACCACCACTAGGAACGATTTGATAAGAATGTTTCAAACCCAACGAGATGAATTGATGGCTGAATTACAGCTTCTAAGTGTCTCTATTGCATTAACTTCTGATATTTAGAATGCATGTTCCAAACATAACTATTTATGTGTCACGGGACACTATTTAGATTCTGATTGGAGGTTAACAAAAAAATTATTGGTTTTCATCCTATGGATTTTGCATATACTGCAGAAAATATTTTTAATGTCACTATTGATGTTTTAGAAACTTATGGAATAACTAATCGCATCCTTTCTATCACATTAGATAATGCATCTGCAAATACTAGCTCTATTGCATTGTTTACAGAAAGAAATATCCCGCAAGCTGGGGGTTATTTCTTCCATCAACGGTGTGCATGTCACATTATAAATTTAATTGTACAGTCTGGTATGAAGCAAGTAAGTGCTCGTACAGATCGCATCAGATCTGTCATTTCTTGGATTGGAAGCTCTAATCTAAGATTTTGAGAATTCAGCAGACACTGTAGATTAAACGGGTCTACGACCCCGACGATTCCAAACTGATATGCCGATAAGATGGAACTCTACTTACTTAATGCTGCAAAATTGTTTGGACTATGATACAACTATTACAGGTTTTTTTAATATGAAATTGGCCGAAATTGGTTTTTCACAAGCACAAGCACAAGCACTCACCTCAGACAATTGTTATGTGGCAAGGGTTTTTGTTCAATTTTTAAATATTTTTTACAATGCCACTGTAACTCTTTCTAGGGTCTATTACCCCACATCTTCCCTAGCAATCCATCAGATAGTGGAAATGTCTGAAGTGTTAAACAGTTATCGTAAAGATACCATCTTAGGCACTGCAGTTGTTGCCATAAAGAAAAAAGTTGAAAAAATATTGGTCTACGATTCCTTTTCTTTATGCCTTAGGTCTTATAGTAGATCCTAGGGTTAAATTATCTGGTTTAGACTTGTTGCTTAAGTTTATTGGAACTAATTTGTCAATAGATTATTCAGAACAGATTACTGACATTCGAAACAAGTTGTTCGAAGTTTTTAGTATTTATGAGTGAAGATTTGGCGGCGTTGTCATGCAGCCATCAGCAGAACCGGAGACACAACCGATGCAGACAAATTGGAGTATTCTGAAACGGCGTAAAAAATCATTAAGTTCTTCTTCAACGCAACGATCTGCTGCATCTTCTGGAGCCGAACTAAATGGATACCTTGTAGCACAGTTCGATGTATGCGAAGACACCGCGAAATTTGATTTGTTGTTATGGTGGAAGACTTATAGCTACAGGTATCCGGTCATGTCACACATGGCACGTGACATACTAGTTATCCCCGTGTCCACTGTGTCTTCAAAACAAGCATTCAGCACGAGCGGACGAATTATTGAACCAAGAAGAAGTTGTTTGACTCCGGAGATGGTGGAGGTATTAACATGCGTTCGGGATTGGGAGCATTCTCGAAAGAGGTTGCAAAATGAAACGGTAAACGAAGAATTTATTCAAAATTTCTCCAATTTATTTGTTGATGAGAGTTCTGGTAGTAACTAGGCCCAGAACTAGGCTATACGTGTACATTTACTTGTAATAAGATTGCACTTTTTTTCCCTTACCAAGTTTTTATCCCACTGGGTTTTTCTTGGTAAGATTTTTAATGAGGCAATCATGTAAATATGTAATACTTAATTCCGAAAGTCAAAAATAATTAAATATTTCTTCATTTCTTATTTTCATAACATCATGTCTTCATCTATTTTTTATTTTCTGTAATACTTTATTAACAAACATAATAAATCTATATGTTACCAACACTTTTTTATTACACTAAAATAATAATTAAGATAAACAAATTTCAATCAAATTAGATTATTACATTGTTAAAACAATATTATATAACAGACACATTAACATTAACATGATTAAATTTTAAAAAAAATATAAATAAAAAAATAAAAAAACATTTTACCCGGTTTGGCACGCCGGGATCGTCCGACGTTCCAGCACGGTCCGGCATGCCTGAACGGCACGTCTATGTCGTGCCTACGGGCTGTGCCGGCCTGGCACGGCACGTCGATTGATGTGCCAAAACTGGCCGGACCTACCCGTTTTACACCACTATTTCATTGATGCATATTCTTCTCTTTTGATATTGATTAACGCACACTTATGTTTGTATCCTATACAAACACTAATATATTTGCTTTGTATGCTTCTTGTTTTTGTTATCTAAATATATATCATATATATATTATAATAACTAAAAACTTTTTAATTGATATCTTTTTGATTTTAAAACTAAATCTTTTAAAATGATATCTCATATCTTTTATTTTAAAAGATAATTAAATATTTATTTTGAATTTAAACATTTTAAATTCAATTTCAAATATTTAATTTAATAAAATAAAATAATTATATTATCTTATTCTATTTAAAATCAAATATCAATATTAAGTGATTAATAACATAATTAAATAATCTTATTATCTCATTCTATTTAAAATCAAATATCAATATTAAGTGATTAATAACATAATTAAATAATCTTATTATTTAAATTATTTATTCACCATTATTCATTAATTAAATAATCTCATTATTCAATTAATTCCCGAATAAATACGTTTCACTTTCGTAACACAATTAATTGGACAATACAATTAATTAACCATGACCCTTATTACCTAAATCGATCGGGCTAGTAAGTGGACCTAATGGACCCACAGTATTTTGGGCTCCAATAATCCTCGGAATAATTAATTAAACTCTTTAATTAATATTCTTTGATTATTAACTCCGGTGTTATTCCACTAAAAACCTGAAGCTGCACTCTCTCAACTGTAGACGCTTTTACACAGACCGATACAACTCGGTGTCCATCGATATAGCTATTACACATGGTGTGATCCTCCACAGTAGTTCATAATTAGAGCTGGGTCATAATGTCTGTTATACCCCTCTAATTACATATATCATTTAAGTACTGTTGATTCTCTAATGAACAATAAATGCTATTTCCTCACGGAATTAGGAGAGCGCTCATATTATCCAAGCCCTGAATCAACCCTTAAGGGAACTACCATCTACTTCTTAAAAGAAGGAGTGGATTCCACTATTGTGTACATACCTTCCCAGCCACAAGCCAAACCGCAATCCCAACATATAGAGTGTATTAATCAGGAACTGCATCTGACCTCACCCATGGTATATCAAAGACCACGATCTAACCTGAAAGAGTTGATAAGACACTCAAGATTACGATCACCCACATATAGCCATAATTAGTTGATATATATGAATCTCATCAGTAAACGGATCTTGGTGAGAGATTCATATAAATCATTGCCCAGTTCTATATGATCACATCATACAAGGTGCCCCCATTCTCATATCTCATATGAATGATTCAGGATAGAATCACCGTATATTACAGAATGGACTGCAGCTATAGATTAACCACAAATAAAGTACCCAGCTTTATTTTGCTATCTATGGACTCTTTAGATTGCACGTCTCTTACTGTATCCATCCGTATATGACACTCATATACATAGTTCGAGATTACATCTGTCAATCTAGGATGTTAATATATGCACAAGTTATAAAATAAACAACACAACAAAAATGAATTGAACTTTTCTTTTTATTTATTTTATAAATCCATTTACAAATTACATCTTTAGGGCATAAACCCCAACATTTCCGGCCGCGAATAGTGATGAAATCACAGGTATTTGCTGACTTTATAGTAGATTTTACTCCTAATGATAATTTGCAGGTTGAACAGGAGCTAATGACCCTTACTGGGGACACGATCAAAGAAAAATGGACCTTATCAGTCAACGGGTCAGGTAATATAAAGGGGAGTGGACTAGGACTAGTGCTTACATCCCCCAAGGGGGTAATCTAGAATAGTCAGTCCACAGCAGCTTTCATGCAACAAATAACGAAGCAGAATATGAGGCTCTGATTGTTGGACTCGACCTAGCAAAGAGCCTTCGTATAAAAAATATACAGGTCCAAAGCGACTCACAACTAGTCGTACGACAAATGAATGGAACATATAAAGCCAAGGATAAGAGCATGGCAGCGTACTTAGACAAAGCCAAGCTGCTGGAGTCTACATTCGACAGTTTTTCTATATTGCAAGTACCCAGGACAGAGAATGCTCGGGTGGACCCCTTAGCAATTATAGGGTCGACAACTAAAACTAACGGCCCCAAATCTATACCCATTGTTCACCTGTTGTTGCTCGCGATACATGATGAAGAGAATGTAGCACCAATCGACAACGGGTCAAGCTGGATGGACCCAATAATAGATTACCTACAAGCTGATATCCTACCAAACGACAGAGCAGAAGCAAGAAAGATCAAAGCCAATTCAGCCAAATTCTGCATTTTGTACTATAAGCTTTCCAAAAAATTCTGTATGCGTCACATCATGAGAAGCGTATGACATCTTCAAAAGCCTTCATTACGAAGAATGTGGAAATTATTCGGATGCAAGAAGCCTGTCGAACAGAGCAATCACAGCTGGTTATTACTAGCCAATAATGCGGTCCGACTCTCAGAAACATGTGAAGCACTGTGACAAATGCCAAAGATTCGCCCAAGTATCTCATCTCCCACCAGGTATGCTTAATTCGATTTCGGCCTCTTGGCCATTTATGAAATGGGGAATGGGTATTGTAGGTAAGCTCCCAGCAGGTTTTCAACACATGAGAGACATAGAGGTACGCAATTTTATCTAGAAACAAATAATCTGCAGGTTTGGAATACCAAAGGAGATTGTGACCGACAATGGGTCACAATTCATGTCCATCGACTTCAAAAATTTCTACGACAAATACGCAATCAAGTTGAGTTTCTCAACACCATGCTACCCACAAGCGAACGTACAAGTAGGGTTAGGGTCGACTAATAAAACTATAATAAATACATTAAAGGAGAGACTCGAAGCTAAAAAAAGCCAATGGGCTGACAAACTGCTCGAGAGCCTATGGTCGTACAGGACCACTCCTTGTCGATCGACAGGAGAAACGCCATTCTCACTTGTCTATGGATCTGAAGCAGTCATCCCAATCAAAACTCAACTTTCAACCGCTCGAAGTGAAAACCCCTGCAAGGAAAAAAATAACCTGGAACTCCAATCTGAAGTGGATCACCTCGTCGAACATCGTGAACGAGCAGCCCTAAGAATTTAGGCTTATCAACAGCAAGTCGCTCGACATTACAACAAGAACGTGAAAATAAGAACATTCAAAATCGGTGACTGGGTGCTACGAAGGGTTTTCCAGAATACCAGAGAACAAGAAGCAGGAAAATTGGGTCTAACCTGGGAAGGGCCATATCAAATAACAGATGTTAAAGGTCGAGGCGCCTACAAGATAAGAGGTCTTGACGGCAGAGAGATACACAACAGTTGGAACGCACAGCACCTAAAACAGTATCATTTCTAATCTGAATCATTTTTGTCTTCTACATTGTTATTTTCATTTTTTGCTTCTAGTACTAACAAGTCGATCGACAAGAGCTATGATGACGCCTTAGTTGCAACTAAGTGCAAAACTGAGCTAAAAAAAACAATTTTTCAAAAAAAAAACTATTTATCATATGAAGTTGTCGACTCCGACAAGCTATGAAAAAAATTCTCATAGGGACATAATTAGAACAAGAACCCTACGGTCAAGGGAACAACATTCGACACCCTGCATTCAAGGGAACAATATTCGACACCCTGCCTTCAAGGGGATATGATCTGACATCGTACTTTCAAAGATATGAATCATATCTTCAAAACCAATGAGAGACAACTTCAACTCCCAGTGTTTATACTCGACAACACATAGGAAGTTGGGGGAGTACCAATGGGGACAACTCATCATTTATTAACGCATGTACGCAATTTATTTTGTAAATGTCGTGTCGACTAAATTTATTAATGCATGTACACGATTTATTTTGTAAAAGTCTTGTCTACTGAATTTATTAACGAATGTACGCGATTTATTTTGTAATAGTCGTATCGACTGAATTGATTAACTCCCGTACGTGACTTCTTTTGTAACATTTGTGTCGAAAAATTGAATAATACACTACCCTATTTCTTACGAAATTGTTGTGTCGACCAAAATATATTTCTTATGTTAACAATTCTCAGTTTAACGGTCGTTTCGACCAAAATAAATAATACATGTATTCGAATTCTTATGTAAATACTCAAGTAAGCGATTATTTCAATATAACGGTCGAGTCGACTAAAATAATTTACGCATGTAAGCGAATCTATGTAATAGTATCGACCTAGAAAGGTTAAGCATACCAATCATCAAACAAACAATTATCATATCGATCAGAGCTAAGTTATGCGAGTATACGAAGTGAGATAACACTAAACATTATGCCATCACAAATAATAAAAGTTCAAATCGATCCGTCTACTGGAATTTAAATAAAGTGCTTTAAGATTTCTCAAAAGATCATAATAAAATAAGCAACATCAGGGTTGAGATTGGTCTTGTATAGAAGGGTCAGAAACAGTAGCATCTTGTGTGAGGAGTAGGATCAGCAGTAGCATCTAAGTCCTGGTTGAGTCCCTCAGCATTTTCGTTGACAGGAGACTTCTCAACGTCTAGACACTCAGCCTCCTCCCAATCTGCAATCTCAGTATGGGGGTCCCATTTTGTATGCTCTCCAACAAGATATTGCCTGAAATGGTCTACTCTGGCAGCACACATGGCTTTGACTGAGATGCTCATGAGTTGGTCATTTAATTCAGTTATATGTCGATCTTTCTCTACAAGGCTTGATTTGGCCTTCGACAATTGTCGATCGTTATCAGCAGCAACTTCCTTGAATTTGGCTAACTCGGCATCAAGCATTTGAACCCTTTTATGGACCTCTTGCTTACGTTTGTCGATCGCTTCATTTTCCCATTTGAGCGCGTCGATCACCTTTTGGATTTTTGAGCACTTTTCTTGACTTACGGTATACCTATCTTTTGAAGCCAATTGCATCTGGATAGCCTACACAAGAAATTCCCTCAATTAAAATCCTACAAGACCATGATGATATATTAAATTAAGAGCAAAGTAATAATTACATACACAACTGGAAAGATGAGACAAGGCTGGCATCGATCATTTCATCTGTCTTTCTCCCCTTCAAATATTCATCATCAGTTGAGAAGATGAGGTCGTCCGACTTCTATAAGAAGCTACTTGGCTCCTTAAAGACATAAACGCCTTTGGGAAATGTAACCAGGGTCAAATCGGGTTTCTTCCAAACGACCTCAGCAGATGCTTCCTTCGATCTATCGTCTATCGATTTTCCCTTACCATTCTCTTCGACAGTCTTTCTTTTCTTTGGTGCCCTTGGAGGATCCATCTCAGGAGAGGACTCCAGAAGTTGCTAGACAATTGGTACGATCGACTTATCAGTCGATATAGCCTCCCCCGCACTGTTCCTCTTAGCAAGTGCAGCCACCCTTTTCTTGGCCAGGGCTTCCTTCTGCCTCTTCAAGGCATTTTCCGGATTAGGTAAGTTGAACTTCATGCTCGATAACGATTTGGCTGTGAAACGACGTTCATCATCAGTTATAGAGGTCAACAATTGTGTACCACAAAGCATCTCAAAGCATCGTCTAATCAAAACGAACGACACTAAATCTTTCATCAGAGGATAAGGCGTTCGAGGTCTATTCCATGTAGAATATTTCCAAATGGTACTAGGCCTAAGGTTACCTTCGGCCATTAGCACCTTCCAACTTCTCTCTTCTACTCGGATCATTAATACTTTTTGTGTACGACCGACAGTGTCATCACATATAACTTGGTGGGCTCCGGTTGTTGACTCTACATAGATAAATTCTTGTCAAAATTTGGGAAAAAACTAAAATCAATCTAAACGACATTGGGGGATAGACACTCACCATATCTGTTCCAAACCCATGGGTAAATGTATTTCTCTCTCCTAAAGGGCCCATCAACCAGTGGACTCTTTGTAAAAAAGAACGTATATTTCCATCTCATGTTGTTCGTTGTGAGGTCTGTTATCAGCTGAGTCGTATTGGACCTCAAAATCAACAAGAATCGACATTTCTCGTGCACGTGCTGCTTTAAGTAATAGCTGTGCAAAAGCGAGCATATCCCAAATTTTAATTTGTACTTCTCACGCAGAACAGACAAGCTTATGAGTATTCTCCAACTGTTTGGCATCAACTGACCTAGAGCTATATCATAATAGACCAATAGGCGTCGAGCCAAAGAGGGGATAGGAAACCTAAACCCATGGCGAAAGTTGTACTCATAGAAGCAAGTTCATCCAGGGATGTCCCAATTGGCCCGCTCGTGCTCTTTAGCAGCACGTAGAACGACATCATCTGGGATTCCATATATCGTTCTTATATTATCCATGTCATCATCAGTGAGTACACTTCCTGGGTTGTTTCTAGCTAGAATACCTAGTGGCCAACTAGAACACAATGGTTCTTCGACATCTACAAATTCTAGGAATTCATCTATTTGTGCAACAACAAGTAAGGCTTCCCACTCTACCATTCTGGACTCATCTATTTCTATTCCTGAGGGTTCAACTATTGTAATTTGTCATTCGACTTCTAATGAGTCGGCCTTAACTCCCTCTTCGATTTCGCCTCATGAATCACTAGTGGTCCAAGAAATGACTGGATCTGTAGTCGTAGGTTCGTTCGACATCTCTCCAAAAGCTGACAATGCAAGAGTCAAGCACAAACCAAAATCTACACTCGCAAGCTAAAAACTAAAGATCAAAACCTAGGGTTTCTATATATTCTATAGATCTAGGGTTTCTAAGGACCTATCAAAAACTTAACCAAGCTAGATTGATCGACTGAGGATCTCGACCGAAAATAAATGACAACAGTACCAATTTACAAACAAAATAAGTCTCGCAGAATCACACCCAAAATGGATCAAATCTATTTTTAGAATAAATGTTCACCAAGAACAACACAGAAACACGAAAATTTCTGGATATTACTTTACTAATTCCCTATATACAACAAAAATCGAGTCTCAAGCAAGCCAAATCAAAGGAAAAAAGAAATTGTATGCTTTCCTCAAAGGTTAAATTTGAAGATTTGACTGGAAAAGGCCCCTGATAAAGTTTTCGGATTTCTGGAAAAGAAGAAAATTTCATTTGAGAGAATTTGAAGCGATGAAGTAAGAGACTTGGTGGAGTGGGTTTTTGTTATATAAACTCATGTGTTAACCCGATTCGCCACGTGTCGTTATTACTATGGGAACTGGCTAACCAAGGTAACTGCAAGAGTCAGTTTGAAATTTAAATTCTTCTATACGGGCGCCCAAAATTTGAAATCGCGCCAGAAAATGGTGTACCACATCAGCCCAAGGAGTTGAACCTCTTGAACTCCATTGGTTTAGCTTTTTAAGGCTAACGAATCAATCGACACCTTGATAAAACTAAGGATCTTGTCGATAACTCTATTCGACATATGGTCGAGCCTACAATTGACTCGACTGAGATAACACTCTCCACATCAGAAACTTTTTTAGAGAGTGAGGGACAAACAGTGGTAGCCAAAATGGTTTCTAGGCCCAACGATCAAAGCCCATTGAAAATCTTGCTATGCCCGGATCAGGCCAAATTGACCTGGGTCGACCCGGATGGCTAAGTCAGGATTGTGTTTGACTTGGTCACTCTTGATTTTGAACTCACTGTTATCAGTTCGTTTGAACTGATAAAATCACGATGTGATCTCGAGAAATTAGGGAGAGATTTTAGGGATACCAACAGCACCCCAACGTGCTAGTGGTTCAAGAGGTCTATAAATATATCATTCCTTCTCCAAGGAAAGGATTTTGATTTTTAGCTCTCTAATTAACGTTGCTTTGTTAAGCCGAATCCATGTCAAAATCAATACTCCGGTCACCGGAATCTTCATATAACATTTATCAGCCATTTCTGCCATTAACGCTCAGTCCAAGCGCACCTAAGGCTCAAATCTCCATAACCACCTTTTATTTTTCCTTTTCTTCTGCTGTTTTTATCTTTATTTTGCAGGTTATCATTTAAAGAAAACAAGTCAACAGATTTGACCAGTCCATCAACCTGCTTGGGCCTATCGCACATTCGACCCAGTCCACTAATTGTAGAACGACCATCTACAATAATTACTTTTTATTTATGCTAATTACTGGAACAGCCAACAGGTGCAACCATACAACAAATTTAGTTATTTCTATACTAAAAGAGTAATGTTATACAATCCGAATAATTAACCCAAATTTTAATCCAAATGATGTGGCAAGTGAGTTCTCATCACCACGCACATGAGATAATATGGTTAATGAAAAAACCACTTACCACATCATTTGAGTTGAAATTTGGACTAAATTTTTTGGTTGTCTAACATTAGCAATACTAAAAACATGTGGAATTTTTTTGAGAAATCATAGTTGTTTTTTAGTTTTGGGCCTATTGTTATTTAAAATCATGTGGACTTTTTTTGAGAAATCATAATTGTTTTTTGTTTTTTTTTTAAAAATAAATAAAAATTGGAGGCCCTTTAGAACTATAGGCCCTAGACAGTTGGGACTTCCCCTAAGGTCGGCCATGCTTGCGGGCTGTACCTGCCTGAGTGTCATTGTAGCTCGACAGCACGTGCCCATGTGAAGTGCCTTGGGCACCTTGCTGGCAACTGCGCAGCGGGGGTGTGCAGTTCCTGATGGCACTATCCACTTTTCAAATGAAAAAAGTGATGTTTTACCGAAACACTCTTCTATGTAGGTGTTTCGGTAATTGTTTTGTATAAAACGTTAAAAATAAGGTTTTGAAAGAATGTTTTTGTAATTTTATATTTTCAAAAAGGCTAAGATGTCATAAGAATATTCTCATAATTTATGGTTATAGACTGAATTTTTTTTTTTACAATATGATTATTAATAATTAAAATTTCTTATGCAATTAAAAATAAATTTTATATAAAATATGTGGTCATTTTTAACCATTTTCAGAAAATTAAAACATGTACAAGAGTTGTTTAAATTATTGTAATAGTCCAAGCTCATATATCTGACCCAACGGCCCAAATTGATTGAACCGAACGGATTTAATTTGGTTTTGTTTGGTGCGGTTCACCTGAAAATATTTTATAGGATCAATTCTTTTTCGAGTGGAGGTATTTGCACCCTGAAATCTGCACCGTACATCCTTTTTATACGTACGTCTCATTAATCTTTCTTTTCTTTAAAAAATTATATTTCGTAAACACACCCGCGCATTACCAAATATACCCTTTTGTAATTTGAAAAACAAAAATGGCAGGAGAGAGCCGTACCTTCTCCCTTTCTTCTTCTAACTCAGTTCTTCTCCCGTAGTACTCATCCATATATTGTTTCTTCGAGTACAAAACTACAAACCACACTCAAATCTCTTTACTCTTAATTTTATTTTTTGTGGGAGTTTTCTCCTTATCATGATAATCTATAAAATGTCCACCCTAATTGGGATTTAAAAAAAGATAAACTCATATTTGTTTTGGGTTGACAAGTATGTTGAGGATTCAAGGCATGAGGAATCCCAATCTCAACTCTCAAGCCTCATCATTCACCCAGATGATTTGGTTACAGGCGTACAGCTACAAGCATAACTCCATCGCCCGATGTAGCACCAATGCTTCCTGAAATCTATCTGCCTCTTTACCTCTTCATTTTAGGGATTATAAACAGACAATTATTTAGTTAGTAAATAATATAATATATTTTGATTAAAATCTTACTAATTTAATTTGAGGGTAATCTTGGAATTTCAAAAATATATGAATTTGGATTGTACTTACGGTTTTTGAGGGGTGTAAAAATCTATCACTTTTATTTTTCTTTCAAAAACTCATCTAATGTAGTTTTGGTTCGGTTTATTGTAAAAGTGAATCTATCGAATAAATGCCCACCACCAACCTAAGTTTACAAACAATAGTAACAAAAATCATCCATGCCTAGAATACTAATCTGATTCGAAGTTGTTGTTTTTATTTATTTAGAACTTGGAGTTATAGATTCAAAGGTAATTCAAACCTGAAGTGTTTTGTCCAAATATAATCAAAAATTGAAATTCTAAATCAAATTTAACAATACCTTGAATTTTCTAAATCCCAATTTAATAAACACCTGAAAAAACTATCCTTTTTTATTGTAAAGAAAATTTTAACAAGCAAAAAGGAAAAACACAAAGCATAAAGAGAAGAAAAACAAAATAATCAGGCATATCAGCCTCCAGATCCTTCCTAAGGCAGAGGGGTAGTCCTCCATCCAATAGCTATCGTTGTGAATCCTTAGGGCATGTAGAGCAAGTTTGTTGGCCACGTTATTGGCTACCTTTCGAGTGAAGGAGAAATCCACCCCTCCCATTTTGTCCCTTAAATCCAGAATTTCAGAGATAATTAAACCAAAATCAGAGTCCAGATAGCAATCGTTTTGAAGCCATTTGACAACATTTGCCTCATCGGTTTCAATATTGCCTAAGGTTAAACCACATTCAATCCCAAACTTAAGACATTTGAGAGTAGCCATAAGCTTGGCTACTTTAACATTTAGAGTACCTTCTGAGACCAAGGAACAAGAGGCAAGCACCTGCCCACCAGAGTTTCTGATAATCACCCTTATTCCCATCGTCCCATTACCATGATCAAGCACAGCATCACAGTTGGCTTTGTAGGCATCAAGTTCAGGAGGAATCCATCTGCAAGTAGACCTATTGCCACAACCCACATCTCTCTGAAACTGAGGTCTGCTGGATTGAAATGCATCTTACCATTACTGATTGGTATTATATGTTTAGCAATATTGATTTAATTAGTCGTTTGAGCATTTAAGAAAAGTTAGGATGAGATATAGAAATATGACGTTTTGGTGGTGACATCATGTAAGATTTTATTTAAATGAGTTAATTAAAGGGTAAATTTCACAAACTAACCCTGTATTTTCACAATAAAGCAAAATGTGCTACTAAGACCCTTAATTACAGACAAACCCCCTTCCTTTAACGGCTAACAGTTAGACTTAACCATTGACTTTGAAAATCAAGGTAAAATGGTCATTTTACCTAACAAATAAAAATAAGTATTCTACACTAATCTCAAAACTCTTGATAAATACAAAGGTAGTGTTAACTTGTGCCCTAAAGGTACAGGTTAACAACTATATAATGTAAGTATTTATTTTACTTTTTCATTCAATCCATGCAATAAATGTATCTGTGTAATAAATATTTTCTATTTTAGATATTTATTTAGTTGTTAACTGGTGTCTTTAGAGAACAGGTTAACATTACCCTAAATAAAAATCTACCTAAAGAAAAATTATAAAAAAGAACCCACAAATACATGTAATTATAAAACAACCCCAACTTCAAAAAAGGGAAAAAATATCCACCGGTTGTCACTGCCTATGGAGGGGATCTCCTCCCATTGTTGAAGAGATTGACTTCTCCAGAGGAGATCGTTTAGGAGATCGTTTAGGAGATCGTTCGATCTTTTCCAAGAGAGATCATCGATCTCCTGCAGAGGTGATCGAACGATCTCTCATAGAAAAGATTGATGGTCTCTTCTGTAAGAGATCGTGGATCTCCTCCGCAGTGGATATCAACAATCTCCTCTGTGGAGGTCGTTCCATCTCCACGAAGGAGATCCAATCTCCACCGACGGTGGAGTCAACAGTCGATAGAGTTTTCTTTTTCTTTTTCTTTTTTTAATTATTTTTAAATTTGTCAAAACAAGGATATTTTAGTCTTTTCGCAATAACAGTTAAATCTAACGGTTGACCGTTAACTATAAGGGATATGATTGTAATTAATGACATTCCTAGCATATTTTGCCTTATTGCCAAATCGCATGGTATGTTTGTTCAATTTTCCCATAATTAAATGGTAGAATAGTAGTGGGCACAAATTAAATAGGGAGGACGTCTTCTTGGGAAATGTTGTCCAATGGGGATTCTGTCATGCATTGCTCCCATCTCCATGGGGTCTCGCTATTTAAGACAAGTAGATAGACAATTTAATGCCCACTTGGTCATGGTTGAGATATTAATTATACGAAACTCTAACTTTGAAGTTTGAAGATATTATATGTAGTTAGGAAATTTGTTATTATAGATCATATAAGGTCATCTTCAATAGAGAGCTATATGCTCATTTTAAGTCTCAAAACCTTTCTAATAGAGAGTTAAAGTGAAAGTTAAAATAAGTTGAGAGTTATTTGAGTGAGTTATATTTAGTAAAGGTGAGAGTGAGAATTATATGATGGGATTCATGTGTAAGATGGTGAGGCATATGTGTTGGAAGAATAAAATAGTGATATTTATGTTTTTTTATGGGACCCATATCATAATTACGAGAGATGAATGTGTGGGATCTAGTTAGATTTGTTGACCGTTGGAGATTGACGGATCAGATTTGTTGACAGTTAAAGATGAACGGTTTACAATTTTTCCGACATTAAAATTTGAAATAAATTAATTTTTTATCACAAAAATACTAGAAAATCAACGAAAATTCAAAATAAATTATAAAAAATTCAAAATTCTTCAATATTATCAAATTTGGTAATAATTTAAAAATATTTAAATATATTAAATATTATAACCATTTTAAAGATCTCATTGAGAAATTTACAACGGTATTATTTTTATCAACATTAAAGTTAATAAATTACAATGTATTGACCACTTATTATAAATTATGCGTAATTAAATTTGCTACAAAAATATCACTCTCAGATATCACTCTCAGCACCATTGGAGCAAAAGTACATATAATCATCACTCTCAGCACCATTGGAGCAAAAGTACATATAATCATCACTCTCAACACTATTTGAAACCTAAATATAACTATAGTTGTCACTCTCTATTGGAGATGGTCTAAGTAGCACCAAACTATTGGATGCCTAAAGAATTAGAGATATACAAGTAGAAAATCAACACCAAATGTCTTAACAGCTAATATGACATTGACATGCGAGATTTGGGACAAAACCCTCACCACTTTGCTATATTGAATGCCTCACTCTCAAGTCTTACCCATCCATCTTAGTAACCACTTGTATAATATCAAAAACAAATAAGTGCACATCACCACTAATTACCACAAGTAATATTACATCTCTCCTCCCATGTTAGTGGTAGGGTTTCAAGTTTAACTCTTTTGCCCTATGTAAAGGCGGACCAGTAAGAGGGCTGCCTCGGACTATAGCCCGGGAAGTAGACATGACCCCAGTTCTGTTCCAACCGTGGAACCGAACCCGAACCGGAGGTAAAAGAATAGGATTGGAACTGGATTTTCGGTTCCGAAACCTGAACCAGACCTTGAACCAAAACCATAGAGGTTCCGATTCCTTTGGTTCTAAAACCGGTCCCGAACAGTAAGTTCCAACCCGCCGATTCGATTCTGGTTTTGGAACCGCCGGTTCCATCACTAGATATATATATATATATTAAACCTACCTTTCTCTCTCTCTCTCTCTCTTTCTTTCTTAGGAATTTCATATATCTCTCTCTTTCTTTCTCTCTCTTTGATCTCTATCTCTCTTTCAGGTCATCTCATCGATCTCTTCTTTATCTTTTCTTCAACTCGTCAATTTCTCCTCATTGCTTTGATTTTTTTTTTTGTTTTTTAATTTCATTTTGTTGATTTTTTTTATTTTAGACTGGTTGCCTGCGGTTGAAGTTGTTGATTTAGGGTTGATTTGTGATTTGGCGGTGATTTGAGAGAGAGAGAGAGAGAGAGAGAGAGAGAGAGAGAGAGATAACGATGAAAATCAGAAGATGAAGGATTGAATGTGGTGATTTGAGATCTGGGTACTTGGGTTATGGGTTGGGGTTGAGTAATGGGCATGTATCATGAATGGGTAGTTATTAGGTAATGGGTGTCAAGTGATTGACTAATTAGGCAAAAAAAAAAAGGGAACCAAACCGGATGGAACCGTCGGAACCGGAAAACCGAAACCTTCCTCAAGGAGGTTTTAGTTTCGGTTCTGGTTCCCTCAGAACCGAACCGGCTGTTCGGAACTGGGAACCGAAACCGAACCTGGGCCATCTCTACCGGGACGCCCTCTAGATGTTTTATTTTTTATTTTTTATAAGTTAATATTTTATGTTTGGAAAACTATAAATAATTGCTATATAAAATTTTAAAAAATGACTGGAGACAATATAACTTATTTTATTTACCCATTCTAACTTAAAATTAGAAGATAACAATAAAAATTAAAACCAATCAATCATATTTGATAGAAAACATATTTAATTTTATGAGTAATGCTAGGCTTCTCAATTTTTTTCTAAAATCTTTCCCAAATTGATGTAGCACATGAGTTGTTAACATCACATCACTCACCACATAATCTTATGATTTACAAGATATTGACAACTCATGTGTCACATCAATTTGGTAAAGATTTTGGAAAAAAATTTGGAAAGCCTATAATTACTTTAGTTTTATATATAATATTCCCTTGATTTTATTACAATGATTTAATTATATAATTTAGATTCACTTCATTTTATTCAACGTGTCTTGCATATACTTTATTCTTAATTAATGGCTCGCATGTCTTGTATAGACTTTATTATATAGGAGAGAAATCATAAAATTTTCTCCACAGTAATGCACAATGAATTTAATAAACTTAGTGCGGTGACATTGAATTTAATAAATTTAGTGTGGGTGTTTGTGAACCATTAATAAAACATTTGAATATATTGACTAAACAATAGTAGATAAATTCAAGGATTTATAGGTAAGAAACTGATTTTATAATATTAGTGCGTACTGGAAAAAAAAAAAACTATTTACATATATAGTTTAGTACCGGATAGCAAATATTTCCTAGGTCCGCTCCTGATTCTATGCCATGGCCTCCCTTCCCTAAAAAAACATTAAAATCCATTTTATAAAATTATTACTAAATTTTAAACTCTTTTCACTTTGGCCCTTATATATGTATATATATATATATATATATATATATATATTGTATAATGCCCCCGCAAACTTGAATGTCAGGCTCTGCCACACAAGTGCCGTCTTGACCGGTCCATTTCCGAATTTATTTAATGTTTAAAAAAAATTATGTATTCATAAAATTTCTTGTTAACTAAAAATTCGCTCGGGGCGAGAAATCTCAGTTAACACCCTCGAGACCACTACCACATAGGTGGTGGCCGGGGTTAGATACCCTCGATACTTAGTTTGCAATGGATGCTGAGAAACAATGCTAATACAAGGTGAGAGGGAATACAATGATTTTATTATTTATCAGGAATAAGTTACAAAGATCTTTCCAATACTCTCAATCTTTCTAGGATACAATGGAATGGCACTTTCGTGCATGTCGAAAAGTAGTTTCTTCCCTGTTGGAAAGTAATCTCGTCCTCCTCATTTCCTTGAGGCCAAAAAAATCCTCTATTTATGCATAGTCTGGATAGGTTAAATTCAAGACTTTCCCCCCTCCCCCCCCCCCCCCCCCCCCCCTATCGGGTGGGATCTTTCATTTAAAGGTCATTGACTTTGGATTAATAATGGATTTGAGAATATCTTAGGTGGAGATGAGTTTGTTTCCTTTCTGGATTCAATCACTTGTTCCACACGTAATGTTTCAATGTTACAGAGGTGATCCCATGTATCTTGGGGTGCTATTCCTCATAGAGGTCACCGAGTAGGGAGTTTATTGTTTCTTGGAGCGAGGTGGATTCATGGGTACTGAGAGCTTGGTTCTGCCTTCCCAGGTTCCTTGTAGTTTCAAATGCCCCCCTTTTAGGGCGTTCTTTGGTAGCAACGGACTTCGACGAGCTTCCCCCTACTTATCCAAGTAGGCCAGGAATTTTCCTTGGTGAGATGTTGAAATATTGCAGTGTGGGTTTGGTGCCTAATAGGTTTTTCCCTAGACTTGGAAGGAAAGGCGGACTTCTGGGGATGCTACGAGACAGTCTTGGCTTCGAGGAGCTTGGTCGTCATGTATCTGGCTCTTCCCAAATTCTTGTCTCAGTATTACAGGCTCGACATGTCCGTGTCGGGCTTCATCTCGGACGTTCCCCGAGCTCGACGTCCTTACCTCGCTTCTGCGGAGTGGCTCCGCGGTTCGACCCCGGGACCCGTGGTTTCATGGAGGGCAATCCTGGGCCTGGACTTTGGGCTAGAAAGGTGGAGAATTTCTCTTTGATCCCAAGCCAAATTTGGCTATTAACAGAAGTCCCCTCTAACTTGAACACCGGTGATTGTGTTTCGGGGTTAGAGTCAGATTCCCTTTTTTAATTGGGAAATTTTCCCTCTATTACCATTGCCTAGAATCTTGGTGGAAATATTCCCATTAATTGCCCAAGTGATGTGGCGAGTGCAGACAAGTGTATTTAAAAAATAATCCGGCTGCGTTACGGCCATCCCGCGATTCGAGGCGATCCTACCGAAGATTTTGATGTTGGGTTACCGATGTCTTTGCTCTACCTTAAACAAGGCTCTGTTATCTCCTTCATCATAATTCTTCCTTCTTTCAAATTTTGAATTTCCTGCAAAGAGAAAGCTCATCTTCCTTTCATTGGCTTTGCAAATCTTACCCTTTCATGTCGAAAAATAGCCATGACTCCGTCGATTCCATTATCGATGGTGAAGAAGTCGCCAGTCTCACCCTCTGAAAATGGGCACGAAAGAACTTCGACAGCGACGACTCTCCTCCGAATCCGCAACGACGGAGGTCAAATAGAAACATGGCAATCGGAACCGGGTTCTCCAACCAACCTGACAGCCCTTTGGAATTGGTCGACAAAGACTCTGGCGGAAAGAACAAGGATGACGCCACGGGGAGGGCCAGGCTACCGTGGCCCGGCCTCATCTGGAGAGGCTTCCTCCCTACGACTTCAGGGTTATTCCGGATTCTTCCGTTGACCCATCTTCAATCGATCATCTAAGGTCCAAGTACGGCATCCCTGATAGTATTTCTATCTCGGTTCCTCCCAAAGACTATGACGTCTTTAGACCTCCCAAAGGCGCACTTTCAATTCATGTAGAGGCTCTCAAGAATGGGGTTAGGCTTCCCCTCCATCCTACCCTCCAACGGGCTCTCAATGCCCTCCAACTGGCTCATCTCCAGTTGACGCCCGGCTTTTGGAGGCATCTGATCGGCTTTCTCATGCTGTGGAGGGAGCAGTACGAGCTGAGCAAGGTAACCAGGGAGCCCGGGGTAGAGGAGCTGGCTTACCTATTTCAGATTGGAAGCATATCCAGTGCTCCTCGAGGTCAATTCTATGCGAAACCTAAGAACAAGCTCAACTTCATCATTCCCGATGCCTCAAGAAAGGATCCAGCCTGGAAAGAATAGTGGATATTGGCGGGGGGTGATTGGGGGAGCTCAATCTTCATTGGCGGGCACGAGTTCGCGGTCCCTACCATTTTTAGTGATAAACCATCGTGGGATCGAGATTCCCTGCCAACTAAGTCTGAAACTGTTCTGAAGGCCATCCTTTCGAGGAATTATTTGAACCTAAAGTTCTCAACCGCTGATTCCTTCGATTCCTGTAGGGTAAACAAATATCTACGAATTTCTGATGCTACTCCTCGTAAGTAACACTAAGTTGTCTCATTTTTTTTAGCTCCGTTCTGGCGTTTTGACAGTTTATGTCATTGAACCGGCTTCTCGCGCAGCCCCGCAATCCCAGCAAGCTCGTACCCCTCTCCCCTCTACCAGGTTGACATGAGGGGGTTTCAGTTGGTGCTTCGAAGAGGGAAAAGCTGGTTGTTTATGCTGGAACCGTGCCTGCTTCTGCTCAGTCCCTTTTCCCCGGCTGGGTCTAAGATAGCTAATCTCTCATCTCGGGCTTCCAGGGCCTTATATAGGGGAGCTTTTGTTTCACAGGCTGCTGATGCATTTGTTTCCGCCCCATCTACTGTCGTTGACGCTACTACTGCTGCTCCTACTCCCATGGTTAACCCACCTGAAGCTCCTGAGCTTCCAATTCTTCGAGCTTCGGAAGGTCCTAAGGTGGACGTTTTAAAGGTTCCTTCTGCCCGCTTCCGTTATTAGTCGAGCTCGACAGGTCAGGTCGAAGTCTTGGAGTAATTCATAGTGTCTTGTTCGGGTGGTGGGCTCTCTGGAATGCTTCAATGCCCATTGACATTTTGCTCACTAAGGGGTCCGTTGTCTTGGCTGAGGTGATTATTTTCCCTTTACGCATTTTTTTAACTGCTCGCTTGATTGTTTCCTAACCTTGGTATTGCTTCATGTAGGCCTTCAAATTAAACGTAACCATGGGTCATCAGGTAGCCCTCCTCCATGATCGGGCCATAAAGGCTGAGGTCGAAGTTGAGAAGGCCATGGGATTACTTGCGCGAGCTCAGACGCTAGTACAGGAAATGACCTCGAGTCAAAAAGGAATGAAGGATGAGCTATCTGAGCTCCGTTGTGATTATGAGAGGATGAAGCTATCCTTCGACCAGGAAATCCTTCAATCCAAACGGCGGGCTAGGTAGAGGGATTCCTGGAAAGTCGAGGCCAAGAAGTTGGACCTCGAGAACCAGGACCTGCATGCTTATATGGCAAAGTTGCAAGCTGAGGCGGATGCCTTTTTCAGTGATAGGTATTTCTATGCCTCCTTCCAGGTTGCAGAAGCTCTCTCTCCTTCCTTTGACCTATCGACTATCACGGGTTGGGACAGAGAGGAGATATTAGCCAGGGCCACAGAAATGTCCCGCCCTAAAGGTGATGAAGCAGTGCCTTCTAGTCAGGCAGGAACAGGGAAGCGACCTATCGAGGCAGATCATTCACTTCCTTCTTCTTCTTTCCCTATCTTCGCTCCCAGAGAATCCTCTAGTGGTGTTCTATCCACGCAGCCCACGAGAGGTATATCAGAAGCTCGGGAAGGGGCAAGAGACCGCCTGGAAGAGCCCTTTAGAGTAGAGTCGGGGGTTGAACCAAGCGAGACGAGATCCATGGCTACCCTTCTTGATGTAGCCATCCCTCCTGATGTTATGGTGGTGATCAATGAAGTTGTGGAAGAGGACCCGACTGGGCAGCAGGAGGAACCTTTGGAGGAAGGGATGGTTGGTGAGGGTAACCAAGATGGCCAACCATCTGTAGGAGGAGCTGATGGTGAGGATCCGAATGAAGGAGAAGTAGCATGAGGGTACCGGAACTTAATGTGATCTATTCGTGACTAGCTTTGACTGCCCGGAAAGGGGGTGGGCACCCCGCTTTACTCATGATTAGCGTAGTCAATCTTTTTCTCTTTTTTGTAGCCAGGATTCGGGGGTTGGGCTCCCTCGTTATTAATGAGAATATGCTATAACTTCCTTCATATTTGATTTGATTTACCTTGACTATGAGGTTCCAACTTGATTGAGAACTCCTTGCTTCATTCCTGGTTTCGATCATGATGCGACCTTCGAGATAACTTTGACTTAATGAAATTTGGTAAGGAGAAACCCCGAATTTATTAAACATAAATCTGCTAGCTGGGTGGTTGCCCAGCTCTGGATTTCCAGCATTCGGTAAGAATTCCTATCTTTGGGAAAAGTTCCTATCGTACCCCGCATCCTTGATGATAATTTGTTTACATTTTGATCCGGCTTTGTAGGAAATGCTTATCATGACGACCTTAAATCTGTTTTTGGGGAGGTAGTCTGATCGAGATACCATGAGGGTTGTCTAGCTATTTCTTGGTCTCAAGATCTGGATGGTAACTATGCTCTTACACTCAGACCCTTCTTGGGGGTTGGTAGCCCGACCAAGGCATCATGAGGGTTGTCTAACTATTTCCTGGTCTCGAGATCTGGATGGCAACTATGCTCTTACACTCACACCTTTCTTGGGGGTGGTTACCCGACCAAGGCATTAGAGGTAGCGGGGGGAGGGGGGGCTTCCCTGGGTAATCCCTAGTCTCAAGATCTTGCTGGCAAATATGCTCTTACACTCGGACCTTTCTTGGCGGGGGGTGGTGCTCGGCCAAGGCATTAGGGGCAGCAAGGGGGTTTCCCCGGCTAATCCCTGGTCTTGAGGTGATTATGGCGAATTTATCCGTGGATAACCTAGTTGCGTATGGAGAAATAAATGTAGAACATGGTCGGAGATAAGGAAATAGCAGACTTTAATGATGATCAAAATGTAGTACATTGTTACTATGGATATATTGAAACCTAAATGGGGGTAATCTGCTTCAGAGTCCCCTACTTAAGGGTAAAACTTCCTCAAGTGATCTGCATTTCAGGTGTGGTCGATGGATCTACCATCTATGTCTTCAAGCTTGTACTACCTTTACCAAGTATGGTCCTTCCCAATTGGGACCTAGGACTACGTCCGACCTTTTCCGGGTATTCGAGGTCACCTTCCTGAGCACCAAATCCTCTTCTTTGAAATTCCAGGCTCTGTCCTTCCGGTTGAAATACCTAGCTATCTTGCTCTGGTAAATCGCCACTTTCTTAGCCACCAGGTCATGTTTCTCTTCCAAAAGATCTAGATTAGCTCGGAGCTTAACCTCGTTGCTTTTGGGTTCAAAGTGTTGCACTCTGAATGAGGTCAATTTATGCTCAATTGGAAGGACCGCTTCTACTCCGAAGGCTAGAGAGTAGGGTGTTTTCCCAGTAGCTGTCCTCTTTGTTGTCCGGTATGCCCAGAGGACCTCGGGCAGCTCCTCAGCCCATTTGTCTTTCTTCTGCTGTAATTTCTTCTTTAGCAATTTCTTGATAGTCTTGTTGGTGGATTCCACCAGCCCGTTGGTCTGAGGATGAGCTACTGAAGCGAACCTTAGGTCGATCCCCGAACCTTTGCAGAAGTCTTTGAATCGGGCGTTATCGAACTGCTTGCCTAGGTCGGCTATAATGATGAGGGGAGTCCCAAATCTGCAAACATTATTGGTTTTGATGAATTTAGTTGTATTCTTCTTTGATATTCAGGAAAGAGGTCCTGCCTCGACCTATCTTGTGAAATAATCGATGGCCACGATAGCATATTTAGCTTACCCGGGAGCGGTTGAAAATGGTCCAATTAGGTCGATCCCCCACATGGCAAAGGGGTAGGGTGAACTGAGAGAGGACAGTTGCTCTGGTGGGAGATGACTTAAGCTCGAGGTCCTTTGGCATAGTTCGCAAGATTGTACAAAGATTCTTACGTCTTTGTGGACGGTTGGCCAGTAGTACCCCATACAAAGCACTTGATACGCTAAAGCTTCACCACCGATGTGGTTCCTGCAGTCCCCAGAATGAACCACTCTTAATGCCCATTTGGCGTCATCGGGATGCAAACACCGAAGCAAAGGGAGGGACCTTCCCCTCCTGTAAAGGTATCTGTCTATCAGGCAATATCAGACAAAGAGCCTTCTAATTCTTCGGGCTTGATCGAGCTCTTCTGGAAGCTTTCCTCTTGGAGATAGGCAACGATCGAATCCATCCAGCAAGGCTGACGATCCAAGGAGCAGATTTCCTTACCCGCGTTTATGCTTGGTTGGGAGATCACTTGGAGGGGAACTCCCCGTTGTAAGGCTTGGCCTCCATTTGCAGCTATCTTTGCTAAGACATCCGCGCGATGGTTCTTGTGTCGATGCACCTGCTCTATCTTGAATCCCCTGAATCTATCATTAAGCGACTGAACTAATTTTATGTAGGCGACCATGTTATCCCCTTTTGCCTGGTAAATCCCGGAGACCTGATTTACCACGAGCAACGAGTCACTCTTGATCTGTAGGTAGTCGTTTTTAAGCTCAATGGCCGCCTTCATCCTGGCTATGAAGGCTTCATATTTTGCCTCATTGTTCGTGGCCTTAAACTCGAATCTGAAGCAGTGACAGAATTCAGTTCCTTCGGGGTCTATTAAGACTATGTCAGCTCCTCCCCCAGCTTGCCCGGACTCTCCATCTATGTAGAGGATCCAAGACTTGCAATCTTTTGACCAATCGTCGATCTCTGAAATTTTATTAGGGGTTGCATTCCTTGCTGCGGAGATCGCTTGGCCTGAGAGTGCTGAGGATTTTTCCACGAAGTCCGCCAGAGCCTGAGCTTTAATTGTGGTTCTGGGTTTATACTTCAAACCAAATTGGGTGAGCTCTAGGGCCCACAGAACTAACCTTCTAGACACGGCCTTTGTAAAAACTAATGGAGAGGTTGGTATGTTACCACCGCTATTGAGTGGGATTGGAAATAGGGAAGGAGCTTTCTTGCTGAGGTCACCAGAGCATAGGCGAGCTTCTCCAAGGGGGTATAATTTTTCTCTGGTATGGTTAGGGCATGGCTCACGTAGTACACGAGCCGTTGAACCCTGTCTCCACACTACTTGATCAAAGCCCCACTTACTGCAGTCTTTGATACAGCCAAGTAGATTTGCAGTTCCTCTCCGGGAACTGGCTTGACTAGCAATGAAGGCTTGTTAGGTACCTCTTCAAGGTTTGAAAAGCTTGCTCCCTCTCCTGGCTCCATTTCATGTTTTTCCCTTGTTTGATAGCTTTGAAGAAGGGGAGGCATTTATCGGTGGAGCGTGAAATGAACCTGTTGAGCGCGGCTACATGCCCTGTCAAGACTTGTACTTGTCCAAGTGATGTAGGGGATTCCAGGTCCAAGATAGCCTTGATTTTTTCTAGGTTGGCTGCTATGCCTCTTTCATGAACCATGAAACCTAAAAACTTCCCCGCAGTCACTCCGAAGGCACATTTGGAGGGGTTCAACCGCATCTGGTTTTCTCTTAGGATTAGAAATGTCTTACGAAGGTCTTCCTGATGTTCTTTTGCGGTTGGTGATTTTGTGATCATGTCGTCAACATACACCTCCATCGTCCTTCCAATTTCGGGCCTAAACAGTTTGTTAGCCAGCCGCTGGTATGTAGCCCCCGCATTCTTAAGGCCTAATAGCATCACCTTGTAGCAGTACAGGCCCTACCAGGTAATGAAGCTGGTCTTATCTTGGTCAGCTGGGTGCATTTTAATCTGGTTATACCCCGAGAATGCGTCTATGAAACTAAGAAGCTTATTTCCGGATGTGGAGTCGACCAACTGATCGATCTTTGGTAGAGGAAAACTGTCTTTTGGACATGCCAAGTTGAGGTCGGTGTAGTCGACACACATACGCCATTTCCCATTTGCCTTCGTAACCATGACCACAGTGGCGATCCACTCGGGGTAGCGCACTTCTCTGATAAAACCTGCCTTAGTCAATTTGTCCAATTCCTCTTGAACCGCAGCATTTCTCTCAGCGTTAAAGTGACGCATCTTCTGTTTGACAGGCTTGAATGTTGGATCCACTGCCAATCGATGAGCGGCCGAAGATATCAGGATCCCAGGTATCTCGTCATGGCTTCAAGCGAAGATGTCGCTGAATTCGTTGAGAAGCTCAATCAAGCCTTCTTTCACTTTTGGTTCGAGGTCGGCTTCGACCTTGACAACCTTGGAGGGATCGTCATTTTTGATAAGTATCTCCTCTATTTTATCCACGGGTTGCCCACTGGTCCCCTCCTTGCCATGTTCTTCGTTATCGGGCATCATGGGCTTGACTTCTGGATGATCTGCGGGCTCCACATCTTCCTGGATCGCCCCTGGTGCTTCAATATCCTGGACCGTTGCAACTTGTACAAATTGTTTTGCTAAAGCTGTCGGATTAACAGACACTACGTAGCATTTTCTTGCTGCTTGCTGGTCCCCACGTACCTCTCCGACCTAGGTTCCCACCGGGAATTTTAAGACGTTATAGTAGATAGATAGGACTCCCTTCAAGGAAGATAGGAATGGCCTCCTCAGTATGGCGTTATAGGCCAATGGGACGTTGACCACCACGAAATCCGTCATAATGTTTTATTGGAGAGGTGAGGTTCCAACGATCACTGGGAGGATCTTTGATCCCACTGGTATGATCGAATCCCCAGTGAATCCAAAGAGCGGGGTCGTGCAAATATTGTAACACTATTGCTTCAAATTCAGCCTTTCCAAGGTGTCCTTGAAGAGGATATCTACGATGCTGCCCGTATCAACTAACACACGGTGGACCATGCAGTTAGCAATTTGTACCGTGATCACCATGGGATCATCATGCGGTTGCACGGTGTTGAAAACATTTGCCTCTGTGAAAATAATCTCGGCTGACTGGGAGAGTCCAGCTGGGCTTTGGCTGACTTTGATGATACCCCGACCTTCTTCCACATGGGGGATCTTCCTTGCATGGTTTTTTCTAGAATTATTGGAAGTACCAGCCGGTGTGTGCCCTCCGCTGATGGTGTGTATCTCCTGGATCTGCTGCATTAAATCAGTCTGTTCCCCCTTTCTCTTCTCCGCATGCTCGCGGATCTCGGCATTTACCTCCCTTCCAGTCTGGATATTATCTCTGACCTGCTACAAAAACTCAATCAAACATCCTCCTCTTATAAGGGCTTCGATCTGGTTACGCAAATTATAGCACTCAGGAGTGGTTTGGCCTACGTCCTCATGGAAATCACAGTACTTGTACCGATTCCTCCCGTCGACTGGGGCTTTTATGGGTGCGGGCTTCTGGAGTAGCCCCTTGTCCCGTATAGTAAGGTAGATTGTTTCCCAGGAGGTGTTCAAGGGAGTGTAGTAATCATACTCTTTCTCACCTCGCATTATGGGGGCTACAGTCCTAGGAGTAGGCGAAGCTCGCGGAGGGGTTCGCCTTGCTGGATACCTTTCTTGCCTGAGTTGAGCAGCGGGGAAGCGGTATGTCGACCTATTGGGAGGTTTGTTCTGATTTTTCTGAGTTGGCTCAGATCTGGGAGCTTCTTTTTTCTAGCGCTTCTCTGTTCTCATATCGTCATGTTCCATCTTGACTTTGAGCTATTCATCAATCTCGACCTACTCAAGAGCCCGATCATAAGCCTCCTGATAGGTCTCTAGAGGTCTCTTGGCAAAGGATTGGAAAAGTTTTCCTGTCCATAGGTTCCGCCTGAAATTGGCAAGAGTTTCCTTCTCGGCGAAGACTCCCATTTGGGTGACTTCCTTGTGAAAGTGTTCCACATAAGACTGAAGTGTTTCCCCTCACTCATGAATCACGTACTGAAGATGTATGGGATCCTTTGGACAAGGTTTGACTCTTTGGAACTGCGAATAAAAATCTGTCAATAATGTTGTGAAAGAGTCCACGCTACGGGCAGGCAGCTTCCTGAACCAAGTTTTTACGTAATCGGTCAGGGTTATAGGAAAGATCCTGCACATAACAACCCTGGTGGTATTCTGGACTTCCATCTGCTGGAAGAAGTTCCCTAGGTGACTCAAAAGGTCTTCTGTTCCGGAGAACTTATCTATAGGCATTTTAAATTTTGACGGGAGCTCCGCTTCCCGGATCCTTCTAGTGAATGGAGCGTTCATCTCGCTTAACGGATCCTTTTTAGCTTCCTTATTCTTTCCTCTTCGTATCTGCTGGACCTCTTTCTGTAGCTTTACCAGTTGATCTCTCAGTCGCTTGTTACCGGGTTTCTTTGAATCGACCTCGGATTCTTCGCCATCGGATCCTTCTGATGAACTAGCGATCTCCACCAGCTCTTCTTTATGAACGGGATCTTCCCGGTAAATTTGCAGGCTTCCCTCCTCTTGAGTGAGGGCCTCCCTCCTAGAAGCCGCCGGGCTAGGAGCCTCGCGTTGTTCCTAGGTCAGAGCGTCCGCTTCGGCCTTAACTCACCTGGGTTGGTATTGTGATGGTCTTTTAGAAAATGGGGGCATAGGCCCTAGCCTAGCCTATCCCGGATCAAAGGTTGAGGCCCAGTCCTATCGTGGGCTGGATCTGGAGGAGAAGGTCCCAAGCGATCAAAAGTAGGCTGCCTGGTTCCGGGTCAGCTCGGCTCTCCCTGAGCATTTTGATTTGCCAGCTGGATCGAGATGCCTTCAGCGAGCAGACGGAGGCTAACGTTTTCTACGAAGGCCGCCGCTTGTTGATCGAGCGCGGCATAGCTTATCATAGGAGGGCCAGAAGCCCGCGCATTGGTTGTCTAGAAAAGGCACTTGACTACGGTGTCCAGATTTCCTCCCCTTCCTAGGGGCCTTTCGCGTTGACGTAGCCAAAGGTTGTTCAGAAGCCACGGGCTGTCCTTGGGAGGAGCGGAGCCTCATGATTCCTGTAAAACAACCAAAAATAAAAACTGTTGATTTGATTAGCTAGGTGTGGGGGGTTTCCCATAGACGGCGCCAGAAAGTGTTAACTAAAAATTCACTCGGGGTGAGAAATCTCAGTTAACACCCTCGAGACCACTACAACGTAGGTGGTGGCCGGGGTTAGATACCCTCGATACTTAGTTTGCAATGGATGCTGAGAAACAATGCTAATATAAGGTGAAAGGGAATACAATGATTTTATCATTTATCAGGAATAAGTTACAAAGATCTTTCCAATACTCTCAATCTTTCTAGGATACAATGGAATGGCACTTTCGTGCATGTCGAAAAGTAGTTTCTTCCCTGTCGAAAAGTAGTCTCGTCCTCCTCCTTTCCTTGAGGCCAAAAAAATCCTCTATTTATGCATAGTCTGGATAGGTTAAATTCATGACTTTCCCGCCTTCTCTTTCTCAATCCTCCAACACCCCCCCTATCGGGCGGGATCTTTCATTTAAAGGTCATTAACTTTGGATTAATAACGGATTTAAGAATATCTTAGGCGGAGATGAGTTTGTTTCCTTTCTGGATTCAATTACTTGTTCCACACGTGATGTTTCAATGTTACAGAGGTGATCCCATGTATCTTGGGGTGCTATTCCTTATAGAGGTCGCCGAATAGGGCGTTTATTGTTTCTTGGAGCGAGGTGGATTCATGGGTACTGAGAGCTTGGTCCTGCCTTCCCAGGTTCCTTGTAGTTTCAAATGCCTCCCTTTTGGGGCGTTCTTTGGTAGCAACGGACTTCGACGAGCTTCCCCTTACTTATCCAAGTAGGCCAGGAATTTCCCTTGGTGAGATGTTGAAATATTGCAGTGTGGGTTTGGTGCCTAATAGGTTTTTCCCTGGACTTGGAAGGAAAGGCAGACTTCTGGAGAAGCTACGAGACAGTCTTGGCTTCGGGGAGCTTGGTCGTCATGTATCTGGCTCTTCCCGAATTCTTGTCTCAGTATTACGGGCTCGACCTATCCGTATCGGGCTTCATCTGAAACGTTCCCCGAGCTCGACGTCCTTACCTCGCTTCTGCAGGGTGGCTCCGCGGTTTGACCCCGGGACCCGTGGTTTCATGGAGGGTAATCCTGGGTCTGGACTTCGGGCTAGGAAGGTGGAGAATTTCCCTTTGATCCCAAGCCAAATTTGGCTATTAACATTTATGTTTCCGTTATCTAATCAATCAAACTATTCTCTTTTTTAAAAAAAAAACATCTATTCTAGTTGTTAATTATTCTGATATAAAGTAAATTTTTAACCCTCATAATTAAAGTTTCTTGATTCCTCAGTGCGTCAGAACCTCACAAAATAATAATATTAAGTAAATAAAAACGATTAAAAAAATTGTTTGAAATTAAAAATCTATGTCACATAAAATTCCTATATCATGCAGTACTGTTAGAGCCACGCTATGATGAACATTAATTTTTAATTTGATATCTAAAGTGCAGGCATGGCATCTACTTAATTGTTGGATATAATTGATTATTGGGTATATTAATATGATATGTTCTGTATCTAAAAAGACATACAAACTATACACAAGACTCGGACACCCAATAGAGATAGTACATATATTATATATATGGATATATGATGCATGTATGTATAATGTATGTGCCTCAAAAAGAGAGAGAAGGTGCTGCTGCTGCACATCAGTAGTACTTATGAGAATGCACTTAAAATAATGTGTTGAAAATGTTAATAAAGCCCCAATAATTTGGATTAAGAAGATAAAGAATCTTAATTTATTTTCTCCTTTTGATCATAGTGTTTCAATATTGCGATGGTGCAACTAGGTACGTAGAACTGGAATCTTTTTATTTAATTTGTGTGATGTACATATGATTTCTCGTACAAGTGTTGATGGTTGGTGATCTTTTTGTAAACGACACCCACCTGTAGGGCCGTCTCTCTATTCATAATCATACCCTCCATCAATTCAAGATTCCTTATAAAGAGGATAAGATATTTAGATGATAAACGAATAATAATATATTCATTCACATTCTTATTCCATTTTAACTAATCAATTACCAGATATGCTCTGCATTACTCTCGATCGACTCTTTTTTATATATATACCACTTGCATTCGTAGTCGTCGCGGTACAGTGACTCCAATCTGAGACATGAATTGCAATATCAAATAACATTGGACTGTGGTTCTCTCCTTTTTATTAATATGCTTAACTTTTTGGAAACTACTGTATTATACTATTATTGGGTTCATATGTTGAACTATACATGAATGCATGAGTTCAAAGTCTTGTCTAAAATGAAGTAAGAGATTCGAATTACAACAATTTCACAAGTAATTTCGACTTAATTTATTTGAATAGTATTAGGTTTTAACTTGTTTAAGTTGTTCTAGTTATAATACTTGGTATAATTTGTTTTTTGTTTATAAATTATCAAGGCTTTTGTATTGCTATTTAGCTCTTGTCATAACTCATAAGAGAGTATAAAAAAATTCATTATATGTCACACTGAAACGAAAGTCTTTCACTCATTTGAGTTTATTTTATCTCATCGTGGCTTCCTTCTTTTGAGCCTCCATTTTTCAATGGAGCTCGTAACCTAGTCAAACTTAATTTTCATATCATCATCATCATCATCATCATCATCATATATATATATATATATATATATATATATATAGCAAAAGCAGGAAACCCTAGCAAGAGATTATGCCCTTTGAGAAGGACAAGAAGCAAGGAAAGGAAAAGAGAAAACATCCTTAATTAGAAGAAAAAAAGTATATAAATTAAAGAGGAGCATTTTTGCTCTTAATGTCTGTACGGACAGTAATCATATATGTTTCTCTTACAAAATTTATTAGGGTTTTAAGGGTATTATTAAGTGTTGTTGGATATATAAGAGGTACTACTGTCTTTTAATTAGGAGCACTTACTAACAAAAGAAACTACAATCTCCCCTTTTACCAGCAGAGCAGGCTAGGGTACTGGGATGGGATCAAGAGTTCATCGTCTCGTTTTCGAGAAGCACGTTATCAAAAATAATAATAATAATTTATGTTCGCAGTTATCAAAATAAATAGATTAGAATAACTCCTCGTTTTCTTTTAAAATTTTGAATTTTCGTGTCATGGAGTTTTCATAAATGGTCCCCATTGTCAACTGGTCGAAGGTAAGTATAGATTTGTACGAGAAAATTGAATATATATATAAAGGTTTGTAGTAGTAGTGTAGTACTATATGGTCCCAAAGATCATAAATTTTAGGATAATAGAAACGGTACAGTTTGTAATATTAAATATATGCTTGTTTGCCAGTAATTTTGGGACCACTTTCCATGAAAACTTCAAATGCCTAGAGCTCAAATAATGTCTCCATTAAACAAGAATAAATCACACATATATATATATAGAATTTCATTCGTACTAGGAATAGGAGAGGACCACTAAAACATATATATATATATATATATATATATATATATATATGTGTGTGTGTGTGATATCACACATTAATGAATTTATTGATCTTCGAATAAAAGCTGGAAAAAAAAAAGTAATAGAGATTTCGTTGTATCGGATGAAATAGGCTTTTTTAAGCTCCTGCATTGGTGCCAATTTTATTTATATAAGAGTAACGATATTTGTACCACTAAAAATTGTATGTACACCCGTAAATCAGTATGTTTTTAAAAATTCAATAATATCCTTGAGTAAAATTACTAAAATACATAATTCTTTGTTAGTACACCCACCAATAATTATTAATTAGTTTTCTATTTTAATTTTTTATAAAAAAAAATTCTTATTAATGGTTTGATATTAATATATATATATATATCATAAAAATTCTTTCCATTTTAATAAACCCTAAATTTTCTTTTAAATATATTTTCAATATCTTTTAAGGAAATACAAATAGATTGCTAAGTATAGAAAATAAATCAAAATCATGAGACAAATTTGGTTGTGAACAGGTAAGTTTTAAATTAATATTTACTATTTTTATTAGAAGAAAAAAATCATTATGTATATAAAAAGACTTTTAAATTAATTATATTGTCTATATTTTTTTTTTCAAACACACTTTATACTTTTTATGTATTTATCAATATTAGATGTTCTTTCTTGTGATATATATATATATATATATATATATATATATATATATATTAGATGTTCTTCAATTTCATGAACTCATATCTTTTTGTTTTTGAAATATCATTTAACACCTATCTACTTTCACATCATTTGGAACATGGCACAAATCTTATATCCCTACAACTCTCTTAAACAAAAAGTGGTTCTTCAATTAAAAAAGAAAGTCTTAAAATGGATTTTTAACGAAAAATAAATAATAAAAAATGGAGTTTGATTCAAAAAAACCGAGAAGAGAAAAGACGTAGAGAAGAAAAATAATAGTAAGAGAATTAATATAACAACAAAATTTGAAATAACATTAAAGTTGATTAAATAACATAATAATAGTTATATATGGTGTGTATATACAAAAGTACAATACATTATAATTAAAGAAAGGGTATTTTTGGTATGATGTGGGACTTATTTACGAGTTAGAGATTTTTTAAAAATTTTTATGGGTGTGATAACGAAAATGGTGTAAATACATGGGTGCCATTATCGTCACTCTTATATAATAACTACGTAGAAATAGACCCTTATTTCGAATATAACGGTTACTAATCAGGAACCCTAATAAAAGAAAACGTTATTGATTTGAGATTACATGATTTATTAAAATAAATTATATGGATTTCACTTAAATAACAAGAAGTTAAAAGGAACTTAATTCCACCATCATACAAGGTACAACCTAAGTAATGAAGTTCCCTCCTTGTAAGTGAGAGCATATACACGTTTTTGTTAGGTAAGGGAGGGCGAGTGGAGTGAAGCGCCGTCAACAGAGGACGACACAAGTTAAGGTTAGAGAGGGGGGTGGGTCCCAGAGGGTGTGACAGGAGCATGTACGGACAGGACTCCTCCAAGCAGAACCTGTGGCTCTAAACGAGACACTAACAACTGTTGAACCCCATCATCCAATAGTATGTCGACAACGCATCCAAAGATAAACCACCTGGTTTCCCAATACAACTATCCGGTTTCACTTTCACTTTTTTTTTTTTTTTTTTTTTTTACAAATTTAAAATTTTCTTAAAATATAATAATTCTTCTCTCTCTCTCTCTAAATCTCTAATTCCCAATTTCCCATATATACACAGACACAAGGCCTTTTTAGTTGATAAAACTTGAGTAACACAAAAATAGAAACCCACTTATAATTACCATTTTTATACACATCTCACAACTCCCATCTCTTCCTATACTCCACAAAAAGAAAACAAAAATCACCATCCTCATCAGCCACCATGTTTAGGGTTTTCTGATTCTTCTTCTTCTTTTAAGTGAGAAAATTCAGTAAGGAGATTATTATTATTATTTTATTTTTTGAAGAAGAAGAAAAAAAGGAAAAAATGGGAAGAGGTAGGGTTGAGTTGAAGCGGATCGAGAACAAGATAAGCAGACAAGTGACATTTTCAAAGAGAAGAGGAGGTTTGCTTAAGAAAGCTCATGAGATCTCTGTCTTATGCGAGGCTGACGTGGCTCTGATCGTCTTCTCAACCAAAGGGAAGCTCTTTGAGTACTCCACTGATTCCAGGTGTTTTTTTATTACTTTTTCCTACTGCATGTTTTTAATTTGCTTCGTTTACCAATATATATATATATATATATATATATATATATATATATATATATTTCTGTTATTTTGTTTTTCTTAATTGGGTGTGCTTTCTTTTTCTTTCTTTTTTTACTGTTACTACTGTACTATTGGCCTGCATTATAATAAAATCATCGTTTTTCAACACACTTTCTGCTGCAAAATTGTTTTAAGCTTGGATCTTACTTTGACCATAAGAAGAAGCCAACAAATTTAAACATATATACATAAAAACTGTATTATACAAGTTGTGATGTCATGTGAACATTGTCCTTTTCAACCATGCCGATGTTAAACTCTTGAAGCAATGGAAAGTTGTTGAGTTTATTCTTTTTTTTTTTAATGTGTTTTGTGTAGTGTGTACATGTCATCAATGAATTTTCTTGTGTTTGTGAAAGACATGAGTAAGCTAATCTGTCGTTCAGATAGTTTCATTGAGTTTGCTTTTAGCTTTTGGCTCTGCTACTTGTACCGTTTGATCGGTTTGCTGTCTAGGAGACTAGCAGATCTTAGAGTAGCCTAGTAGCAGTGTTAATTTGGATTAATTCTGTTCATATATAGATATATAATCCTGGTCATTGCTACGGCCAACTTTCAATATGCATGATTTGAAAGACCAATTCAAACATTTCAAGTTTCTACTCTATCCATGTAATGCAGCAAATTTCAACAAGTTGGGAAAATCATGCTACCTTACCAAAGTCATTTGAAGTTGATTTCTGAATCTAATTTATATAGAGAGGTAAGTTGGGAGGGGTGGTAGGAAGGTTTGAGCTTTAAGGGTAGTCCTAGAGCAATGTGATATTGGGGTTAGTGTTATTTTAAGTAGTAACCTACGGTCGATATTCCAAAGAGGAATTTATTGTTGTTGGTGCATATATACTAGGTAGGATGCCTCCCCTAATGATATTACTTCTTGGGATGGCTGCATATATTCAGCAAAAGTAACAACAAAAATAAGCCTGGTGATATTTTGTTACTCTATATATATGCACACACACACATACATACCCAAAATAGATTTCCCCACTTTGACCTTATACCCATTTTTGCTTTTCTAAATCAAACCAGAAGAGCTAGTTTAAGCCTGCTGAAATTGTTTTACATACTAGGTCAATTTGTGTGAAAATTAAATACACATAGACCCATTAATATTGAATTTTATAAATCTTGTTAAGTCTAATACTATTCCATAATAATAAAAAATTAAAAAATAAAAGTGAAAAGTGTTTGTCTGGTTTTTATTAGTCCAGCTGAAACTGTTTATGGTGATTAATAACAATATATATATATATATATATATATATATTGTTACTTGATCAGAGATAAAACAAATCAATTTCATTCATGAAGCTTTTTCTAGCTAGTCATTTGTGAATTTAAGGTCAAATAGTGATATCAGTAGTACTTCAGCATCTTAATTAACCACTTTACCCATATCGTCTTTGCTGCATGAACTCTATCGATCACTTCTCCAAGTAGACCAACGTATAATGTATGTTTACTCTTTCATGGAAAAGGAAGTGTCATATTTATATGTATGTTCAAAGAGACAGTGATCTCTCTCTCTCTCTCTCTCTCTCTCTCTCTCACTCTCTCTCTCTCTCTCTCTCTCTCACACACACACACACACACAACACATTGATCTGTTTTTCTCACACACACACGTAACAATCTGTTTTAAGCGCAAACAGTTCAATAAGACATGCACATATAATCTATTCAAGTTTGAATTACAGTTCAATAAGACATGCACATATAATCTATTTCAAGTTTGAATCACAGTTCAATAAGACGTGGATCCCTCCTTCACACATTGAGTTCGTTTTAGGTACGAATCGTTCACACATAAACAAGTTATGTTGCAAGACATCTAAGTTGCACCCACAAGACTTCTAGATAGCATATTTTATCCGTAGTATCCTTACTGTTAATCACTGGATATCAAACGAGATGAGAATGATGGCATGCATCCACAAGACTAATCTAATAAAAAAAATGGCTTAATACTTGAGACACCTTAAGTAGCATTACAAAAAAAAAAGAATCTAGCCCATAAGACTAGTTTATTAGGTTGTGATATTCACTATTCTCTTATTTTTTACCTTTTCAATATGTGATTCATTCCATCTTCATTTGCTTTCCTATGTGGGTTTTCTAACACTCCTCACATGTGAGCTCAAGTTGGATTTGATCGGCTGCCCATTTTTTTTTTTTTTAGTTGTCATTTGGCATAACTCAATCGAAGCCCATGATAATATTTATCGAAGGCTCAAATACCATTTTAATTTTTATACTTGTTAATAAGAGTGGGCATTCAAACCGTGAAACCAATCGAGTCCATCCAAACCAAACCAACTTAAATGGATTGGTTAAGTTGGATTGGTTTGATTTTGTTAAATAAAATAAACCTAATGGATTACTTAAAAACAACCCGATTGGTTAAGGTTCGTTTGAGGGTTATGTTTTATCAAACCGAATAATCCAACCCAAACCATTTCATAATTTATTTTTATTATTATTTTCTTTTACCATTTCTTATTGTCTTTACTCTTTAGCAAATTTAAATTAGTTACTTTTGTTTCCTTTGGAAACCTAAGCGAATTAATTTTATTTTATAAGTTTTAAGTGTTTGTAATTAACTTTTAAATCTAGTATTATAATTTATCACGTTGATATATGGGTTTAATTACTTATATAGATATTATTATATCTATTCAAATAAAAAAAATGTATTTTTTTTAATCTGAAAAAAAAAGTGATTATGTAATATTAATCTTAATTCATAAAAAGTTTTGGTAATGGAACAACTTAGAAAAATTCAAAGCAAATTAAAAACATCCTAAATTAAACTATTTGGGCTCGTTTAGTGAGATAGGATGGGATTGGAACTATTTTTAGTCTTTTTTCCATATTTAGCTGGCTGATGGGATAGGTTTTAATTAATCTCATATATATTTTTTATTTCATTGATGTCGGATAAAATAGTCCTGACCAAATTAGCAGAATTCATTTTAATCTCATCTTCTTCCTCGTCACTTCGACTCTCTCTCAATCTTCATATTCTAGTCTAACTATGGCCCCCGTTATTCTTCAATCTTCATATTAGACTTGAAAAAGCGAATCTCTCTTCAATAATATCAACGACAACAATAAATAAGTATACTTTAATTGCTTGTACTGCTATCATCTGCTTTGGTTCGATCTACCTAACCAAAGCTAACAAAAACATACCCCAAAAAAAAAAAAACATTGCTTGTACTTCCATATTGTCTCTTTTTGTATGTATGTAAAGATTTTTCGTATTTGATTTTTCTTCTTCTTTCTATTCTGTCTTAAAATAGAGGTTGGGCCTCTATTGATGGAGGCTTGAAGAGGTGTGGAAATTTCTAGATCTCTTCAAGTTCTTATTAATTTTTTTTTGAAGAAATTTTGTTTGAAGAGATCTGGACTCTTAAAAAGTTTTTAAATTTTTTTTTAATTTTGTTTGAAGAAATCTGAGAATTTTTTCAAATTTCCTCATATGCTGTTTCCAAATTTATGGAAAGCTTTTCAAAAAAAAATTCATTATATATTTTGTTTGAAGATATCTGGAAATTTCTAGATCTATTTATAATCATATAATTTCTAGATCTATTTTGTCCAATCCCACAACATAACAAACATAGTATTACTTTATTTTTAATCTTATCATATATTGCACCAAACATATGATAACATTACAATTAATTCAATCATATCCTAACTTATCATATCCCATAAAATAATCTTATCCTATCCCTCACACCAAATGTGGCTTGTGAGGTTTAATCCTAAATCGTCAAACCAAACCAGATTTTATTGGTTTGGTTAGGTTTGGTTTTTCCTTATAAGAAGAAATAGGCTTAAATGACACTAAATCCATAGAGACTTTTCGGCAAAAATAACCTCACCGTTTTCATTTATTTTTTTTCTACCATTTTTAGGTTTGATTCTTTTTTTTCAAAAACCTTCATTGATGGAGGACCAATGGAGGTACTCCATCAATGGAGTTGTAATAGACCAATTGTAGGTCTGGTCCACCTCCATTGGAGGTCGATGAAGAAGATGAAGTATAAAAATTTCTAGAAAATTTCTTATTTGCCCAATAAGTCTGGAATATTGCAAAAATACTCAATAAGTCTTGAAAATATCAAAATAAGTCTCAAAAATATCTAAATAGGTTTCGGAAATACAAAATAAATCTCAGAATGACTAAAATAAGTCTCGGAAAAAAATGCCCAAAACTTATTTTTGTGATTGTGTTTTAAAGGTATTTTTGTCAGAAACACATTTTTGCTACTATTAAAACTTAAGTTACTAAGTTAGTGCCAGTCCTAAAAGTAGGGGAATAAAGAGTGCTAGAAAATTTTTGAACCCTACCTTATAATTGGTTTGGTTTGGGTTGTACATTACTAAATGTCTAAACCGATTAAACGGTTTGGTTTGGTTTGAGTATAGTTAAAACCAATTCATACCCACCCCTACTTGTTAGATTTTTATGAGAAATGGTAATATACATTGGTGGATATATAGTCTCATGATTCAATAGGTTAGTCTTTACTAATAATAAAGAATTTAATATATCTTAAAGATACATATTAAAATATTTTTTGTTAGTAAGAGATTATTTAACAAATAATATTATTTTTTTTTTGAGATATTAATCAATTGAGAAAATCTAATTTAATTATATTTGATCTGTTGAAAGAATAAATATTATTTAGTTAACTTCTTGAACTTGGGTTAATAAACCATTAATAGAACCTAACTATGCTAACCGTTTGCATACCTTTAAGACTTAGATGGGTGTATTCAATTTAGATTCAAGAGACTTTTAAAGACTTTTATGAAATTTAAAAGTTTGAGTGTATTCAATGTAGACTTTTAAAGATTCTATAAAAGTCATGGGGTATTCAGTACAGACTTTTAAAAAGTATATAAAAGTCATAAGCATTCAATCAAGATATTTTAAAAGTCTGTAAAAGTTAAGAGGTATTCAAGATATCAACGACTTTTAATGTCAATGACTTTTAGTTATAAAAAAATCTCTCAATTTGTTTTTCATTCCTCCCAAAGACTTTGAAATACCATTTTTTTAATAGAAAAACTTTTACTCTAGAAGAAAATCATAAAACTTCTTGAAAATATTAACCACCAAACATATGTTCTATTAACAACACACTCATTGTTAACAAATTTCACAAATAAAATAAAATGAACTAGTTTTAAAATTAACAAACATTATAAAAAAACTCACAAACATTAGCGATCTATAACAAAAAAAGAGAAGTTGAACTAAAAAAATAATATAAAATAAAACAATTCTCCACTGACTATACAATTAAGAACGAAATATTTCATTTTTTTTACCCTCAGTTTCAAAGCAACTAAAAAACACTACAAAATCTAACAAACTTCATTTATGTTAATTAAAAATAATAAAAGGCAAAAACCAATTACTTAACCACACCATAATCAAAGTTGCGTATGAGCGGTACTACACACTTTTAAGTATGTGTCTTATTCTACAACTAAGTGCGGTTTTTAGGTTTTGTCTTGGTAACTTGAATTAATTTTTGGTACAATTTTTATACATGTTTTCAAACTTTTGCAGAGACATGTAAACATTAATACTATTGTCGGTTTCTACCCATTTTCAAAGAAAATTAATTTTTTTTATTTATATTTTACAAACATACTTTGACTAATTATAAAAACAATTAAGTGCATAATTGTCTTTATAATGCAAAATATTGTAAAAAAAAATAAAAATGTTAAAATCACATATAAACGCATGAATGCTTTCATTAAGTTTCATAGACATTAACGGTGATTTTGTTTTTTTTTTTTTCGTTTGAAAAAATATTTGTATTGACAATGTAAATATAATTTTGTTACAATAAAGTATATATTATATTTAGAAGTCATTGAAAGTCTATAAATAGCTATAAAAATCTTTTAAAATGAAAGTCTATGAAAGTTTATAAAAGTTTATAAAAATCCATAAAAGTATACGAGCTCTACAAAAGTCATCCATTTAAAAATATATTTAAAAGTCTTTTGAAATCCAAATTGAAAACACTCAACTTAAATATAATTAGTAGCCCTAAAATTTGTTTTTTTTTTTCTAAATTAGTTCTTTTCAATAACCTATATTGCTTATTTATCTAACTTTGACCATTTATGGTTAATACTCCGGTTCTCTCCTCTTTCTAGGGGTGGGCACAAACCACTTGAACCTGAACCGGCCAAACCAAACCAAACCAAACCAAACACAGTGGTTAGGATCAGTCTTACTCATTAAATCAATTCAATTTGGCTTGTATAAATGAAAACTGATTATTACTCATTACATTGGTTCAGTTTGGCTTGTATAATGAAAACCAGTTCAGTTTGGTTATCGAGTTGGGTTGCCAAAATTGAGAACCAAAATTGAGACCAAAAAATTTAAAAAAATAAAACTAATCTAACTCTTGTAACTCTATCTTCTCTCAAATTCTCTTTTATCTCGCATGTCTCTCTCGCTAATGTCTTTCTCATCAAAACACTAAACCTTATTCTCTCACCACTTTCTAAAGATGAGGAAATAAGGGTATTTAGCACTTTTTCAAATTTGACTTGCACAACTAACACCACTTTAATAACTCATGTTTTATTAGCACCAACGTATGTGATGAGACCAAAATGCCCCCACTTATTTTTTTTAACTTTCTCTCTTTCTTCCCATTCTCTCAGGCTACCTCTCTCTCTCTCTCTCTCTCTCTCTCTCTCTCTCCATATCCACTTTCTTCGAATCAAAGAACAGTGATGGATGGTGAGATATTTCTGGAAAAATTTGGAATACGAAGAATCGTTTGGATGTGAAGGATGTGAAGGCAATATTTCTGGCAAAAAAAGTCTTTTGTTAGGGTTTTGTTTTCAAATTATATTTTTTTGATTTTGAAATATTTATTTCGTTTTGGTTGATTTTGAGTTTTCAATTTAGTTTTTATTGTGAATTTGTTGTCAATTTGATATGAATGGTGAGTTTGTTGAATCTGAATGGGAGTTTGTTTGAATCTTGAATTGGTGGGTTTGGGTTTGGTTTGGGTTTGTCAAATCGGAGAAGATGAACAGTAGCCAAAGTTGAGATTTTTTTTTTTAATTTCGAGACTTATTTGTTCCATTTCGAGACTTATTTATGAATACCTAAGACTTATTAGACTTACTCGAGACTTAATTCATGAATACCCGAGACTTACTCACAAATTTTCGAGACTTATGCGTTTTCGAGACTTATTGGGGTAAATCGAGACTTATTTTGAAAATTCGAGACTTATTGGGGCGAAATACAATTTTTTTTTTTGGTGTTTCTTCTTCCTCGTGATGGAGACTTAATTTATAAATACTTATTTGCTCCATTTCGAGACTTATTTATGAATACCCAAGACTTATTCATGCGTTTCGAGACTTATTCATGATTTTTCGAGACTTAATTCATGCTTTTTAGAGACTTATTCATGCGTCTTCTTCTTCATCGTGATGGAGGTCTGTTCGACCTCCATCAATGGTGACAGTGATGAGCCGACGACAACGCCCGTTGACTCCGGAGATAGTCGGATCTGGAAGATCGGACGAAGCCTAGTTCGTTGGCGCCATCGGTTTCGTCAGATTCGCGATGGATCGTCATAGATCCGACGATGAAGGTTCGACCATGGTCGGGTTTGTCTTCGTTTCTCTCTCCACACAGCTCGAAATTGAAAACAAACACTTCGGTTACAACAATTGGCACTGGACGGACGTTTTCCCGGTGGTTTTGTCGGTCAACTCACCGGTTGGCGGCGACAACTCCATTGATGGAGCTCCATCAATGGAGGTTTCTGAATATTAAAAAAAAGGACTGATAAAAGAAAAGAATAGAAGAGAGGGGGTATTTTTGTCCAAATCCCATCTTAAGTGCTATTAAAACAAGACTTATTTATGTAGTGCTATTTGCACAAACCCCACCCAAAAAAGTGCTATTTAAGTTTTTGACCCTTCTAAAGATAGGGGACAAAACACTTGAATAAGCCTAAACAAACCAAACCAAACAAACTGGTTTTGTATGGTTACTCATTAAATTGGTTTAGTTTGGCTTGTATAAATGACAATCGTTTATAGCCATCATCTTAAAAAATAAATCATTATAACCAATTACAATCCAATCATAAATTGAATATATAGTCATATATCAAGGAAAAACTGAACTTTTATCACAGAAAATTGAACCTATATAACAGAAAATTGACAATCGAGAAAATTGACAATAATTCACGTTGATAAATCACAAATAATGCAAATGCAATCAAAAACTCATGATATGTATCATATTACAGAGACTGTAAATGCATTTTAGTGAAATATTAACACATAAAATTCAAATCATGAGGTCAAAGTGTTGTTGAGTCACCAATGGAGTAAATATTGCTTAGATCTTGTTTATTACCACTTCGTGAGTTGATAACCTTGTATTTTGCAAGGATTTGATGATGGAAAGTGTCTTGGTTCAGCTAGATTTAGAGATGATGAGTAAGTGTGACAAAAATTTAACAAATGAGAGAAAAAATCGTTGGGATGAAGAAGAAGATGGACGATGAAGATGAGAGAGGTGTTAGTGGTATTTTGGAGTCTGTTTGGCTACTCCTTGCAATTATGAAAACTAATTTTGTTATAAGCAATCATTTTTTTTTAAAATAAAACAATCATCTTTTATGTTAGATATAAACGATTTTTATAGAACATAGATAGTTATTTTTTGCAATTGCCAGTTTTTTTTTATTCAATCTTGTTATAAATCATTGTTTTGGGTGAATTTGGGGATAAGAAAATCAATTCTTTTTCATCCCTAGAATCAGTTTTGAACCGGTTTTGAGGGATTAAGTTGAGTTTTATTTTTAATATGAAATTTGTTCTTCTAGGCTTAATAGGGAAGAATAACATTTTTTTTTTGTTACTGATGTTGTGGAACTATCATCAACTTAGAAAGTTGAGTTTTAATAGCATCAAAGTAGTGAAACCGACAAAAATTCCCTTAACTTATCAAAAGACTTGAAAAAAGTGCATACTTAATAAGTTTCGACCAACGGTGAACTAAGTCTTAACCAAATGAAAAAAGCCTTGATCAAAAGAAATAAGTTTCAACCAAATGTTTGAAAATAAAGTGGGAGAATTATTTTGTGTTTGTGATTGAAGGGTATTTTGGATGCTATTAAAACTCAAGTTACTAAGTCAATGCTAGTATCACAAAATCAACACCGGAAGGTGCTAGAAATTATAAGAACTCTTTGTTCAGTTAGGCTTCTATTTTTTAGTAGTGAACTTCAATTTGCCCACCCCTACCTTTATCACATCTCTCTCTCTCTCTCTCTCTTTCCTTCACATTGTGCCTCTCTCGTTTGAATCTCATCTCTTTCTGCTAAAAATCTCACTTTAAAACACATTTGAGTTTAAAATGTATCAGATCCTACTGATTAGAGACAAAAACTAACAAGTTTTATACTTTTATTCTTTTGACAAGTAGTGCTCATAAAAGAAAAGCAAATATTAAGTTTTCCATTGTTAAATAAGTACCTAGTATTATAATTTATTTGAATTTGTTTAGGTAGATTTAAGAGCTGTGTGATCACCACACCCATACCTTTAACCACTTCTGTCAAAGCCAAGAGTTGCATATATATACCAGTTATCTCCAGTACTGGCTAATTAAGAATCATCTGTAGGTGCTATGACTTTCCCCCAGGTCAGGTGATCTTAATTTCAGTACAACCATATATTTAGAAGCTCTTTTTGAGTTCAACAACATAATTGCCATTTTAACAATGCACTCCACTCCCAACAAACACAGTAATGTTCTTGGACCTACAATCACTCAGTTATGTTGGATTCTTTATCATTGTACCTTACAAGTCATACATCTATCTTTGGTTTCTTTTATGGTGTCTAAATTGTTAACTTTGTATTGCAGTTGTTTCATCTCCTCTTTGAGGAGAAAAGTGCAGCACATAGGCTTTTGGCATGGCTGTGATCTTACAATTTATGAATTTGTCTAGAGCAAATTGCATGCGATTTGATTTTTAAGTTTGAAATATATTCAAACATATATATTTCACAAAGTCAAAGAAACTATCTTGCTTTGACCTAGTCATTTTACTAATTCTCCACACTAGTTGAATTCTCTAACTTATAATGAACTGTATTCGTGTGGTCATAGTAAAACAAAAACAAAATACTGAGAAAAAGTTCAAGCACGTGTTATTGCATTTGCACAATAAGGCGTGCCTAGGCATCGGGCGCCTTAAGACAGGCTAGGCGTGGCGACTTTCATGAGGTGTGCGTCTGGCCTGTCAGGTGCTAGGTGCCAAGCGCCTTTCAATTTAAGATATTTTGGGATGTCACCGGAAATATCTGACAGTAGTAGACAGGTCGTCAGCGAGTTCTGAAGCCTGACAGTATATCGCTGGAGTGAGGGACTTAACAGTTGGAGGAAATTAGGAGGTCAGGGTTGGTGGTAGCTGAGAAAGAAATTACAGTTAGGGTAGGCTGGCGGCTGGAAAAGAAATTAGGATTAGGGTTAGGATTGGTGGCGGTTGGAAAAGAAATTAGGGTTGGTGGCGGCTGAAAAAGAATTCAAGGTTAGTGTTGGTGGTAGCTGGAAAATAAATTAGGGTTTTCAGCTGCGCCTAGACATCAAATCCAAACTTCAATTTAATTTTAATGCTTCTTTCATGTATTTTTCATAGGATATCCTACTGGTTTTTAGATAGTGATCTTAAAGGATTTAGTGTGGGATGCTGTTGACAATTGCTTTCTTATGTAAAATTACTTGAGATGATAACAGTAATGATATCATCATACCCATAACAACCGAGCTAATGTGGCAAGTGATTTGTCATTACCGTATCATTCGTCATATCATCCCGTGATTTATATGGGAAGAACAAATTATTTACCGCAATATTTGGGTTGGTTTTTGGACTAATATTTTAGGTTGTATAGCATTATTGGAGTTGATAATTATTAGACTGATCTATTAGGAGGATCCTATCACAAGCCCCTTTTTTCTCTTGCTAATTAGATAAATAGAATACAAGGGATGGCCGATCAAAGTTGGAAAACAAACGATGATCTTGTCTCTTCCCAAACAATGTGGTTTGTGGATGGCGGTTGATTTGAGTAAATGAAATGAACCGGATCTTGGCAGATAGGTAGTTATTTTTGCTTATAATCCTATTCCTACAAATCTTACTCAGCTCTATAAACTGTTGATTTGTGTGTATTACAGTGCTTAAATATTATTGTTGGATCATTCCCTATCGGCTTAAGCTTTTAGTTCGGATGGTTATTAACAGTGTATGACGCTTATTTTGTTAACTTTTCCTATATGACAGCATGGAGAGAATCCTAGAACGATACGAGAGACATTCATTTGCAGAACAGCAGCTTATTGCAACTGATTCCGAATTACAGGTACAGAAGACTATAGTATAACAGTTTTCATTACATAAAACCTGATGATTAACTATTATTGTGTATTTGTATTAGATGTTCAAATTCTCTTTGGCAGTTAGAATCCCCTAGGTTGACTCTAAAGCATATCAAGAACAGTTGATGATACATAAATAAAGACTGCGCACTACACTAACCTTGTTAAAATGCTGTATAGGGAAACTGGTGTCTGGAATACCCCAAGCTCGAGAACAGAATTGAAGTCTTGCAAAGGAACCTAAGGTAAAACAATTAGGTGCAGCTTAGCAATGACTTTTTGGCCATATTAGATATCAATCCCATTCAAAAAAAAAAAAAAAGGATCTATATGGATATGTTAATACGCTTCAATTGACAAGGATGACAGGGTATATAATCAACAGAATAATGGGTATACCTTTCACATTGATTATGTAGGCACTTTACAGGAGAAGACCTGGGTCCACTTAGTCTCAGAGAACTTCAAAACTTGGAGCAACAGATTGATGTTTCTCTTAAGCGCATACGATCTCGGAAGGTAAGGATGGCATGGTCTTAAAGTTTTCATTTCAAATTATGTTTGCATACATGAGGTGAGATCATGTTCATAGTTGTGGACTAATTTGACCTACTTATGCAGAACCAATTAGTACAGGAGTCCATTTCGGAGTTGCATAAAAAGGTAAGACAGGAACTTGGTATTTGCTTTTGATTTAAAATGGTATTTTCAAAATGAATTTGATGAAGCATTCATTGAAGCACCATTACCTTGAGTCGGTCACTTTGAGGACCAAAAATGGTGATGCTCCACTACATGGCATATGTTAGGCATTAAAAAACTGCTTCTGTGAGTAACCATCTAAAGACTTCAATGGACTTGCTAACCTAAACTACAGATTTGTGGTTGAATATGGCAATGTTTGGCTTGGAAAATAGATCATTGCATCTCTCTCTCAATCGACCCTTGTATATATTATACTTTCGTATGGTACATGTCATTGACAGGAAAAAGCATTGCAAGAGCAAAATAACATTCTAGCAAAGCAGGTAAATATGTTGCATTTTGATCTTTCAAACATTAGCAATGAAGACACTTTACCAAGAAAAATAAATCAACAATTGGTCTAATGTTACCAAAATATTTCAGCTCAAGGAAAAAGAGAAGACACTCACTGAACGAAAACAGTTGGAGCAGCAAAACCTTTGCCAAGATTCGCCATCCTTTATGCCGCCAACACCACCATCGTTAGCAGTTCCTCCTTTAACTATTGGGTATACTCTCTCTCTCTCTCTCTCTCAAGTCCATCAAGTGGTTTTGATGGGCTAGTGCTAGTCAATCAAATTTAGACCAGAATTCTTACATTACTTGCAACAGTTTATTGATTCAACATATAAAAAAGTATTGAGGATGAAATATGCAGGGGCAGTTTTCAGGTGCAAAATGATGCAGAAACTCAAAGACGACCTAGTATCACCACTATTATGCCACGTTGGATGCTTCGCCATGTGAATGAATAAGGAATTTACACAAGCATCAGCTGCTCGAGATAATATGTTATCGTTTATAAAAATGGGATTACCTAAATCCCTATTACAACAGTAAAAAGCTACTCCAGGAGTATCTAATTTGTAATTTGAGCTGTTATAAGACTGCAGCACCTCCATAGATGGCACAAACATTTTGCTTGTTAGCGTGTGAACGAACTGGCACACCAATGCACTGGGCAATACAATAGCACATAACCAATCAGGTCCAGTGACAAGTTGCTCTTATAAAGATGCCAATTACACAAAATCTCAATATTTTGACTAGTGCAGTGATTCGAACAAAATACATTCACTTGCTGCATCTAAATTAAGAGTAAAAGCTAATGACTGAAGCGCTAAATAGAAAATGCTGAAGAAACAATGGTGTCCAACCTTATAGTTCACTAAAGCATTTAACACTAATCCATGGATTCAAGTTATTTATCTCAATTTTGTAGTTCTTGTTTTCAGAGTCATAACCAGATTCCTGGTTAAGATGACCAAATGTGTATATATGAATGAGTATGAAGGATTTTACCTTCGTCGTCTGAATAACATTGTCCTCAATTTACAAAACTAATCAGGATCTGAAAATAAAATGGAAACAGTAAATACACTGAAATAGGGATTTAATACCCTTCTGACCATGTGAAGTTGTTTCTCTAGTTCTTCCCACTGTTGATGTCATCATCTTCATAATCCCAATCCCCGCCGTCAAGCAAATGCTCCCTGTAAATACATGTGTAGATTGGTTGAGTTTTAAGACTACTGAAAAACCTAGGACTCCAATAACCAGTGGATTTGTTGAATATTTAATTTCATTATTTTAAATATTACTAAATTAAATCATTAAATGTAACTTTAGTGTGTAAAAGCTTTAGTTTTACTTCAGAAAGCCTAAGCTTCCATGTTATGTTCCATTGAGTTAATAATATTCCCATCGTTAACAGAAGATGCTATGTGACTGATCACTGATCTTCATAAATGCTGAACTAATAAATAAGAAATATAGCAGTAATAGTAACAAATCATACGTACAAAGACCAATACCTCAATCTTCCGCAAAGGCGTGCTAAAGCCTCTGCTCCAGTTCGAGATGCAACAGCCTCAATCTCAGAAGCATTAGATGGAGTTATATTATCTGCAAGCCTTAACTCACACAGTTCTTTCAAGGAACAAGCATCAGTCAACACAGCAGAATGGCCACCACCAGCTGCTAGTTTCCGCACTTCCCCGACACACCTGCAATGCAGTTCCCTCTAAATTAATGGCTAGCATTTTTTTTTTATTATTCAACAGAGAAGAAAATAACCACAACTGGAACAGATTCAGTGGGCAAGTAAAAATAAAATGCTAATCAATTTTGCAAAGAGCTAATGAACAATTAAAAACTTGGCCATAACATAACATACCAATCAACTGGTGACGGATACCAAGCATATGTAGATTTATCATTAGCTGCCTGACCATAACCATTGTAACCCCATCCATGAATTCTCCCATCCTTCAAACAGATAAGCGTATGACAATGTCCACAAGCAACATGTTGCACGCCATTTGGGATCACCAAAACAGGGATATTGCGGAAATACGTTTCAGAGTCATCAGGAATGAATGAAAAGGATCCGGTTTGAGGGCCTAGGCCTAACTGCCCTGCTTGACCACCACCCCAAGCATAAAGTGCTCCTTTCAAAGTTAGAGCACAAGTATGTACACCACCACATGAAACACTTTTTATAAGTATCCCATCAAGGGCAACTACTCGCCTTGGCAATAACTCTTTATTCCCAGACTGAAGTGAACAGTGCCCCAGTTGACCCATACTTCCTAGCCCCCAGGTATACCTGCAATGTCCAAACAAATTATCATCAATGATGAAAGAAATTCGTAGTTATTGACATCTAAAAAGCAAGATTTGTTCAAGTAATTTATCACATATATATTTGCATGTAATTAATTCTGAATTATGATTTTAAGTATCACTTTCAACAAGCTGAGATCTTATCCTGACTTGTATTTCAAGTCTCATCTAACAAACAAGATATCTTTTTTCCTTCTTCTTTTTATGAATTTTCTGTAAAGCATAAGAATGTGGCCTCAATAAAGACACATTTTCTGATAAACTCTTAGTAACCAGGGCATGACCAAGTTTACTGGTATTTGAACTAGTACTTTTAAAATTTCCACTAAACGTGTCCCCTCATATTAAACCCCATACGAACATAAACAACTGACTACAACAAAATATGCATATGTATAATAGATGCATAGTGTAAACCCCTAAATACACTTACCAAATGTAATACCAAGAACAGAATCAATATAACAAGGACAATAGGAACTAATTTAAATTGAATTCACCTGACCGCATGACTAAGTTTACTGGTATTTGAACTAGTACTTTTAAAATTTCCACTAAACGTGTCCCCTCATATTAAACCCCATACGAACATAAACAACTGACTACAACAAAATATGCATATGTATAATAGATGCATAGTGTAAACCCCTAAATACACTTACCAAATGTAATACCAAGAACAGAATCAATATAACAAGGACAATAGGAACTAATTTAAATTGAATTCACCTGCTACATTGTTAAATACCACAATACTACATGCATCATTCATTAATATTACTTTTTTTTAATCACATAACCGAAAATTCACATATAAATAGAATCACCTATCCCTAGAATAAGTGACATCTGTTCCCAAACTCTCTCATAAAACTATAAGAGATCTCACCAACTTAACTAACCTGTCCCACTTTCAACAACAGCATATGATCTCTCACTACAGTAATCATGGGATAACATATAACAGTATATAAATAATGTATTCTAATTAAAGCTCACCGGGGCTAATTAAGAAAAAATTGTAATATCATCATAAAATTCTAAAACATAAACTATTATGAATAGGTAAAAACCTGAGTCTGCAACTAAATACATAGGTGAGGACAAAAGTCTGACATCACAGACTGGACTAGACATGATGTACACGTGAATCAGTCAGTGGCATAAATATTAACTTATGCATGGAAAAATTATGATCAAACTTTTCATGTATAAACCAAGCTTAGGGGACAGAGACTTGCATATCAAAATGCATTCCAATTCTGTTGCATCCCGCCTCCTTACTAGATGTGAGATTCCCATAAGAAGATTTGTCAACCTTCAAATAGAGTTACTTGTGCCATGAGGAAAACCATAATTCTCATGCCTAAATGTAGAACTTATCTCCATATAAGAAGTCCTTCAGATAACTTACACCTCGCCATTTTCAGATATGGCTGTCGTGTGGTACTCCCCACATGACACTTGGATAATCTTCACGAGCTCAGGAGCTTCATCAAGGAACTTTGCGTAAGCATTAATTATCTGCGGCCCCTGTAATCCTTCACAAGTGACACCCCTGCCAAGCTGACCATATTCATTGTAGCCTAGTTCATCAGAGCAGCAATAGGATACTGATTAATAGACCAGAACTAGAAAAAATCCGTAAATTTATTATATGATCTATCTATTGCCAGAAATACAAATGTCATAAGCAAAAGCACATTTGTGAAAATTGATTGCAGCAGAATGGGAGAATAATATAAAACCTTTACTTAGAAAATTCATTAAAAACAATAATAAAAGGACAACTTACCCCATGCTTGTAGTAGGCCATCTTCTGATAAAGCCACCACATGAACTGCCCCACAGGACACTTGACGGATAATCTATAACAAACAGAAAGAAAATTCTTGATTACTGCTATGCAATCAAGTGAAAACAAATAAACAAGAGACTATAGGTTTTTTCGAGATTTTGATCGAAAGAAAAAAAAAATCCAGACGGTAGAATTTGAATACAATCCCTACCCGATGCTTGATTAGAAATATTTATTTAAATACACATTCATGTTAAAAGGAAAAATACCATATCATATTAGAAAACTTGACAGAAGAAGTCCACATACCGTGTTCGGAGTAAAGGCCCCCCAAAACAAACGAGGAAAATTTGATCCCTATTAAAAGCAGCAGGACAAGAAACAACAACAATAGATAGTATTAATTATTATGTGAGGAATGCGGATTACAACAAAAAAGCAAGGAAATTCAGAACCATGGTATAGATTCAATATGGGCTATTAATCGGAGATTTAAGTAGCTGTTGTTGGTTAATATCAACTCAAACTGTAAGGGGCCGTTTGGTATGGGGTAATCTTTGCATGGAAATAGGAATCTGATAGCATTCTCATGTTTGGTAGCAGGTTTGCGTTTTTCGATTCCCGGGGAAGTGATTACCATGGGAATCGCATTACCCTCCAAGGGGGTAATGTGTAACCCACCCAACATGTGGGTTTCATATTACCCTCCATCCGATTCTCATCGTGGGACCCACCTTAATTTTTTTTTAAATAATTAGTATAAATTAAATGGAATATATATATATATTATAATATATATATTATAATAATATTATATATATATTAATATATAAATAATATATATATTATAATATATATATTATAATAATATTATATATATATATATTAATATATAAATAATATATATATATATTATAATATATATAGTATATAAATTAAATAATATATAATAATAATAATAATAATATATAGTAATGTATATATAATAATATATATTATATTATAATAATATATTATATAATATATATATAATACATATATTATATAATATATAAAAAATATATAATATATATAATATATAAGATAATAATATATAGTATATATTAATATATAATATATAAAATAATAATATATATTAATATATTTTATTATATTATAATATATTATATAATAATATATAATTTATAATATATATAATAAAATATATCTATAATATATAATAATATATATATTAATAAATAATATGTAAAATAATAATATATGTAATATATATTATATTATTATATATATAATATAATAATATATATTATTATGTATAATAATATCATTAATATATATTACATATATTATTATTTTACATATTATATATCAATATATATATATTATTATATATTATAGATATATATTAATATGTATTATCTATATTATTTAAATATATATAATATATATATAATATAAGATTTTCATATACAACCAAATACAATTATGTAACAATCCCATGAATCTGACATAATATTCTCATACACAACCAAGCACATATATATATAGGTTTCCCAGGAATCACATTATCATGTTTAACTTTCCCATGAATCAGATTTTTTTGATTACCTCATACCAAAGGGCCCCTAAAGTTTCAACAATCTATAAAATGTTGTTTCTGTTTTGTTTCATATTTCTTAAGCTTTAGTAATTTAAAGATCTTTTGGCAATATACAGACTCGCTGTAATGGGATTGACCGGCCTATGATTTTTGATTTTGGTTAGATGTCCTATTAGTCTGTTACCTGTGGTAGTTTTATTTTCCTTGCCATCTTGTTCAGGTGTCCTTAAAGGATAAGAAGAACGAGAAACTATATATCACCAATGTCATTCTTTCAATTTAATAAAGATCAGTTTTAAAGACATCTCAACAGCTTTTAAGCTCTCTTTAGGATTTTGTGATGCCACCATTAGTCCATTATACTATCATAATTACTAATTCACATAGTTCCTACCCGTAACTTACCAAATGTGCCATCAAAACTATTGACAGATTGCTTAAAAATCTAGTTGACAAAATTGGGAAAAGTTTCCTTGAACATATAGTTGACATGGATGAGTAAAAAGCAATCGGTGGTTGCTAGATCTAGTGCAGAAACAGAATTTAGAGCCATGACTCATGGAATTTGTGATTTGTTATGGTTGAAAATAATTCTTGATGATGTAGGAGTAAAGTGGGAAGGAACTATAAAGCTATATTGTGATAATAAGTCAGCAATCAACATCGCTCATAACCCAGTCCAGGATGGTCGTATGAAGCATGCTGAAGTGGACTAACACTTTATTAAAGAGAAGCTTAACAATGTAAGAATATTTACTCCTTATATTTCAACAAATGGGCAAAACTTGATGATATTGAGTTATGACCATTTCAAGTTATTACTAGCAAGTTGGGAATGGATAATATCTACTGACCAACTTGAGTGGGAGTGCTAACAAATTCCTTAAAAATTTAGTTGACAAAATTAGGAAATTAAGTTTTCTTGAACATAATAGTTTCCGTTTCCTATTTCGTGGTAGTTTCCTATCTTAGTGTTAGTTTTTACTTTGTACCCTATAAATATAGTATTTTTTTTCTCATTAAATAAATCATAACAGACAGTATTCACAAAATCAGCACTTCTTTGTATAACATCATTACATTATAACAATAAGAAATAATGATTCCACAGGAATAAAATGTACTACCTGATTTTGCCCCCAAACCCAAAGTCTACTGGTTGGGATGGTTCCATCATTTTCACGTGGTTCTGCAACAGCAGCAGTACAATGTGCTCCACAAGATACTGATTTCACAAATTCTGTCTGCAATTGCTTTACTTTCTTTGGATATTTACTACCCTCCTCGATTCCATCTCCCAATTGACCAAATTCATTTGCACCTGAACAAATGCAAAAATATGATTATTTGGTTATGGAATCAAATAATATTGGATTCAAAAATACTGTCATAAACAATGATCATAGAAATGCACCTCGATCCAATTATAGCTAGCAATGATAAAAAAAAGTAAACTGCAATAACAATATAATCATAGCAAGAAAATTTTTAAAAAAAGAAAAGAAAAGAAAAAAAACCCCAAGTACAAAAAGACTCATTGAAGGTCATGACCAAAGTAATAACATATCACCAGCACATGTCAAACAAATTAGTATCAATGGCACTATGATTGCAATCGACAATAGGATTCAATGAGAAAAACAGATAGAATCCTTTTTTTATACCAAAAAAAACTCTCAACCTTTCTTTGTTAAACGGATACTAAATTGAAGAATACTACCACACCCTACAACTTGAGTAAATAGGAAAGTTTGTGGAATACAATATCCTAGATAACTGACCTAGGGGATTAAACTCCTAACCTAAGCCAACTCACCTCTCAAATTCAAAAGAAATACAATCACAACAGAGAAACCAAACAACAAAAACAAAGAAAGAATCTGCAAACTAAAACAAATACAAGATATAAAGAAATTCATAAAGGGAAAAATCCCAAGTGAAACACACCCCATCTTAGGTAAAATCCATTTGTGAATAACATATCATTATCTTATCACATGCCAAATCAATTACAAAACAAGAACACCAGGTGCAAACCTCAATGAAATTAGAAGTACTAGCAAAACAATTCAAATGTAGAGTTATGCATAATCTTCCAAAGTGGACAGGATAAGGAATTCGATAAGGTACAAACCCCAAGTAAAAAGTGAACCATCTGAGGCCACAGCAGCAGTGTGCTCACGGCCACACGCTATGTCCAACCAACGGGAATTACCACCTGCAGGGCAACCAAAAAGCTCGGGACGAAGCTGTTTGGGGATCCGCAGTTGGTGCTCTCTTCCCCTTCTTCCTGTTTGACCATTCTGATTATATCCCCACACATAAATCGCACTTCTAGTTGGTAGTTTATTCACAGGGTAGACAGTTTCCCCGATAATTTCATTAATATCCATTTGTTAATATAAACACACCTGATGACATCAACAAGAACAACAGATGGTTATATCTAGTAAATTATGAGCAGTACCCAGAACAAGAACTGAAGTCAAAATGCACAATTTGGGCATAGAAATGTAGAGATAAAGAGAAGAACAATTTGGAGCAGAGAACATCGGTATTCACATATAACAACGAAACAGATCATATATAATAATAACGCGAAGTAAATAAGAAATATCAAGGAACGGAAATGGCGTACCTGAATTTGAGAAAAGGAATCTGAGAAATTTTTCGAAGAAAGTTGTATTTGTAATTTGTATGGAAGTGAATTGTGTGTTGGTCCGCGAACGTGGGAGTTCGGGCAGCACTCGTGTACTTGTGGAAGTTGTGGTCGTGTCGATACACCAATCCCTGCCTTTACTGACCGTACCTTTTTTTTATACACCCAAACTACCCTTGTACTCTCTCTTTTTTTCTACATTGCACAAACACCCCTAACATTAGGCTTAATTTCATACCTATTCAACTTTTGCTTGAACTTGCATTAACATCCCTTATCGTTAGTGAGTGACTGTTAAAAGAATGTGGTTAAGGGGTTTTTCCTCTCACTTATTAATATGATAAAATTGTTATTAATTATTTAATTATTTTTAAAAAAAATTAATGGATGGAGGAGATTATATCTCCTTGATACATCAAACAGTATCCACTATTGATTGTAAAAAATAAAATCAAACTCCATCGTATGACATTGAAAGAGATCTGAAATTTTATATATAAAAAAATCGAAATAATTTAACAAAAAAATAAAGTTGGGGAGAAATATAGAAAAAAAATTCAAATCTCCTCCTCCAAACTCCATCTGATTGAGCAATATCCTCTATCTAAGATGGAGAAAGCTCTATCGCAATATATGATGGACCTTCAGTCCATCATAGATGGTGAAGTATCTACTATGGAGCTGTGTTAGAATGTAGATTGATACAGATGTGTCTGTTTTTTTTTGTGCAATTTGATTGAAGAATGTGTTTTTGTATTCAAATAACGACAAAAAACAAAATCAATAATGGGAAAAATGGGTTTTATTTAAAAACAAATTATTGTTTTTAGTATGTAAATAAAATAGTTAAATATACAATAGGGTCATTTTGGACCTTTTACATGTGAATGTTAGTACAATTTTGAATAAAAGTTACATATGCGTACAATTAGGCTTAATGTCGAGGATATTTGTGCAATTTACACTATTTTTTTTCTTTATAAAAAAAAATATGTTCAACAAATGGATTACATTATTAATTGTAAGGATCTCTATTTTTTATTGGCTTATTTCATGACAAACCACATTGGGATTATTTGTAATTGGTAGCTTAGGTCATATTGTGATTCTTCATCAACAAGCTTCCAAGATCCCAAAGAGTTTCAAGAAAGGTAGTTTACTTGTTCTTAACTCTTGAAGAGATTTAGTTGTGTGCGCGCTTGCGCGCACACACACACACACACACACACTAACATGCATTTGAATTGACATGCATTTGTTCATAGCTTATATGTGTGCATCTATTACATATCTCACACTTGCACCTCTTTGTTAGTCTTAAGTGTGGTTGTGTGTTATGCTTTCGTTTCCTAAGTATGTTTGAAAACATCTGCGCTTGCACGTTGGTGTGCTTGAATTTTTAGCGAGTTGAGTGACCATTTGAGAATGTCTCATTTTTCTCTTAGTTTGGTCTTTGGTCACATGGTTTTATTCCATAAGTTTGGGCATTCTTGTTATTGTCCAAATCTGACATTTGGTCACTCATTTGACCATAACTCTTTCTATAGACATTCAAATCATTTTTTATAAATTGGAATAGAAAGTAGACTTCCAGACATTTCCAACGGTATATTATACCAAAGGTTTTGATGTCGTTTGATCATGGTTTTGGGTGCTCGAATATCGAGCAGATGCGCTGTCTTGTGTAATTTCAATAGGTGGGTGATGTACAGTCGCCCTACGTAAAGCGACTTGTAGAGCGACTTTTGGTTATTTTACATTCTAGTAAGTCAGCATTGTACAGTCGCCTTACATAGAACGACCTGTACATCGACTTTGCTCAGAAATTGTTTTTAACATTTCCAAAATGTCGTAGTTTCATCTAAGGCTTATATATAACCCATCTTCTTCCCCATTCGTCTTTAGAGCTTCAAGAACTCATTTTTAGTGAGAGAGGTTAACTTTTAGAGAGAGAAAGCTTCAAGCTTTTTTCTTTGACTCTCCAAACCCTAAAACCCATCTTCATCTTGCATCTCTAACATCATTCAAGCATGAGTCTTCATTAATGTCTTTACTTGGTAAGTAGAACTAACATCCTTGCTCATTTATTGTTCTCGCTTATCAAGACATGTCATTTACTGCATAGGTTAGCAAATCTTCATATTTATTGTATATCAATTATGACATGTTTGGGGTTTGTTTGTTGATAGCTAGCATTTAGGACCATTTTGCCCTCTAGATAAATCTTTATGCCTTGCATTTAGATATTGTTGATTAGGACTCATTGATTGCATTTGTTAATTGCATTTATTGTCCTTGCCATTTTATGTGACAACTTGTGTTGATATGGCTTTGTTTGATGACTAGATTTTAGACTTGCATTCTAGTTAAGTCTTTATGAACACTCATATAGATATTAATATCTAGGATTGCTTTTATTGCCATCATATAATCTCTAGATAAGCATTTAGTGTTGCCTAGCATTAATTGCATTTTGAATATCTTTATATATTCAAATATGTTGTTTTATCTCTTCTTTGAGAGTTAAGTCTTGTGACTACAAGGTGTAGTTCACAAGCATGTGAAGTCTTGCAACCAGGGTGTGGTTGGCAAGCAAAGTGATCAAGGATTCATTATAAAGGCCAGTTGGGTAGTGGTGGTGGGTTAGTGACCGAGAATGGTGTGACTAGAGGTAACCTAGGTTGTAAACATCATTACAATAGTGGATTTGAGGATCGGAGTGGCTAAGTTGTTAGCCTATGGTTTTTCCCTTGTTGAAGGGTTTCCATGTAAAAGTCAAGTGTTATTTAATTTCCGCATTTTATACTTGATTTTGTATGTTTATTTATGAGGTAAATTTCTAATATTGACTAATCAATAAAAATTGGTAATTAACTTGATTAAAATTTATTCACCCCCCAGGTTATTAGACACACGTGTTTGTGTATTTTCCTTAATTAATAACAATGATATACCTTGTTGGGAGATTAAATCCAAATAAATTATTGGAGTTTTATTACAAGAGTCCTCCAATGCTTGACCAGCCAAACATTTTTGAAATGATGAAGTAACCTATTATAACTTTTGCTAACTAATTTCTTTTTCTTTTTCATCTCTAACCCTTTGTTTAACCCAGTAAAAAAGAGTTTAATAAAACAAGTTAATTTAATTTAAAGAATTATTGATTTAGTGTCCGTTTGTAAGAGCTTCTCTACTGGCTAAAGGAGATTTTTTAATTAAAAAAATTTTCTTGGAAAAATTTGTGTCGTTTGGTTATCACTCAATAGATCTTTTGGATGATTAAAAAGTTGTTTTATGTCGGCTTTTCCAAATAGACCTTTTCGAGTTTTTTTTAATAGCACTGAAATGTCTAATATAACCATGTCATTTAATATATATATTTAAAGTATTTTGGTAATCTTATCATTTAAAATAGTTTTTTTAAGGGAAATTATCATTTCCTCCCTATATTATGCAATATTGGTAAATCTCCCCCCCCCCCCCTGCATTTTTTTAATGGTCATTTTCCCCCCTCAAAACAAAAGTATTCGCCACATACCCCTTTACTGTTACCTTTTCCGTTTAAACCTCTAACTCTGACAACATCAATTAATGGAAAGATTATTTTGCCCTTAAGAGAAAAAAATAGTTGATTGCTTGAAATGAAAATGCTTTTCTGCCCCTTGATGAACCCAACCCATCACCATCGTCAAAATGAACCTAACCCATGAATACTCATCACAGTCTTCAAAAGAAAGGCAGAAAAAAACAACTCATCACCATCGTCTAGATACCCAACCCAGAAATTCAAACATAGAACTTCATCACCATCATCTGTAGGGAAAAATCGATATAAAACGCAGCGAAAGAAACGAAAAATAGATTTCGTATGGTTTTAAAATTTTTCTCAAAGTTGAACCTTAACCTTTTAATTAATTAAACTCAAATATATACGGTTAGAGTTAAATACCTCTTGACGCGTGATCTGATTGACTTACGTCGATTGGTAATCCGCAAAATCTTTTCCGATGCCCGTGAACAGTACCCCCCGCGTGAACAGTGATCGTGAACAGTACCCCCGCCGTGAACAGTGATCGTGAACAGTACCGCGAGATCTTCCAATCCGAACACGTACGTGAATCACCTAGGAGCGTGGTCTCCCTTTTTCTTTGAATTGCAAACCTGAGAATGGATGAACAAAGTTTTCTTTTTCTTTTGTTAGTCACAAAACAATCAAAAGAAGACAAAAATTATTCCGGACACTTTTGAGTTCTCAATCTAATGATCGAAACTCGCTTGAACCTAATTCGATGTTGTACACACAAGCTTATTGATGAACAAGCAATCAGTGTACTATCAAAGAATAATCTCTTCTCTCTTTTATGTTTAGTAGAATAAAAATTATCCTTTTCTATTAATTGAGAAGAAGAAGAAAAATTGAATCATTCAATCAACTATGGTGGCCGAATTCTATATGTGGAATTATATAGGTTGCCGAAATTTTGCTTCCTCTTCTATTTAGGATTGCCGAAATCTTCCTCTAAATATACTAGGGTTGCCGCAAATCACATACCAAAAAGAGTTTGTGTTGCACCCTAATTTCCATCAATCTTTAGACTTCAAAACCTAATCCAACTCATAGATATTTTTATTCTTTTATTGACTAAATAAAAAAACTTCTTATTTGATTAAATAAATAAAATTAATTATTTATTTTCTTATCAAACAAGTCTTTTACTTTTAATATACTACTACCAATAGTATAACTTTAGGAAATATATTTCCTGATCAGAAAAAGATTTGTTTCTTAATTAAACAATTAATTAATAAATTAACTAATTCTTATTTAATTAAAACAATGAAACAAAATAATATATTAGGTTAATATATACACCTTGCCGCCCCACTTATATGAATGGGTCATATATTATTTTCTTATTTCATTTAATCCATTGGACTTTAAATAAAAGCCCACATGTGAACCAGACCCATTCTTACTAAAAGAAACAAGCCCACATGTCTCCTTTTAATATATTAATATAATAGTGCAGCCCATTAATTAAATAATAGACATATTATATTCTTGATATATTAAAAACAATTCTAGATGGACCCTTAAATCGGCCCGGTAGAATATATCAAGTGATCCATGCAAATACGTGTGGATTGGGGATCTTGGCGGGCTATCTAAATTTAAGCTTTAATAGACACAACCTAATCACAATCAACAAATGATTCACTTAGGTCCAATCTATTAATTTTAACTCATTCCACTAAAGAGCTAAAATTGAACTCTTAAATAAAGATAGAATAAGGAGATGTTTCTCATTCATACCCTAGACAATCTTATAGGAGATGGTGTATCTCGTGAATAATATCAGTAATCGCCAAGAGCTCATAGACCGCCTATAGCTCTCCAAGTTACCATATTTCCTCATATGACCACAATTCGAACTTGGATACTTTGACTTGTCCAGAAGCCATGTTTTCAATCATCATTATTGAAAACTCAACGTTGAGATTTAATATCCAATACCTCAAAACATCCATATGATGATATTATACTCTCATTTAATAAATGGAGCCACGATGTCCATATCTATAAATGAAGTCCTCTATCGATTAACAAATGTATACCACCAAACTATCGAGGATAGACTATGCTATATAATCGTACTCATTGATAGCTCTAATGATAACACTTGCAACCATAAGTCCATCATTTATCTCAGGATTAAGATAGACTCTCCGATTGTCCTCTTTAATGAAAAGACTTATATCTAGTGACGGTTCTAGATAAAGTATTTCATTGTGATCCAGTTCAATGCACCTAGTGCACTAGATTCTTTTACTCGAAAACCTTTCGATGATTTTAGACTCATCATATTCATTTGATCCCACTCAAATGCTAGTAAAAGAATTCTACAACTTTAACAAGATAGAGGTATCTAACCTTTAACTTTAACTTAAGTTGTGAACGTTATTCAAGACTAACTAAAGAATTGTGTCTACCTCATACATATCCGGATGTATGAACAATTCTTCATGTCTCATAGTCTTTTGACCTTATGATTATTTACCTTGACAATTATAATAATAAATGCTATAAGTAATTGTAAGAATCAGAATTCACTTTATTAATATGAGAAGATTGTCAATTACAATATTACACTCTTGCCATTGAGCATAATCCTAACAATCTTCCACTTGCTCTATAGCAAGTGTGTCATATCTCTCATTCCCATGTTCTCTAGATGTCCATCAAAGCTCTTTTGAGGTAGAGCCTTTGTGAAAGGATCCGCTAGATTTTTTGCTGACGCGATTTTGGTGATCGTCACGTCTCCCCTATGAACAATTTCCCTCAAAAGGTGATACTTCCTTTCAATGTGTTTACCTCTCTTATGACTTCTTGGTTCTTTCGAATTAGCCACTGCACCACTGTTGTCACAGTGTATAGTGATCTTCTTATTTGAACTAGGAACCACTTCTAAGTCAATCAAGAATTGGCGGAGCTAAACAGCCTCTTTGGCAGCTTCGCATGCTGCAACATACTCAGCTTCCATGGTGGAATCAGCAATACAAGATTGCTTGATACTCCTCCATATGACTGCTCCTCCTCCAATGGTAAACACAGATCCTGATGTGGATTTTCTGGAGTCAGAATCCGACTGGAAATCAGAATCTGTATACCCAACGGGAATTATATCCCCTCCAGAGTATACAAGCATATAATCTCTAGTTCTCTTGAGATACTTGAAAATATGCTTGACTGCCGTCCAATGATCAGGACCAGGTTTCGATTGAAACCTGCTAACTATGCCAACAGCAAAACAAATATCTGGTCTAGTACAGAGCATTGCATACATGAGACTTCCAACTGCCGAGGCATATGGAACTCTACTCATGAATTGCTCTTCATGCACATTCTTAGGTGCTTGACCCTTAGAAAGTTTGATTCCATGTCTAAAAGGTAACATACCTTTCTTGGAATCTTGCATGGTGAATCTAGACAAGATTTTATCAATGTATGAAGCTTGGGATAATGCAATCGTTCTATTCTTTCTATCCCTTATTACTTGGATACCAAGAATATAACTTGCTTCTCCTAAGTCCTTCATATCAAATTGTTTTGCTAACCATTCTTTCACTGATGTCAATACACCTACATCGTTTCCAATGAGTAGTATATCTTCAACATAAAGAATGAGGAAAACCAACTTGTCGCCTTTGATCCTCTTGTATACACAAGGTTCGTCAGGGTTTTGAATAAATCCAAAACCCTTTACAGCTTGATCGAACCTTATGTTCCAGGATCTGGATGCTTGCTTTAGTCCATATATGGACTTTTGCAACTTGCATACTCTTTCTTCTTGGCCTTTTTCAATGAATCCCTCTGGTTGCATCATGTAGATGCTCTCGTCAAGACTTCCATTAAGGAAAGCTGTCTTGACGTCCATTTGCCAAATCTATAGGTCTAGAGATGCTGCAATGGATAAGAGTATCCTAATGGATTTAAGCATGGCCACAGGTGAGAAGGTTTCCTCGTAATCGATACCTTCTTTCTGTGTATAACCTTTAGCTACTAGTCTAGCTTTAAAGGTTTCCACCTTACCATCCATACCTCTTTTCCTCTTGTATACCCACTTGCACCCAATAGGTTTTATCCCTTTAGGCAAGTCTACAAGGGACCAGACTTTATTATTGAACATCGATTCAATCTCGGATTGCATTGCCTTTTGCCAATGACGACAATCAACATCCTCCATAGCTTCCTTGTACGTGTAGGGATCATCGTCGTCCGGGAGATTCTCAACAGATTCTCCTAGACTGATATATCTTTCGAGTTGTGTTCTAACCCTCCCACTATGACGAGGAATGGTAGGTTGTTGATCTTGTGTTGGAGTGGAACTTACAATTAGGCTGGGTTGTGAAACCTCTTGTGGAATTGTATCTCCTGACATCTCATTCAGGACAATTCTACTTTTGGGCACAAATTTATTCATATAGTCCTTTTCTAGAAATGAAGCATTTGTTGAAACAAATACTTTTAGATCAGAAGGACTATAAAAATAATATCTTTTAGTTCCTTTTGGATACCCCACAAATATACATGTTTCCGAACGGGACTCCATCTTTTCTGTCTTTCCTTTCAACACATGTGCAGGACAACCTAATATCCTCATGTGTTGTAAACTAGGCTTTCGCCTAGTCCACAATTTATGTGGGGTTTTAGGGACAGATTTAGATGGTACATCGTTTAGAATATATATTGCTGTTTGTAGAGCATATCCCCAAAAAGAAATAGGAAGTGTTGAATAACTCAACATTGATCTAACCATCTCTAAAAGAGTCCTATTTCTCATTTCTGCTACCCCATTTTGTTGAGGTGTACCTGGTGCAGAAAGCTGAGAAACTATCCCATTATCAATAAGATATTGCTGAAACTCTCCAGATAGATATTCTCCACCACGATTAGATCTCAAGATTTTTATATGTTTCTCAAGCTGATTTTCTACTTCAGCTTTGAATGCTTTGAACATATCAAATGCATCCGACTTATGTCTCATGAGATACACGTAACCAAATCTTGAGTTATCATCTGTGAAGGTGATGGAGTACTCATATCCACCTCTAGCTTGAATGCTCATAGGACCACATACATTAGTGTGTACTAGTCCTAAACATTCAGTGGCTCTTGCACCTTTGGTATTGAACGGCCTTTTGGTCATTTTACCTTCCAAACAAGATTCACAAGTTGGTAGATCATCAACCTTTAAGTCACTTAAAGGTCCGTCACATACCAATCTTATAATCCTATTAAGGTTAATGTGACCTAGGCGTAAATGCCAAAGATAGGTTTCATCTTTTGATAATTTTAATCTTTTGATAATTTTACTCTTTTATGATTAGATTCCGTTATTTCTGTGTCTAACGAGTGAGAGATATTTCTATGCAAAAAGAATAGACCGTTTTCCAATGTACCTTTGCAAACAATTTTGTCATTCTTACTAATAATAAAAACTTTATTAAAAGTAACCGAATATCCAAATTTATTTAAACAAGAAACTGAAATTAAATTCCTCTTGAATTGAGGTACATAATAAACGTCTATTAAATCTAAATGCCTACTAGAATCTAAAATAACTCTAATATCTCCAACTGCACTTGCAGACACTAACGTTCTGTTCCCCAAGCGCAAATTGACTTCATCTTCATTCAACCTTCTCTTTTCCTGAAACCCCTGCAAGGAATAACAAACATGATTAGTGGCTCCAGAGTCTATGATCCAAGAATCAGTAGAATCTGCTAGAAAACATGTTTCTAGATAATTAACATTACCTTCTTCCTTCTTTTTCTGGGACTTTGGGCAATCTCTTTTTCAATGTCCCTTTTCACCACAAAGGAAGCATTTCCCTTTGATCTTGGTTACTTTCTTGGTTTCCTTCTTGGTAGGCCCAAGTTGCTTTTTCTTCTGTTGTTTCTTGACCTTCTTACGGGTCTTAACAGTAGCAACTTTACCAACCAAATGAATCTCTTGACCTTTGTTTTTCACAAGGATCTTTTCAGCGCTTTGAACATCTTGCATCAGGCCCTGCAAGGTGTATTCCTTTTTGTTCAAGGTGTAGTCCAACTTGAACTGATCAAAGGAATCTGACAGTGAGTTAACTACCATATCAATTTTGGTCTCACCATCAATCTCAGCACCATTTAGTTCAGCAATATTGAGATGTGCTATGACTTTCATCATGTGATCTTTCACAGATTGTCCAGGTTTCATCCTAAGATTCATAAAAGCAGTCACTACCTCTCTCTTAGTCGTCCTAGACCTCATAGCAAACATTTCCTCTAGAGACATCATTATATCAGCAGCGGACTCCATTCCTTCATGTTGCTGTTGCAACACGTCGGAGATAGTGGCCATAATGTAACATTTTGCCATATCATCAGAAGTCTTCCACTGCTCATACTCATCTCTTTGCATCACATTAGATTCATTATTAGGAATGGGTGGTTTAGGAGTGGTCAGAACAAACTTATGTTTTTCACTTTGCAGCAACAACTCAATTTTCCTTTTCCATGTTACGTAGTTATCTCCAATTAAGGTGTTATCTTTCAGGATGTTCATAAGTGATGGGGTCATGATTTCTGATTAAAACAAAAACATATATAAGTAAATAATCATGATAATAGCACTTTTAAAAATTTATCTTGAATTAAAATAAATAATTCAATCATAAAAATTCAACGGTGATCCAACACCCATAAATATTACGCCTCCTTTGGGAGTTCGCACTATTTACTAGTTAGACTAGGTCCCACCTAATTGTTAACATTACAACCAGCGTTTTTAATTTTAGCCTTGTAATTTTTATTAACAAGAACTCTTGGGAGGATATTAATAAAATTACATTGAGTGTGTTACCAAGATATCGACCCTCAATTTTCTCTCACGAAAATCCCTCCTTAGGGAGTAGATTTCGTTTAAGTCAATTGTCTAGTCTATCCTTGTAACGAAGTATATTGTTAAATTCCATTTATGGACGTCCCTTGGGGGGATTACCAAAAATAATAAAATTCAACTAATCTTGGAGGCCATATGCGTTCTTGCACACCTTCTCCCACTCAATTATTTAAGGCGTGTGATTAAATCCCAAAGAATGATTTTACCAAGTTATCTAGATGCCAATTAGATACCTAAATCATTCAATGAATGTTCATACCAAAAGAGATATATGAGTGGCACTCCTATTCTAAAATGTCATGTTATCATACAACAACAAATATTGTAATATTTAAGCAAAAATTAAATAGCAACAATTTTGGCCCATCGTAGAAAAGCAAGTAAATTACAATTGTTAGGAATACAAGATCTTCAGGTGGCTATCAACCATACGCTCATCCCTCGGCCTCCTCCCATGGACGTGCACAGCCCACAACCCCACAAAGGGGCTGCCTTGCGCAGCCCATAAGGCCACACAAGGCTGCCGTGCGCAGCCCACCAAGGATTGGGCTTGCCAGGTGCAGCCCAATCCAGTCCTAGGGTGCGCACGGTGCTCGTTCTCGGTTCCGGTTGCTACGTTTTTCTTCGTGTCTTCGAATTTTCAATACCCGAATACATTACATCATATTACGAATAAATTACTGCAGTAAATTTTTTTTTATTATTTTACTGCAGTAAGATTTACAAAAAAAAATACTGCACCTGATTACAAAAAAAAATAATGTACTTATTTTACATACAAAACAAAAAAAATAAAACCCTAGCAACTACCAAGAAGGAATTATGGCGATAATAGACCACCCTTCTTGTTACAAATCCGAAACAAAAATTACATTGAAATTCTAGGACCAAAATCGAGCAATAACAATTCACTTTATAAAACATATATAAATCCATACATTCAACATGTAATTATATATGCGAATACCTAGAGTGTCATCTCTTTCTAAAACATGTATAATCACAATAAAAAAGAAATAGATTCACGTATATATACGTTAATTAATTAAAAGGTACAACCAAAGCTTTGATACCAATTGTAGGGAAAAATCGATATAAAACGCAGCGGAAGAAACGAAAAATAGATTTCGTATGGTTTTAAAATTTTTCTCAAAGTTGAACCTTAACCTTTTAATTAATTAAACTCAAATATATATGGTTAGAGTTAAATATCTCTTGACGCGTGATCCGATTGACTTACGTCGATTGGTAATCCGCAAAATCTTTTTCGATGCCCGTGAACAGTACCCCCGCGTGAACAGTGATCGTGAACAGTACCCCCACCCCCCCTCCCCCCGTGAACAGTACCGCGAGATCTTCTAATCCGAACATGTACGTGAATCACCTAAGAGCGTGGTCTCCCTTTTTCTTTGAATTGCAAACCTGAGAATGGATGAACAAAGTTTTCTTTTTCTTTTTCTTTTGTTAGTCACAAAACAATCAAAAGAAGACAAAAATTATTCCGGTCACTTTTGAGTTCTCAATCTAATGATCGAAACTTGCGTGAACCTAATTCGATGTTGTACACACAAGCTTATTGATGAACAAGCAATCAGTGTACTATCAAAGAATAATCTCTTCTCCCTTTTATGTTTAGTAGAATAAAAATTATCCTTTTCTATGAATTGAGAAGAAGAAGAAAAATTGAATCCTTCAATCAACTATGGTGGCCGAATTCTATATGTGGAATTATATAGGTGGCCGAAATTTTGCTTCCTCTTCTATTTAGGATTGCCGAAATCTTCCTCTAAATAGACTAGGGTTGCAGCAAATCACATACCAAAAAGAGTTTGTGTTGCACCCTAATTTCCATCAATCTTTAGACTTCAAAACCTAATCCAACTCATAGATATTTTTATTCTTTTATTGACTAAATAAAAAGACTTCTTATTTGATTAAACTCAAATATATACGGTTAGAGTTAAATACCTCTTGACGCGTGATCCGATTGACTTACGTCGATTGGTAATCCGCAAAATCTTTTCCGATGCCCGTGAACAGTACCCGCGTGAACAGTGATTGTGAACAGTACCCCCGCCGTGAACAGTGATCGTGAACAGTACCGCGAGATCTTCCAATCCGAACACGTACGTGAATCACCTAGGAGCGTGGTCTCCCTTTTTCTTTGATAGGTACTAATTTCTTAAACTTACTATCAATTTAATATACAGATAAAAAGCGATATATTATTTTCATTGAAAAGTTTAATTATCAGGTCGTGTCATGTCGTGTCATGCCGTGCCGTACCATTCTTGTACGGAATCATGCTAGATCGGGCTGTGCTTGAGCCGGCCAAACCCAATTTACTTATCTAGTGTGACCTATATGTTGTGTTATGGGGTAAAGGTAAAGAGACGAAGGAAATAACTCAATTAATGCCTTTACACCCTTTAGGGGCCGTTTAGTATGAGATAATCAAAATAATGTGATTCCTGGGAAAGTGAAACCCAGTAATATGATTCCTGAGAAAGTTGTATACATGTGTTTGGTTGTGCATGAAAATATTATGTCTGATTCCTGAAAATATTAAGTAATAGTGTTTGGTATACATTGGAATTTGTTTTTTTAATTAAAAACTAAAAAATTAAAAAAATTAAAAAATTTAAAATTTAAAAGTCCATTTATATGGTTAAAAAAATACCCACGGGTTCTTTTCCATCTTCATCTCTTTCAAGAAAAGAGATCCTTTTCAAGAAAAGAAAAAAACCTTCGTCCAGCCTCCACGTCGTCGTCATCGGATCTTCGTCGTCGTCTTCATCGAAGCTCCTCCTCCTCGTCGCCTCCGTCCGGCCGGGTCTTGCTGCAATCTTTTTTCTTTTTGTGTTGGTGATGGAGTTTGATATTGTTTGAGTGTTTAGGATGTTGTTTGAGTGTTTAGGTTGTGTGAAAGTGTAAGAAAATAAAAGAATAAAATTGGAAATTTGTTAGAAGAAATTAATCGATTGTCAGGATTGGGATTTGAGGGTGAATTGAAGAGGAGACGATTTGATCTAGGGTTTGATTGATTGAAAATCGAAGAAGAAGAGGTTAAGGATTAGGGATTTCAGTGAAATGAAATTGGGGATTTTTGGTGTTAATTTTCAAAAGCATCTGAAGAATGAAGAAGAAGAAAATAAAATAAAATTATATTTTTTTTAATGATGGTGGGTCCCGCGGTGGGAATCAGATGGAGGGTAATCTGAAACCCACATATTGAGATGGGAATCACTTTCCCGGGAAACAAAAAATCCAAACCTTCTACCAAACATGAGAATGCTATGAGATTCTCATTCCCATGAAAAGATGACCTCATACCAAACGGCCCCTTAAAGAAATTCAATCAGTTGAGATTATAACCACATCTCCTATTATTATTCACAATATTTTCAGCAATAACAACATAAACACCAATAGCAACATCTTTAATGAAGAAGATACATCACTGGTGCCAACTATTGAGAATAGCAATCAAAGCATAAGCTTATGGCCTCATAAAAAGGCAAAAATTAGGAGCCTCATTATAAATTTTGATGATATTATTAAAAAAAAAAAGTAGGAAGGGCTTTTTATTATTATTATTACTACCTAGAAAATATGATTTTTTTTAAGCATAGAAAATAGGATAATATTAATAATAATATAAATTATTTATTAAACAGATAATCGTTGGTAATAGACATGATGCCGGCTCCGGTTCCGATTCTGGAGGAACTAGAACCGGAACCGGAAGCTCCTTTAGGGAGGTTTCAGTTCCGGTTCCACGGTTCCGGTTCGGTTCCGTCGGTTTGGAACCAGTTTTTTTATTTTCTTTTAATTTTATTTTATTTTTAAAACCCAAAATCCCATATAACCAATCAATCCCTACACCTAAATACCCAATCAAACCCTACGTTTGAAATCACCTTCATCAACACACACACACACACACACACACACACACAAATCCATCAGAAGGAAGATTCGAAAAGATCGAAGAGAGAGAGAGAGAGGGAGAAAGAAATGAGATCAGAGATATCGGTACATGTGAAGAGTCAAAGAGATCGGCCGTCGGCGACAGCAAGTCGGCAAGAAGAAGAGGGAAAGAAGGAAAGAAAAAAAGAGAGAAAGAAAGAGATGAGAAAGTGAGCGACGACATCGACATGAAGAAGAAGGAAAGAAAGAATGAGAGAAAGAATGAGAGAGAGAGAGAGACCTGGGAGAGTGAGAAAGTGAGAAAAAAAAAAGAGAAAGAGAGTAGGCGTGGGTATGGGTAATTGGTAGTGGGTAGGGTAGTTGGTAGGGTAGTAGGTTGTGGTTAGTGGGTAGGGTAGTGGGTAGTGGGTTTAAAAAATATATATATAATATATATTTATTGGAACCGTCGGTTCGAACCGAAACCGGAACCGCCGGTTCTAGTCCTGTTCGAAACAGGCGGTTCCTCAAAATTAAGAACCGAAATCGGAACCGCCTGGTACCGGTTCCGGTCCGGTTCCGAAACCGAAACCGGATTTCAGTTTCGGTTCCGATTTTTTTTGGACGGTTCCGATTCGGTTCGCCGGTTCGAACCGAACCGACGTCATGTCTAGTTGGTAATCTTTGTTGAGTATCAGAGTATCCATAATCCACTTTTCAAGCATTATTAGGATAATGTTAACATGTGCCCTTATTAGGGTAGTGATAACATGTGCCCTTAGGGCACATGTTAATAACTACAAAAATACTTTAAAAGGAAAATATTTATTGTATTTATTGTTTCAATCATGAAATAAATGTATTTTTGTAATAAATGTTTTCCACTTTAGTATTTTTATAGTTGTTAACCTATACCCTTAGGGCACAGATTAACACTACCATTTTTATTATTAAAAAACTGTTAAACTTCTCCATTGTTTTACTGTTAATATATATATATATATATATATATATATATATATATATATATATATATATATAATTATTCTCATGGGTCAGACTCTATCAACTCAAATTTCTGACTCAATTTTTTGACTTTAATATTTCAACTATTGGATTAAAAAGTAATTTGGTGGTTGAGATATTGAAGTAAAAAAATTAAGTCAGAAATTTGAGTTGATATAGTCTGACCTCATTCTCATTTATCTACAACAAAACAAGTATAACTACAACTCTTTTTTACTAAATTTTTTTGTTATTACAGATTACAAGTTAAAGCTTTGCTGTCATTTTTTGAATATATTATTTAGAGACTCATGTATGTAAATTCAAATTTAAAAATTTAGTTTTTGTTTTACTTTTTTCTAATTTCCTGATAAATCAAGTAGTTAATTTTATTCTGGTTACTTCTGTTACAGATTATATTGCAAGATGAAAATTTTCAATTGCAATTTAGTTGGAGAAAATTTTAATATCGTTTATTTTTTATTTTTTTTATTTACATAATAAAAAAATTAGTTTGTTAAAAAATTTACATCTCAAAAAGCAACAAAAATTAATTTTTGTTGATTTTTTAATTGTTTTTATATTCTATATATAAATATATATATATATATATATATATATATATAATTGGGGCCTATTTTTTTCCCACTTAAGGCCTCAAAATCCGTTGAGCCGCCCCTTTACATCACCAATAGAAATTGAAGAAAAACAGGAAATGATGATCAAGAAGAGATAACGGGTCAGGCAGGAAGAGTTTAGTTACAAGGTTTACTATACCACTCACTTGTTCTTCCATTTGGCTCTTCTTTTATTTTATTTTCTTTGTCCTTTTTCCTTTTATTTGTTAGATCAGTTAGATATGTAGAAATCGTGAAAAATGAGAAGAGATTAAAGTGTTTGATAAAATAAAGAATTATTAGAGTATCTCTGATGCAAAAGTTGTTTGCATACCAAAAATTGTTGACATAGCAACAATATCAAGAGACTTGCTTCCTATATTGTATATATATAGACTTGATAGACAATCAACTCAAAATTTGGTCTCGAATGCTTCTATTTAAAACACATTTATTTTTAATGATTTGTCCATTTTTTTATAAAAAAATTTGTTAATTTTAAATACTTGTTAAGTCAATCGAAAAAATATTTGTGCAACAGACCGTTTGAAAGTAGACGGTCATGTTGACAATATCTAATAATTTTTTTTTATCACATCAGCATGAGGTTGAATATGTATAACTGTATTGAAAATACACTTTTTAATAGACTGTCTATTTATCTTATATAACATCTTTTTTTTTTCTTCATAAGTCACTCATGTATTGGAAATGCTCTTAAGAAAACAAAAGAACCCGTGAACTTTAATTTGAATCTGTTAATGGAGAGCAAATTGATTTTCATTGATTGTAATTTCCTGATAGGAAAGTAATATGTAATCATCATGAAGAAATTTTGGTGATGTTTAAAATTATTTTCCTTTGTTGTTTTTGACTAAATATGTAAATTATACTTAATTTACATTAATTTTCAGCAATTTAGTTGGCTGACTCTTTATAAAATAGCTTTTCCAGTTATTTTTCTTACTGGCATTACCACGCATATGTGAAATGATGAAACAACTGTTTAAAATAAATAATGGAAATGTGTAAATGATAGTCATTCAAGGTTTTTGCTGCTATAGCAAGCGGCCAATGGTTCCTAAATAATCCAATAACATTACCGAATTGTCATCATTCAAACATAAATGTAGTTTTGTAATAAATAACGTTTATTTAGTTTGATAAAATATAAGAAAAAAACTTTAAAATAGTTTGAAAAATAGAAAGATTAAATTCTTTTCTTTTTGAGGAAATTGTAGAAAAAGACCTTTCTCAACGTTTAGTTTCTAGGAAATAGCCCCTTAGTGAAAAAATTGCCCTTTTAGCCTTTTCCCCAACCACATTTACAACATTGACCTTTATAGGCCCTCTCCTGAAATTTCCCACAATAGCCTCTTTAAATATTTAATTCATTATAACTTGTTGAAGTTTACTACAATACCCCTCCAATGTCATTTCCCACAAAAGTTACTGATGAACAATACATTTCAAATCAACCAAAGAGCAGCCCTTCGTTGCTTTTGCTTTGTTCTGTGTGCGTAAAACTGAAACTCAATCAACAACCCAGAAATTCAGAGACTCAGAGAGAGGAAGGAGAAGCAAGGTGGTCGTCGGAGAAGCAAGGTCGTCGTGGCCCTTCAATCGTGGTCTTCGTCTGTGTACACAAACGACGATTAAACTCAAACCCAAGCAAGAACCCAGAAATAGAAGCCAGGTCGCCGGTCGCAGTTTAAAGCACAAGGCCGACGGTGGGCATTGATTGAAGCACCCCAAACCCTAGACGAAACGCAAAGAGAGTGAGACAATTTTAAGGTATTAATTTCTTCAAACAACTACAATTTATGGGAGATTGTTGTTGTTTTTGTTTTCGATGAGAGATTGTTTTGTTGTTTGTGTTTTTTGCATGTTTGTGTTCCGTTGTATGTGTATTGGGAGGGTGTGTGTTCTGTTTGAAGGAGGGCAAGCATTCAGCTATTGCTGTGAACTACACTGGAATCTTTAGTGGGATGCAATTGAATGTTCAGAATAACGTTTGCAGACTAGAATGACTTATTTTGTATGCATGTATTATTTTTTTTAAGCCTAATAATCATTGTAATAGACCTAGTACCAATGGATTAAGCTTGTAATTTGATGAGCCTAGGTTTGGTTTTATGGTGAATGTATATGTTTAGCCTATGAATGATTGTCATAAGCCTAGGGCCAATAGATGGATGATGCATGTAATATTTTGAGCCTAGGAGGCTATGAACGATTTTCAGAAGCCTAGTACTAATTATAAGCCTAGGACTTAATTTCAATTCTAATGCATTGCCGATACATGTATAATTTCCACATACTATAATGCTGATACATGTATAATGCTGATTTTGAGCTTGGAATTATTTTCATTTACAATGCCGATACACACATAATGGTACACGCATAATGCCGATACGTGTATTTCATTTTGAACCTAAGTTTTATTTGATTTTTTATTTATGTTCCAGATGACGAAAAATTCAAATGAAAAGTTGTGGCGGTTCCCAGGGCATGAGAAATGGATTCCAGTCTAAGTAAACAGTTGAAGCAAGATGTTTATGATTAGAGACTTGATGGTGGTCCTCCAAAAATTTGGGTTGGTGGAAATATTCAAGCAAGGCCCTTTCGGCCAGTATTTGGATTTGAAACAACCGTTGATAGTTTACGGACACCTAATTCATAATCTTTTGAAAAGAGAGATTATTCACCCTAATGGACAAAGACAAGATGAGATGTGGTTTGGGTTGGGGAAGTCGAAAGCTCGTTTTGGTCAAGAAGAGTTTTGTCTATGCAGCGGATTGAAAATGGGACAGCTGCCTGAAGGTTTTGCCAACAATAATGAAGTAGAAGAAGATTCAATGCTTAGAAGAATATTCAAAGGAAAAAGGCCTACTGCTGAGGTATTGTATGCTACGTTGAAGAGAATGTCTACCGAAGAGAGTGAAGATGTGTACAAGATGTTGAATATCTATATGGTGAGCCAATTCTTTGGCATGGATGACGGACGGACGACAGCTATCTCGGGGTGGTTGTTTTCATTAGTTGAAAACGAAGATGAATTCAAAAAATTTCTATGGGGTTCTTACATCTTCAATTTTACGCTATTTTTTCTGAAGGATGTACTTAACAAGCGCCTCCCCAAACTGAGAGGTGAAGAAGAGAAGGAAGATAAGAATGGGAAGATGAAGAAGAATAAGAAGACAGTAGAAGAAGAAGAAGTGTTGGAAGAAGATAAGAAGAAAAAGAATAAGAACAAGAACAAGAACAAGAAGTCAGTAGAAGAACAAGAAGTGAAAGGGAAAGGCAAAGGGAAAGGGAAAGGAAAGCTGCAGGGTGAGGAAGAGAAGAAGGAAAAGAAATCCAAGTATTATACCTACAACTTATCCGGGTTCCCTCTAGCACTTCAGGTAATTTTTATAAAAGTTGAGCATGTACAGATTCTTATGTTAAAATTAGGAAAAATATTGCTAGAAAGCTAGTTGTTTTGGTGATGGATTGGTGATGTCCAGAATTTTTTAACAGCAAATTCCCTGTCCATTTTCTAAAAATACGATCGCATTTCACATCTTCGTTGTATAGGTATGGGCCATGGAGAGAGTAATTTCTTTAGAAAATCTCGTTGGTAAAAGAGTTGCCACAGGGTATCCACGGTTCAGTAGATGGGAATTCAATGCAAAGGTTACAAATATTGAATCCAAATTCAATACATTGGTGTGTACTTAATTACCTTTTCTTTTTACTTATATGGGGATAATTATTTGTAGAAATTCCCTAACAATTGTTTGTTCCCGATATGCAGACGGCTTTATTTGAATGGGAGGTTGAAACTTTTGAGAAGGGTACAGATTACTTCAAATCCCCCAACATTGAATATGTGTGTGGCCCACTAATTGATAAGAAGAGGGAGAAGTTGGCTCTACCTCGAAGTGAAGAGGAAGAAGATCTTGGTTCCGACCATGAAGGTGATGATAATCAGACAGGCAATGACAATGATGGGATTGACTGTTCTGTTCAGAAGGAGGAGATAGGAGGTTCTGTCGGGAGAACTAGAAGCATATTTTCTAACGAATATTCCCCCACTTCTAAGAAGCGACTATTCTCCGATAGAAATCCTAAGGTATGATTGCATCTACACTGATTGGTTTAAGTATGCTATTGTTGTAAGCATTGTATTAATTTTTGCAAAATTCAGGTGCCTTCCACTATCCCAGAACTATATGATGCTATGCTTGAAAGTGAGCAACGTATCATTGCATTCTGTAGAGAAGAATTTTCGAAGATTAGAAAGGAGATGAAGGTTGGAGATGAAGGTTGGATATGAAGTTGTTGAAATTTATATTATTATTTATAGTTATATATAATAGTTTAGTCCTTCATAATTTCCACTAATTTATTGATTTTGATGTTTAGAATGGTGCTGAGCAAGCTGATGATGTTGTTGATGATAAGGGTGCTGGAAATAATGTTACTGTTGGTGATGATAAGGGTGCTGGAAATAATGTTAAGGATGTTGAAGAACTAAATTCAGTTGGTGAAGTTGGTGAAGTTGGTGAACTTGGTAAGGATGTCCAGCAAGATGCTGTTGCTGAAGTTGGGAAGGGTGGTGAGGAAGATGATGCTTTTGGTGATGTGGATGCTGCATTTCAGGGTGGTAAGGGTGAAGAGAAAGATGACGATGTTGGTGATGTGGATGCTGCATTTCATGGTGGTAAGGGTGAAGAGAAAGATGATGATGTTGGTGATGTGGATGCTACATTTCAGGGTGGTAAGGGTGAAGAGAAAGATGATGAAGTTAGTGATTTGAATGCTGCATTTGAGGGTTGTAAGGGTGATGAGCAAGAGGATGATGCTGGTGAAATTGGTAAGGGTTCTAAGGAAGGTGTTGGCAGTGATTGTGTGGTTGTTAGGGATGCAGCATTTGAGGGTGGTAAGGGTGATGAGCAAGAGGATGATGTTGGTGAAATTGGTAAGGGTTCTAAGGAAGTTGTTGGCAGTGATTGTGTGGTTGTTGCGGATGCTGCGTTTGATGGTGGTAAGGGTGATGATCAAGAGGATGCTGCTGTTGGTGAAATTGGAACGGGTTGTGATCAAGGTGTTGGCAGTGACGGTGTGGTTGTTGGGGATGCTACAGTTGAGGGTGATATGGTTGAGGTACATTATATAATACTGTATTTGTCTAGGAATCATTCAATGGTTTCTGCTAGACTGAATATCTAATTTTTGTAGGAGTTGGTGAAAAAATCTATCATTGACCTTGATGAGTATCCATCCCCCTCTGTATGCTTTATTGCCCAGAACAATCCTAGTAGTGTGGTAGCGCTTGATGGGGCCGACCCTGATGTTAAATACAGAGACATCGATAAGCAGAGGGGCCGAAAGCGGTCCAGGTGGCTCAAAAGCCCGTGGACAGATCCCATTTCTAAGAAGAAAAGGAAACCAAAAACAAACGAGGAAGAAATAAACTTAGTTAAGTTCACGTCTTTCCTAAAGAACGAAGACCAACTTAGGTAATATTCCATTTCGATTATCTGTTATTTAGGCAGAGTTATACTGTATTCATTTTTACGGTTTTTAATGTAATGTAACACTGGACTTGAATAGTTTTTACACCGGTCAAATCCTTCCCATAAGGCGTCAAGATTTTGTAGACCTGGTCAACATCGAAAAGTGGATATCAGATTTGGTAACATAATTAACTATCTATTTCATTTCTCCCTGTTTGTTGTTTTAAGGCTTTATGTTACTTATTCCTTAATGTACATCACTATTATACAGCATATTCACAGTTACTTTGATATCCTATGGAGGAGACGATCGAGCAATGAGCTTAACTACGTGCAAAATATTGGATTGGTTAACACATCTTTCTTCGTAAGTCTCTCCCTAGTTATATGATGTGGTATATGAAAATCCGTTTATTATATTCATGTATCTGAAAATGACATGTGTTTTAATGCAAGTATGCTTTTGAGCCTATAAATGGATACCATGAGCCCAGGAATAGATACCAGGAGCCTGAGAATGGATACCATGAGCCTAGAAATGGAACCATGAGACTAGGAATGGAAATCATGAGCCTAGGAATGGATGCCATGAGCCTAGGAGAGATATCAGCCGGGAATTTTTGTATTTATGCTTTTGATTTATATAAGCCTGGTAATGGAATTATCGGTTGGAAATTAATGGTTGTATATGCAGACTAACCTGAACATTAAGTGGGCAATTGAAATTGATACATTGGAAGCCATGAGGAAGATAGAAAAATTTGAACAGGCTGAGAAGGAAAGACTACAGCAAACAGAAACTGGTTCTCCTCCTTCTCCTCAACAGAAAAAAGATCGTAAAAAAAAGAGCAAAAAAAAAGGGCAAAAAAATCAGCGATCCTCCTCTTCAAGGTGTAAATGTCTGGGAAGACTACCCAGAATTCGTTCCTTTGAATTACCAGCCAAGTCCAGACATCCCCAGACATGTTACCGGCCATGACCTTCTGTACCCTCAACCTTGGTGGGAAATGGATTCGGTAAGTTTTTGGAAATGACGTTTTTTTGTCATTATCTATTTTGTTAATATATTTTTATCTAATAGCTTACAATATTTTGTATATGCAGGTGCTCATCCCGTGCCACCTACCCGGCCATTGGGTTTTATGTCATGTACTTTTCAAGGAAGGAAAAGTGTTGTTATTTGACTCTTTGAATGAACGGGACTGAACCAGTCATCGGCTAAAGGACATCCGTGCCCTACTTTACCTATTGCCATCTTTACTGAAGCATGCTGGTTACTATGAAGAAATGAAGATGGATCCTCATGCCATCCCGTTCACAGTTCAAAGCATGAGATCTGAATTGATTCCTCAACAAGATGATGGGTATGTGAGACATATTTATTTACTTTATTTACTTTCTTACAGAAACTTATGTTTTACTTATCGGCACCATTTTACAGATACAGTTGTGGTGTTTTCTTGATGAAGTATGCTGAGTTGATTCTTGCTGGAGTAAAAACTCCATGGAATTCAGTTTTTGGACAAAAGGATATCAAAGGCATTCGTAAGGCAATTGCAATTGACATTTACACCAATGGTCAACCCTGCAATTCCCCGTAGAAAATTCTGATTTAGGTTTGTGTTTTCTGCCTGGGCATGTGTACAGCTTCTTAATCAATATTTACGTTAGGAATATTTGGTATAGTACTCTTAGGCTTGGAATGTTTATGAGGTATTTTGTCATGTTCAGCATTTAAATGTTTATGACAGATTTAAATGTGCAAATCATGTTAAATATTGTCCTTTCCTACAATTCACGCTAAATATTTTGTGACAGATTTAAATGTTTATGAGGTATTTTGTCAAATCTGCAAATCATTTCACTTAGGCCTGAGAATAATTCACTTAGGCCTGGGAATCACTTCACTTAGGCCTGGGAATCACTTCACGTAGGCCATTTATGTCACTTCACTGAGGCCTGGGAATCAATTCAGTTAGGCCTGAGAAGAACTTCACTTAGGCCTGGGAATAACTTCACTTAGGCCTGAGAATCACTTCACTGTGCAGTGCACAACGAAAATGGATGTTCATAAATTACAATGGTTCATTTAAAATCCAAAGGTTACACTTGTTGAATTCAAATCCAAAGGCTACAATGGTTCATTTGAAATCTAAAGGTTACAATGGTTCTCCGATATGGGTCATCTTGTTCCACTATAAATACCACATTTCTGTTACATATTTTCCTCACTAAATTTATACAATTGAAAATGGAAGCAAACGGTAGTAGTAACAGGTTAGATGTCATTTTCGAATGTTGGCATGAACGGATTGCAAAGGCTGAGGAGACTGTTATCAATGAGCGTGAAAATGCAAAACGGTTGAGTGTTGATTATTCTGTTTTGATGGGGAAATATCAGAATCTGGAAGCTGAAATTATCAATTTATATGTTCAGATCGAATCAAGGGACAACGAACTCAATGGACTCTACCAACTTGTTGAACAAATGCAGAAGAAGTTAATGGACTTCAATATTCCACCATCAACCTGAAGAAAAACACACCCAATCTGCCTTCTACAGAATTATATGTTATGTTATGTTATACCTTTTATACACATGCTTTACCGTCTAACTTCTTAATAAAAGTGAAGTAATTGGTTTTATTTTCACATGTTGTTGCTATTTATATATATATTTCTTCAGTATAGCTATAAGTGTTTACCAACATAACAGAACAGAACGAGTTTCTTATGCGTTCTTGTTTCATACTCAACAACACTACAACTTAATCATAAACAACAAATCTTTCAAACAATCTTGCCTACTATGACTCCAAAAATAAAAACAAATAGAAATGAAAACAACATCACACCAGTGCTTTGACTCTTCTCAGATACTTTCTCTTCAACATTCACGGAAGATTCCTTCTCTTCAACATTCACCGAAGATTCAAGCCAGGAATGGCTTGAATGTCCGGAACGGCTACTTATCGCTTTATATGCTTCATCAGTTGAGTTAAACTTTTGGTAAGATGCTCCTGGAAAACCATCTACATGTTCATGACACTCCGGCCAAGAATTAAACACACCGGTTCTCCTTCCTTTGAAAACAACATAAACATATTTCCTTCCCATTTCATACAAAACACTTGACAGATATCTGTAAATCGAAAAAATTTCATTTTAGTTATGAATGTTATAGTATACGAGGCTTATATTGCAAACTAACCTGACAAATTCGGTCAATCATTGAAACAAAGAAAAAATTTGAAGATTAAATGGGAGTAGGAGATGTCAGATGTTAGAAGGAGTATACAAATTCTTAAAGTACTCAGATGCTAAATGACTTGTTGTCGGCTAAATAACTACAAGCGTAGCCAGATCTGAGAACCTTTAAACAAAGCAAAACAGTGGGAAGTGGGAAGGAGATTGTTTACCTGCAGATGTGGACACGTGAAGAAGAAAATTGAAATGAAAGTGAAACGTTTAAGCGTTTGACTAAGGAAGGAGATGAGGATTTCGTGGGATCAGGCTAAAATGAAAAGTAGAAGATTTCCCTTCAGTGTGGTCCATCTGTAATCCATCACAATTGTTGACGTGGCGAGCGAATATAGCAAAAGCCCCTTGAGCCCGGTAAATAATATACAGGCCTAGGTACGGTTCGTTCGGGCCTAGGTACGGTTCCCAGGCTTAGATCATCTTCTCTTTTCAATTCAATTATGGGGGCCCCACATAAATATAATTGATCGGAACCGTCCACCGATAAAGGGGTACCACTGGCAATCTATACGTAAAGTTTTGGGATCATCGAACGGTCCGACATGTATGTCACTACCAATTGCACTAGGGTTAGCAACCATACCCTTAAATCACTAAACCACTTCATACCTAACGGTTGTTTCATAAACTTGTAACTTGCCGGGGTTAATGTGACTCGGTCTCCCGTATTATCTACACGGTCCCGAATTATACTCCGATGGGTGCACAACGCGTTTTGGAAACATCTCGTGCAGTCCAAAAAAAATAATTATTATAAAAACATATGTTTAATTCGAGATTTAATCAACCTTGGGCCTAACAGGTATTCCTAGGCTTAATGTGTCGTTTCCCAGGCCTACAACTTCCCAGGCTTACTTCATCTTTCTGTAATCCATCACAATTGTTGACGTGGCGAGCGAATATAGCAAAAGCGCCTTGAGCCCGGTGAACAATATACAGGCCTAGGTACTGTTCGTTCGGGCCTAGCTACGGTTCCCAGGCTTAGATCATCTTCTTTTTTCAATGCAATTATGGGGCCAGCAACTAGTAACAGCTCCTCAAACAAGAAACACATGTTTTGGAAATCAAAATACAACCAGCACAACACCCACCACCTGTTTTAGTTCAGCAGCCATCAACACAACCAAATATACATACACCATAAACCATCACAACAAAACACATCCAAAATAACTTTTCCGGTGAACAAAAATGGTACATCAAGTTGTTAAGGTGTAGCAGTGTTTAACACTCAATAAAAACACATAAATATCCAAACTGCAAACACAGAATGCAACACTAATCACCAGAGTTGAGCACAGGTTCTCCAACGGCATTCTCTCCGTCTGTGTCAATCAAGGTAGGTTCAGGTGGCTTGTCGGGGCACTTCAGTCTATTGTGTCCTTCTTTCTTACAAATGCTACATGTTCAGGCTTTTTTTGCTGGTGTGCATGTTCTAGATAATGGTTCCGGGCAAGTTATTTTATTGTGTCCTTTTTTTCCACACTTTGAACACACGATTGTAACTTTCTTTTCTCCCCAACAGATGGTATCCTCAACTTCTTTGGTCTTCCTGGCAAATTCTTTTTCTTCCATGGCAGTACAATACGATTCCGAATTGCATCAGGAATGTCCCAAAATTTGAGATTCGGAACAGGGTTGACACCCATTTCATAAGCATGTTTAAGAAATCATGTCGTATAAAGGTCAGAAGCCAGTGCATTGATTGACACACCTTTGAACCTAGGCCATAAGACACCAACAAACAGAAATTAAAGTTTGTAAAATCAACCACAACAGATAAATGTCGAGAGTTAAAGGACCGGGAAGCATACCTAGCGACCGCCATTGCATGCGAACACGGCAACTCATCTAAATCCCATTGACTGCATGAGCAAGAACGCTCGTCAAGGTCGATGGTTGTTTCCTTCCATTTGTCATCTACCTTAAATGTATTGAAGTGAATGGGGTGAATCTCACACCGATGGGCGGTTTCTGTCCTATATTTGATGTGTTCGTCTGCAAACGTTGTCAAGTATGTAGACATTTCACGTGCATTTGTCCGACGATTGTAGAACCACCTTTGCAACAAATCTCTGATAAATTCCGCCATTGCTGTTATAGGCAATTTTCGGACTACAAGTAGACAAGAATTCATTGACTCAGCAATGTTGGTGGTCATTAAAAAATACCTCTTTCTGGGGCTATGTACACGTGAAAACTTCTTTACCCCAGCAGCCAAGAGCTCATCGTAAACCTTACAGTAGGTTTCTTTCAACTCACTCATTACACGGTCAAACTCCTCGATACGGTATGCATACGTAGCACGCTAGTATAGCCAAATCACATCATCCCTCTGCTTGCAAAATCTTTTAAGATTTTGTGCCAAGTGGTATGCACAAATCCCATGTGATGCATCTGGGAATATGGCTTCCATTGCATTAAATATACCATTGTGCCGATCTGAAACTAACATCACACGGTCGGGATATTGGATCACTTTACAGAGTTTCTTCAAAAACCAAGTCCATGACTCTGTGCATTCAGAGTTTGCAAACCCAAATGCCAATGGGTATATCATCTCGTTCCCGTCTTTACACACCGCAACTAACAAAACACCTCTGGTTCTAGCCTTCAAGTGGGTAGCATCAATGCAGATAACCGGCCTTATAATAGAATTGAACCCCTCTATAGAGGCTCCAATTGCCATGAATCCATATTTAAACCGGTTTTTCGAGTCGGTCTTGATTTTTGTCACTGTCCCGGGGTTAGATTGTTCCAAAACTTAAAAATAAGCTGGCAGCCTCTGAAAGGATTCCCACGGATCGCCAAATACCTGATTCAAAGCGTGCTCCTTCGACCTGTAGGCTTTATTGTACGAGAGGTGTATGCCGTGCTGCTCCCTTATCTCAGAAACTATATCTTTAGGACAGATGATACGTCCAGGATCGCCGAATTTACTTGCAAACAAATCCCCTATCACACATGCGCTTACACGTTTAAATTCAATGTTGTAGTTGTCATTTCTGTCACATGTGTGCTCATTAACGAACGACTTCAAATGCCAGTAAGTCCCCCTATTCGACTTTCATGCCCGAAGAACCCATCCACAACTTCTCTGTGTACATTCTGCAGTGAATCGTGTATTAGAAGATCGTGAAACCCTGTACTCAAACCTCTCTGCAAATGCATACGACCCTACAGCTCGCTTCAATGTTGGCTTGTCCTTGAACATCTGTCCTTTGTATAATAGACCTTGGTCAACTAGTTTTTCAAACACATCCACTGATCGAACGGCTTTAATTGAGTAAAGCTCTGACCCTGATACTGTCCACCGTGTGTTCATGGAAGGTGAAGAACTGTTGGGTGTTCCACTCACCCCTTGTTCTTCTGTTCCATCTTTTGTTGCCCCTTGCCCACCATCATCATCAGCACTCTCATCTTCTGTATCACTGCTTTCAGAACTATCATTGTCATCCACAACTGCATGCTTGGTAGTAGATACTGGAGTAGCCTGATCATTGGTTGCTGATGTAAATCCGGGTGAAGCATGGGATGCAAATGGATTATTGCTGCCACTAACTGATTTATAGTTTGGAGTACCCGACGGAGACCGTGGATTCTCGATCGATTTAACAGGAGAGACTGTACATCCCGACTGGATTGGATTTGCTGGAGGTCGAAATTCATGTTTGTTGACAAATTCAACATCAATTGTGGCCCAAACTTTTTCCTTATGAATAATCATAAACTCTACATCGTCGTCACTCATAATAGACAATGTAACCGTATCATCCTCCGTTTTCACATGCGAAGTTAGCTTCAACTCAGCTTTGTCTCTACTGACTCCTGTCCGCTGGTATATCGTTTCCACTAATTCATCGTAGGCTCCGTTGTATTTTTTTGTTAGGCGTACTGAAAACGATATAGGCCCAGTATACCGGTTACCCTTCCAATGCTCACCGCACTGAACTAACAGCCAAGTCATGGTATCCTTAGACCCTGAAAAAAAAAATATTAAAAACAGTCAATAACAGTATTAAACCTGGGCTTTAAACATTTATGCTAGGCTCAGTTCATCCATCTTATTTCCAAGGCTCACGAAGTTCTTACCCTGGCTCAAGACATGGGTTTCTATATAACAATTACAGTATCAAACAATAATTAACTGGAAATGGGGTTTGTGTATATAGTACAATTATGTTAGGCCTAGGTACAATGATGTTAGGCCTAGGTACAATTATGTTAGGCCTAGGTATGGTTCCCCGGTCATTGAGTTTTCCTTACATGAAATTAGGCGTTATTCCTAGGCTTAATGTCCCAATTCCCAGACCTAGAACATTCCTCCCGGGCTTAGTTCATCTTCTGTGTAAAATAGAGAAAAGCTTGGTGTAACAGGCATTTCATCAAACACATTAACTACACCCAACAATATTACATACACAAACACCAATTCATGATCAACAAATCCAAAACTCTCAATCCCTTATTCTATCCAAACTTAAACAACATTAAAAACCGAGAGGACGATTACATTTCGAACTTCGGTGTCATTTCGGGACTTACATTGACTGTGTATGCTCGATTTCAAACTTGACAATGTAAGCTCGAATGAAGGAGGTGGCGGCACTGTCAAGCTCGATTGAAGAAGGTGGCGGCACTGTCAAGATTCCTGTCGCTGGCAAGATTCAGTTCGGGAGCAGGTTTCCAGCGGAGAGCTCAATGGGATTTGAACAACAGTCAGTCAATTCCGATCGAGAGTGAGGACGATGGGGTTTGAAATGGAAAGAATGAGTGGCCGATTGGATGGATTTGTTGCTCGGAAACAATAGAGAAGGTTAACCCAGGTCTGACTGTTTTGGTTTTCTTCAGTCAACTGAAGAAGAAGAAGACAACGGAACTGAAGGAGAAGAAGACAGGGCAAGGGTAGTTTCATCCTTACACTTTGTAAGATGGTAATTTCGATATTTTACAGGGTTAAGTTGTAGAGGGTAATATTGTCTTACAAAGGCTATTTCCTAGAAACTAAACATGAGGAAATACTACATTTGCAATTTTTTCACCAATGGGCTATTTCCTAGAAACTTAACATTAAGAAAGGCTAGATTTGCAAGGGGCCCTTTTTTTTTTAAATAACTCTCTAATTTCCAATTTACATAAAAAAATTTCTTATTACATACCAAAAATATTTTACAGTTTTGAAATTTAGTTAAAAAATCTCTTGATTTTGTAATTTTTTTTTTTTGGGAAAAGGAAAACTAACAAGAAAACTTAACAAGCATCAACCTAGGTAGTCACCCAACACCAGTAATTCCACGCAGGGAGGAACAAATTCTAGCCAAAACATGTCATCAACAATGGACAAAGCCATTTTTGCAAGGCTATAAGCAACCAAATTTGCTTTCCCTAGAAGCAAAGAGAATAAGGAGGTTAGAACAAGAGTTCATCAGAGTCAAAATTTCTGTGATAACAATACCAACATCCGTATCAGGTGGCGTGGCCGACCAGAGCGAATAAGATTAACCATGTTTAAGGCATCCGATTCGACCACACACGGCACTAACCCAGAATGAACAGCAAAAAGAATACCACGCATCACAGCAATAGCTTCTGCAGATTGGGGAGAGAGCATCGCCTCAAAGCTCTACGCACTGCATCCCACAACCATAGACCTCCCTACCATCCACCTGCTACCCACTTCTAACAGAATAAAAGAAGAGCATCCTCATGCGCAATAGAGCTAGTAGGAATGGAAAGAATCATTTCCCGAAGATTAAAGGAACATTCCAATCTCCAGCAAGTTAACAGTAGCTGTCACAGAGGGAGGAAAAATCCTGAAAGAGGAAGGCCTTGGTATCCACCGATCGCTATAAATACGAATCGAAGTTCCACTCCCAATCCTCTACCTAGACCTTGCCTCACCCCAAAGCAGGCCTCTCCAAATCAAAGAGCTCTGCTAGCTAAAAAGGTGTATCTATCGGTAAAAGGTCTTCTTGTCGAGTTGCACTAGATTTATTAGAAATAAAATTTTTGAAAAAAACTATATACAGTTATTTGATTGGAAAATTTTTTTATTTTTTTTTAAAAGGATTATCCGGAGAAACACCTCTTCATAAGCTTTTGTCTAATAAACTCTACTAGTCCCTACTCGATTTAAAATAGACAATCTCAAAAGCTCAATCAAACAACTTAAAAAAAATCAAATAAACATTTATAGACCTTTTGAGATAATAGAAAACTCAACCAAACAAGCATTAAAAGGATATAAATAGAATAAAAAATATTGAAAAGTGAATTATGAGCATGAAATTTGATATTCTAAATTTAGAGTATCAATATTAAAAACTCTAAAAGATTGATTTTGAGACATAAATTTAGAGTAAATTGCCTTAGAGATGTAAATTTAGAAATGGGTGGGAGATGCTCTTAGGATTAAGTGGTTGGTGTGAATAGTTTGAAAATGTCAATCTTGTTATTCCAAAGTCCAAACACACCCTTTAGTCTTTACAAATGTCAAATAATAATAAATAAGCACCCTTAACTGTTGTGACAATGCGTTCTTTAGCCCTTCTCACAAACTCGCGACTTGTTCTTCCAGGTAATCTTACTATCTGTTTCTTGTCTTTTTTAGCTGATTGATTGTTATTTTATGTATTAAAGCAAACCCAGTCTGTGATTCTTTTTCTTTTTAATTTTCTATCGTCAGAACATGAAACAAAACCAACCTAAAGTGGTGAATTGATATGGTTAAGGTTTTTTTTTTTTTGTTGCTTATCTTCATTGAAATTTTATAGTGTTTTATCTATATTTTGTTTTCAATTTTATTTCCAAAATGATATACATGATTTAGGCCTTTTATTAATAATCCTTTCAAGCCTTTTGTTCACATATTATTAGAATATTACCATGGTCATTTAAGCTGTGTAACTTCCTTCTTTGGAGTTTATATTATTTATACAAGACAAAGAGTAGGGATCCATAATGGGAATTATGTCGAAATCTGAATTTCTGGTAATTCAGGATCTCAAAATTGAAACTAGTTGGTAAAAAGATGAGTGCTTTAAGCAGTATGTGAAGTGTTTGTTGTGGTTAACATTTTGTCATCCTTGATTAAGAATAATGGTTGGGATTAGGAGCAAATGAAACATAAATAAGATAAAGTAAGCACGAACGGAAAAGAATGAAGAATAGCATAGGAAGGTGACATTTTATTTTATCTTCGACCTGCTGAGAGGATTAACAACATCGAGAAAAGACATGTTGGTGCCAACTCTTTGACAACTAAACATAGTTTTTATTAGAGTTAAATGGCATCGACAGAATTCCGAATGGCGCATGTTCCCATTTTGGCCCCTAAGAGATAAATGAAGAGAATGTTTTGAGTTCATTGTTGTGACTTGTGAATGAGTTCTTGAAATATTGTGGATTACGTTTCAGTGTATTTTGACATTGGACAGACACTCAAATAGGATACTTCTCTATTTTTGTGTTGTTTGGCTGGCGTTCGTACTTTAGCAATATAATTGAAAGATAGTAGATACTTTAGCTCTGTAAATGAAATAGGATACTTAACTATTTTTTTGTTGTTCGCCAATAATATTTTAGCAATATACTTCTGAGTTGGGCCTGATATTTTTTTCTATAGCTTAGAAAGATAGCAGATACATACAGAGCATGGCAAATTCAGTTAGTAGCAACACTGGTAAGAAGCTTATTCAGATTGATGTCAGTTCAGACACTGTATGCCCATGGTGCTTTGTTGGAAAAAGAAATCTGGACAAAGCTGTAGCTGTATCTAAGGATCACTATGATTTTGAGGTCTCTCTCTCTTTCTCACACACACATACACACATGTTCACGCGCTACATTTTGTGTTCTATTTGATTCATTGTGGACTTAAATTTGCAGATTAGATGGCATCCATTCTTTCTCAATCCTTCTGCCCCTAAGGAAGGCGTCGATAAGAGAAAGTTTTACGAAGATAAATTTGGATCTCGTGCTGAAGGCATTGCAGCTCGAATGACTGAGGTTTTATTATGATTCTTAAAATCACTTGAAAGCATGTTATTTATTTATAGTGTCTTTTGATATAGATGGTCTGTCTACAATGACTGCTCCAACATTGCAGGTTTTTAGGGGTCTTGGTTTGGAATACAACTTGTCTGGACTCACGTAAGTTTGAGTAGATTCGTTCCATTATTGTACTGATGGATTGCTTTATGGAAGAGTAGAAAGCTTTAGAGGAGCCCTTTTGATAGAGATAACACTAAACAATGTCTTTGATATGCACAGGGGAAATACTCTAGATAGCCACAGGCTTATATATTTTGCTGAACAACAGGGACTTGATAAGCAACATAATCTTGTGGATGAATTGTGCCTTGGCTACTTTACCCAAGGAAAATACATTGGGGAGCGGTATGTGTAGTTATCGGTTGAATTGTGATTTTTTATTATTCTCCAATGAATTTTCATCATGTACAAATATAATTTCCTTTTTAATTTTACTTTGTATTTGCATAGCTTTCCCTATTATCAAAGTTTCACCAACCATCCCTTGATGTTTAGGACTTAGTGTACCCAAACCCAAATATTTTCCATGAATTTTTGGCACTTAAAGGAAAGTTCCAACAGTCTTGCAGTGCCTATCAGGTGACTTGAGATCCTTGCTCACTCAAGGATTTGAAAAAGAGACATAATCAGTTTGTTTTGTTTAGCTTCATGGCTAACTTAACTCCAAAAAGTTAATAAAGGATAAAATGTGTCACCATTTAAAGTTTCTTTAAATCGTACTTGCACATGCTATGCTATATCTAGGGATGAGTTAAAACCCTTCCCTGAATATATATTTTTAAAATAAATAAAGAAAGAAAAGAAGAGGTCTAGTGATCAATCAAACAAAAATGATTGTTTATAATCAAACCTTCTGAACACAACTCACTATTGCATTTTCTTTGCAAAGTGTTTGCCATTGAAAGAAATTTTGGAGAGACTGATCATCAACTTTTGGTTTGAACATTGTACATTTAGAACCAGTTCCGCCTGAAAAGTAAAACATGTTATGTTAATCATGACAATTTTGTCTTAGTTCTTGGACAGTTTGATAATTTCATGGCAGAACACACTGTATTGTGTTTTCTGAGCCAATGAAACCTGGTGACAATGTAATGGGCTAATGGCACCGGCACCCACGGGACAAGACCTTAGGTTCTCTTCTCTACAATGGCTTTAAATAGAAGTGCTATAGCGTAAAATGATTTATTTTGCTAACTGCTTTTCTAACCATTGTATCACAATTAGCCAATTAGGGGTGTAATCCAATGTAAGTAACTGTAAATAGTAATACAGGGAGATGATGAAAAAAGTTGAAATGAGTTTGTATTATCTTTCTTTGTTTGAACATGAACTTGATTTGTGTTATAATATAGTAAGTAAAGTTAATTGTATTCCTGTCTCTTCACATTGCACAACCACTAACAAATGCAATTGGATGCAGGCAATTTCTTGTGGAATCCGCTAGGAAAGTTGGGGTAGAAGGGGCAGCAGAGTTTCTCGAAGACCCCAATAATGGACTAAACGAGGTATTTTCTCTTTTGCTTCATTTCGTGCTCCTTTGGTTGGCTAAGAAGAATTGAAGATTATTAAAATAGACTTCTTACAATAATTTGAGGTGGCTGTTTAAAGATGTATGGAGTTCTTGTTTCCTCTATATGCACTAGCATTCTGGCAAAGAAAACATTATGCTATTTTTTCTACAACATTTCTTTGGATGCATAGCTGAGAAAGAAAATTTTCAATCCTACAACAGCTGTTCTATCTCAGTAGTTGCGAGATTCCAATGTACACTCCTTTTATTATGTTGTCCCAGCAATCAATTCTTTATATCGTTAGTTTATCTTACACCTTTGCTCTGCATCGGCAGTTAACATAGAAAGTTTTCATCTGCTACCATTAAATTGAACTAAGCTCGCTCTTTATGAATCGATGAAGCTTAAGGAGGAGCTTGAGAAGTACTCAACGCGCATTTCAGGAGTTCCACATTATGTGGTAGGTGACAAAAAAATGCGTTTATAAACTTGAAAGTTTTAAGTTGAACACATACAGGTCAATTTTCAATCTCAATTTCTTTTTGGCAGATTAACGGGAAGCATGAGTTGAGTGGCGGCCAACCCCCAGAGGTTTTCCTAAGAGCTTTTCAAGCAAATTGAAATCGAAATCCTTAAATCTTCAGTCGCCAATAAAGATGTTGCTCTTTTCCTTTGTGACTTGTTAATATACATATGTATACCATTGCATCCATCTGTGTGTTTGCAGATACTATTAATGCCCAAGTAAAAGTGACAGTTAAATGTGATGCACTAATAAAGTTGAAGCTTGTTGATTAGATATCTAATCCATTGTGAATTATGGTGGTGCATTATTTTACCAGTGGCGACACACTCTTCGACCAATCAAAATTTAGTAATTGCAGAGAGGTTAAAGAGGGATCAGACCTCCACGGTTGGCTGAATGTGCTGAAGAAAGAATATTCAAACCAAACTAATAGTTAAAACAAATGTGCAATATTTGAAATAATAATTAAAAAAAACATAGTAATTTACTAATTATGTTTAATATGAAAATTTTCTTAAAATATCTATTTTTTTAATTTTTTTTTTTTTTTTATAGTTGCATGTCATTTTATCGTTGTAGTTTTTGTTCTTAAAAAATGTCTGATTTCTGATTTTATTTTATCGTTGAATGAATGTAAATTAGTGTACCTAGGATAGGTATCGAGTGATTTGTTCTTTTAAAATCAACATTGAAAAAAACAAACAAACAATTGTCTTTTAGTTAAAAGTAAGAGTAAGGAGGATGAATGATTTGGTTTATTTAAAACATTAGCAAATTATTTCAAATAACTTTATAAAATCAACCTTTCATTTACTTTTCAAAATTACCAGTTTATCATATAATCACTTTTAGAAGTTTTATAAAACATATTTTTTATGTCAAAATTATTAAATAATTTGAATTTAACTTCTCAAAATCGGTACAAAACAAGGCCTAAATAAATCATTTAAATCGAACACATTCCACCATAGGACTAGCACTGGTACTGGCACTGAGATGAAAGAAGACATTTAAAACACAAATACGACACAGCTAAAGTCATGTTTCTCTTCATTCCACTCACACTTCTTTTCCATGTATCCTCCTTTTTGAGGAAACTATAAAGCATATTTCAAAAACCATGAAAAAAATAAATCAAAAAGGTATGTTTGAAGAAACTGCACTCTTGCCAATTGTTCTAAAGAACACTTTTTCATATTTACGGTAGATGCGTTAAATAGCAGTATTCACAAAGGGCTTTACACGTTTGTTTTCGACTTCTGTTTCCAGTCATAGCCGGTCCCATCCACAACCCAAACCTTCGAAGAAAGACTGAAAGAGCAGTATTCACAAAGGGCTTTACACATCTGTTTAGGTCTTCTGTCTCCAGTCATAGCCGGTTCCATCCACAACTCAAACCTTTGAAGAAAGATCAAGTTGTTTCATCGAATACCATCACCTATACAAGCCATCGAAATGACAAAGTCAAAATAACCAAAGAAAAAAGTACAAGATATTTCACCTCATTCCAATTTTCATTCTATTACAATAATTTTAGAAGTACAACTTTGTTACTCCAAGTTCAAGTCTACCAGCAGTTTTCAGTCTTGAGAAGAATGCTCAATTATTCACATGTGATCTTTTAACAGTTTGAAAGAAAATGGCAGTTACAAAAATCTTCAACCCATATTCTGGCAAACAGCCTAATCAACAAGAAGCTATGACAATAGACTTTCTAGTATTTACCACTTATGAGCAATTTGGTTGAAGTTCGGAGACAAAGGCATCTAGCATACCAACCATTTCAGTCAACCCACACAAAAACTTAATTTCATACAATTAAAAGGAACGTTATGCCAATGAATCCCTAAAATATTATTAGCTTCTTTATACCCCTGAGCTAGGTAGCTAAAGACATGGAACTTGTAATGCAACTACACTCAAAAACGTTAAGCTTCCTATCCAAAAATAATATCAATAATAATACACTCAAAATGAGCACAGAACTTTGCAGTCCAAAGCCTTTTACTGCACTCCAACATGAAAAAGAATACATTACATTAATATAATTGTTTAATCAAATAGCAAAAAACTTGCATACACTTTAATACTTTGACATTTCTGGTAAATATCCTCTTTTACCTTTGTGATTAAACAAGGCATAGTAAGACTGGCAACACAACAAGCTACTGAGATCAAAACCCATAAGAGCCAAAGGTTTAATAGCAAGGACTGATATTAATCTTCATATGAGGTCAGGTCAAAACATTTAGCTTTAGACTGTCCAGTCATATGCCATTGGCCAATGCATATAATGTAGAATAAAAATAAATCTGAGAGCAGGTAAAAAAGGGTGTTGTTGCCCATTTAATGCATAATATTAACTTTGATTCTTATCTAAGTGGTCTGCTGAAAGTTTTTTATGTGCAATCAAAACATGTACAAGGTGCAACCCTTACTAAAAGCAAAGTCAAATCAAACAGTGCTATAAAAATTATGAACAAACAAAAAATCACAGCATCTAGTGTCTACTGAGTCTATTATGTATCAACATGGCACGAGCAATCAATTGAAAGTGTATTTTATGCCAAATTCTTCTTTTTTAAAGTAGAATAAAAAAAATCTGAGAGCAGATAACAGGGTGTTGTTGCCCATTTAATGCATAATATTAACTTTGATTCTTAATATCTTATCTAAGTGGTCAGCTCAAATTTTTTTATGTGCAGTCAAAACTTGTACAAGATACAACCTTACTAAAAGAAAAGTTAAATCCAACAGTGATATAAAAACTGTGAACAACAAACAAAAAATCACAGCATCTACTGAGTCTATTATGTACCAACATGGCACAAGCAATCATTTGAAAGTGTATTTTATGCCAAATTCTTCTTTTTTATATTTTTATTTAAATAATCAAACTTACCTTATGAGAAAATAAATATAGATAAGAAATAAGACCACAATCTTTTTCAATATATACTCACATAACCAAAACAGAATTATACTTCACTACATTTAAAGTTGATAGAGCAATAACAAGAAATTTAAAGTTGGCACAATATAACATGGAAACTATCTTATCTTGATTACCATCAGGAAACATAAATAATCATGTAAATTGTTTTGGTTAGTCATAGAACTCACTCACTCACACACGCTTCTTTTATGATCTTAAACAACATGTTCTAACTTCTTAGAAAGAAACATGTTTTTAAAGCTACGAATTCCAAAGCAATCATTCACCTTTTTTTATTGCTCAAATGACCTGCAAGCATATGTATTATTTCACCACCCTGGTCACTACATGAATTTATTTATTTTATAGGACTGATCATTGCACGCGCTTACTTTTACACATTACAATTTTCAAATTCAAAAGGTAGAAAATGAATGAGTGGGAGTGGCCTCCAAACCTTCATTTCCTAATTCACTACCATCACCTTATAGGATGTTAGAACAAGGATCCATCTTTATGCGATTAAAACTGTGAAAAGGAAAGTGAAAACCTAATAAGAAAAGCAGTTGACTCGATCAAATAACATGTGCCTTGTTTTAAAGAAAAAGGTTTTCCCATCCTTAAAAAGCAAGCACAGAACGAAAGTTGTTCTTTGTTTTTATTGTGATCAATGTTTTAAAAATGGGCCAAGGCGGCTGCCTTGAGGCGCATCTCACGCCGCGGCTGCCACCTCAAGACTGTTTTTAAAAACAAAAGCCTTGATTGAAAACTCACTGTTTCACCACCCAAAACCAAATTGTTATTGCACTGCCTCAACGCCCCAAGTCGGTTCAGCCATGAGGCAGTTGCCCCATCGCCCCAAGGCTTCATTTAATAACAGCCTTGAGGCGCCAACCTCACGCTGCCTCAACCCTCAACCGCCTTGAGGCAATGCCATATCAATTTTGTTTTGGGTGGTGAAACGGTGAGTTTAAGTGCCATATTAATTTGGTTTTGGGTGGTGAAACGGTGAGTTTTGAATCAAGGCTTATGTTTTTTTTAATCAAAACTCACCGGTTTGAGCTTGCCTAAGTTAGAATTACTAAACCCTAACAGTCCACTCATACATATCAAATGACAACACATCTGCCTAAAAAAAACAAACGAACAACACCTAACTCAAATCTCATACGTTCAGCCACACTTGATCAAATCTCACACCTGACTGCCTTTTATTTATTTTTATGCACTTTCCATTTTGAAATGTTTATCTAGAATCTATCATTGATGTTGATTGTGGACCTTTTATTTAATGTTATGGATGATACACTATTTTAGTTTTGTGTTTTTAATTTTTTGCATTATTTAATATATCTAAATTGAGGCGGCCTCCTCGCCTCACTAGTACAAAACACCTCGAACCGCCTCATGCTTTTTAAAACATTGATTACGATTATTATTATTATTATTATTATTATTATTATTATTATTATTATTATTATTATTATTTTGAGCATTATATAGATGATCTGTCCAAACTCCTAATCCAATATATGAAACAAAAATAAATTCATCATCATGAATAAAATAATACAGGCAAGCACAGACATGAAGCAAACAGGTTACCTTGCCACAGACTGGACAATTTTCACTTCTTTCCATCCACTCATAAATACAACCAAGGTGGAAATGGTGAGAACATTTTGTCACTATCTTGGGGTTTTCTGGTGTATATTCTGCATCAAAAAGGTAAAAGTATGTTAATCTCACAACCTAAAACCCCCGATTCATATAGAGTATATCTTACATCATTAACCTACTGATAAAAACATGCATCCAGCCCAAAAAAGATGTTGAAGGGAAGAATAAAAAGAAGCATCACAACACCACACTGTAGACCCTCCTTTCAACTCCTAGATTGGCTTATTACTCCCCGGCAAACTAAGATTACATTCTCCGCCAAAGCTACTCTCAAACAACAGATTTTTACTTATCAAGATCATGCCCATTTAAACAGGAGGGCAAGGAGAATAGGAAAGAACAAACAATAGCAAGAACCCTGTCCTTGTCCTCCATTCACAGCTTCCATAAAGTTTGACCTCGTTAATCTATCAAGAATGTATTACCCTCTGCCAAATTGCAGTGGTGTGAAAATAACAAATTTATATTTTCTGTATTTGTCAAGTTAAAAAACTAAGTACAACGGTTGTAGGAAAATCTATAATGCCCCCAAATCAACAAATCAACAATAGAGCTGCTTGATTTCAAATATACAACTGGTTCCATTAAGTAGACTACGTGTTCAACCAATAATAAACCTCAATAAATATGAAATTTATCATTAATTCAAAATCTGGGGAACACAAATAAGACCAGACAAGGGGGGGACACTAATTTCTATCTTAGCTTCCTGGTGAAGAAGATATTGTTATAAGATATTTTAATTTCCAAAACATAACAGCTTGCATTATGTCCATGTTCTGAGTTAGGCGATATTAAATTGGAATAGCAGTAACAGTGCTCATTCACTTCCTTAGCTTTTCCACATGTCCCGTAACATCAATCCCTAACAAAAATCAGAATGTTCTCAAATACCCAAAAATGTCTATTCTTTTACATAAAAGTTTGAAGTACCCATCCCATTGAAAAGTATACAACAAATTTTAAGAAAACGTGTTCAACCAATAATAAACCTCAATAAATATGAAATTTATAATTAATTCAAAATCTGGGGAACACAAATAAGAGTACAGTCAAAACTAATCAGACAACATTTCAAGACACGAGCTATCGATAAACATAGAAAAACCTACTTATCATAAATTACAAAGGGGATACAACAAAAGTATAATTGCATTCAAAGCTTACCTTCAAGACATGTTGGACAGACATCCTCTTCTTCTGATGGAGAATAAATATACCCAATTCCACCTGTTGCTTTTGCTGATGAGAGCTTAAGTGAGGATCTAGAACGTTGTTCTTTTGATCTATCTTCACAAGTGGACCCATTCCACTTGTCTCCTGCACTAAAGGATTCTGAATCTGGATCATCATCACCTCTTAAAGGTTCCGATTCTTCATGTGATTGACTTGAACCCTTCTCTCGTCTTGAGATCAAACCATCATGCTGCAAGCGGAAATATCTGGTGTCTGCATCATAAGGCAAGGGTCTTGGAGGAGAACGGTACATTTCAGAGAGAGACTCGTCAATTGAAGCAGTTGAAGTCATAGATGCTGCTGCTGGTATGGATGAAGGGATAGAATGCACTTCCCCTCTTCGAAATAATGAGGTATACTACAAACAGTGAGAAAATTAGAACATAAGACTATAAGAGAAAAAAGTTGGAAACTTCTTATAAATGAATACTTGAATCTGATCTAATTAATAATTTATTTTGAAATGTATTAATTCTAATTTCCTGCAAACTCACTTGCTCATCTCAATAACAATTCTTTTCCAAGCATACAATTTTTTTTTATGCACAGAATCAATTGATAAGATTAAGGAAGAGGCGGCCGACTCAAGGCCCTTTTCGCCTTGAGGCGCGGCCTCAATTCGATTTTTAAAACATTGCTGGCGCCCATATATTTAAAGATGGAAAAGAGAAAGTCTTGACATTTCAACAAATAAAAATAGTATTACAACAAAACTAATATTAAAAAAAACTACTACATAAATAAAGAAAACAGATTTATAACAAGAAGCAGAAGACATACCACATTTACAAAATTCTGAACAAAGCAGCTGAGACACATGCAGTTCCTGTATACAGAACTGTTTGGATTCAGATAATCCTCAAAGTCCTCAACATGCAGACAGCAGCAAACAGATCCCATTGTTGTAAACTTCAAAGTTCAACTTCTTCCTTTCTATCTAAAGAGGTGATTATCCAATCACATCAGCAATATTAACCCATACAAAGCATATGCATAGAAAAATATTTCTTGAAGTAATAAGTATGACACAGTGAATATATGAGAGAGGACGCTAAGCTCGCAGAAGTCCCACCGCCTCCACGAACCCGTACCCTCCCTCTCTAGTTAACAAATGCTGAATCAGCTTTGAGCTAAATATTTGGTGGCTATATTTCTTCACCTGTAAAATATAAGAAAATTATATATAACCACTATGCCAAATAACAGCAACAAGAATTCAAAAAAGAGAAAATTTATGAACTTCATTAGCTAAATCGCCTTTCAGCGAAAGCAAAAACCAGTCACTAAACCATTCAGCATTCACAAGTTCAATTAAGAAAGGGAAAAATATTATACCAATCAATCACTGTCTCAATGCAACAATCATTAAGACTCGAGAAACTCATTGTGGCAAGAACAAAATATTTTAACATAATGAGATTGATTTTGTAAAATACTTTCACATCTTTTGACCTGAAAATGGAAAATTTCCCTTTCTTTAATGCTTTACATATATAATTAGCTCTTCTTTCATGTTATTTTGATAATTGGAAAAAAAAAAGTTCTTTCCTTTACTGGTAAGGAAAGAAAACTTAACAAACCAAAAAGAATTCATTAGAGAGAGCCCGTTGAGTCAACGAAAGCAGAATTGACAAACAACAAGACAAAAATCCCACTTCAATTACAAAAAATCAGAACCGATCAAGAACCCAGAAATGATCATGCATCAAAAAATTTAAATAAATAAGTACCCAGATGAGAATATGAAAAACAAGATCAAAAATTGAAAAAGGAAGAAGTACCTTGAGAGAGCTGGGAAGTGGAAGAAGAGAGAAAAGAAAGGAATGTTTTGTGGGAAGAGAGGTTAGGGGTCCAAAGATAGATGTTTCGAAAATCAGATTATATATGTGGGTTTTGCCTTCTTTTTTATTGGATTTTTCGGCGAGAAAAACTATGAATGTTGCAGAATTCAAGTCACGCTCTCTCTCCTTTTTGGTTGGTGATGGAATCAATCCAACTTTTTTTCTAAATTAATTTATCATTATAATAGTTATAATAATTAAAGTAATTGTTTTACATTATAAATTGTCATTCAATTATAGTAACTAATGACTAACCAAATGTTACGTAGCAGTTGAGACGAGATTGGGCTAGCGTTATGCTTCTTGAAGTTGTGAGTTCGAATCGCGTGCCTCTCCTTTGGAACCCCGAATTCACATACTATTAAAAAAAAAAAAGTTACATATCTTACTTTATATATCAGCACAATCAATATATATTAATATAGATTATGAGATGATTTCACAAATTATATATAGATTATGAGATCTCTAGTAATTAATTCGTATTCACAAATTATTTGAATTCAAATAACACATTAAAATTAATTTTAAAAAAATACAAATAACATTAAAATTGAAAAATATATTGGGAAGTTAGTTAGGATACTTACTATTATTAAATTATTATATATAATTATAACTTTATCAAAGATATGTACATGAAGGGGTTTTTTTTAATCTGAAAATTGAACAGTCCTGAATTTTTTTAAAGACCGAATAGAGACTAAAATCTGAACATAAATGACATGTTTGTTTTTTTTATTCTTTACATCTGAATATATGTCAACATGTTTGTTTGTTAAAAATAAAATTGTTTAAAATAAATAATTTTACATCTATACCCATGTTAATTAAAAGAAGTAATTTAACATGCACCATTTTTTATAAGATTTTGTAATTTCTTTTGCAAACAAAGTTCAATTTAACAAAACATAAAATTCATCAAAGAATATAAATTTGCATGTTCTGTAAATAAAGTTCAAGTTCAATTTTGCATGTTGTCCACGTTTCCGATGTATATATTTCAAGAAACCATTTTTTTTGTTTTTTTGGTTTCCTGGATTATATACACCAGAACCAAAATAAAAAAAGTTCTTGAATTTTGTTTTGAAATATGTTCCTGAATTATATGCACTAATTTATATATATAAACAATTATTCCACACATCTTCAAGCCACAAAAAAGTTAAATAAAAAAAATAAAAAGTTCTTACCAGGATTTGGTATGAGAGAAATTCAATCGTTCAATGCTAGGAAGATTTTAGTATGAGAGTTTTTTTTTTCTTTCTAAAGTAATTAGGGTTTTTTCTTTCTTTCTAAAAGCAATTTAAAATAAGAAATATATTAAAAGAAAGAATTCTACACCATATCAAATTATGATAAATTTGGAAATATATCTTCTTTGGGATGATAGACTTGGAAGAGAATATTTTAATTGTAATCTAGTGATTTGAAATTACGTTAAAAGTCAAGATTCTCAAACTTCCTACCCACCCCATCCCGAATCCCACCCCAAAGATTCGCCACTGCAAATCTGAATTGTTGTGAGCTTTAATTTGAATTATTTTGAGTTTTAGTTTTGAATTATTTTGAACCTTAACATTTAGATTTACAGTTGTGAGTTGAAATTGATTAATGAGTTTTCAATTTTTGAGTTAGATTAGTATTATTAAGGAAAATTATTGCAGAAATTGTATGAAATTTTAACAAAGGTGAAGAAATTTGGGAGAGAAAAAGCTTCGGGACATGGTGACCCGATACAGAGTCACCATGTCCCAAGGCAAAAAAAGTCTCAGGGCAATGTGATCTGATGCGAGGTCCCCTTGACCAGAAGCTTTTTTTTTTCATGGCTTCGAAGCCATAAAAATAGCTTGTCACTCTATCCTGAGACAAAAAAGTCTCTAAACATGGTGACCTGGTATCGGGTCACTCTATCCAGAGGAAAAAAAGTCTCGGGATAGGGTAGCCCGGTATTAGGTTACCTTGTCCCGAGGAAAAAAAGTCTTGGGACAGGGTGACCCGAAGCTTTTTTTTTATGGCTTCAAAGCCATGAAAAAAAGCTTGTCACCTTGCCCCGAGACAAAAAAGTGTCAAGACAGGGTGACTCGACATCAGTTCACCCTGACAAAGCCATGAGAAAAAAGCTTATCACCCTGTCCCGAGGTAAAAAAGTGTCAGGACAGGGTAACCCGATATCGGGTCACCTTGTCCCGACACTCATTTTTCATGGTGATTCTATCTCCATTGGATTAAAAACAAAATTCATAGATATATGTGAATTCCATCAAGATAAGGATTATGAGGTTGAAAAAAAATAAATTTAAAAATACTTACCTTTAACTACTTTATATAATATTATTCTCTAATGTTTTTAAAACATAAAATTGAAAAAGAAAAGTGTGGGGAATAAAGCGTTGTTGAGTAAAAAAGGGTTAGATATGGTTTAATTCATTTGTTTGATAAGTTGGTTGGTAAAAGTAATAAATAAGTGAAAATACTACTACGCGTGTGTCTAACAACTTAGAGGGAGGATAAATAAGTTTTAATCAAGTTAATTACCAATTTTTCTTGATTAGTCAATATTAAAAATTTATCCCATAAACAACCATACAAAATCAAGTATAAAATGCGGAAATTAAAAGACATTTGATTTTTACGTGGAAACCCTTCAACAAGGGAAAAACCACGGGCTAACCACTTACCCACTCAGATCCTCAAATCCACTATTGTAATGATGTTTACAACCTAGGTTGACCTCTAGTTACACCATTCTTGGTCACCAACTCACCACTACTACCCAACAGGCCTTTATAGTAAATCCTTGATCACTTTGCTTGCCAACCAGACCTTGGTTGCAAGACTTCACTTGCTTGTGCACTACACCTTGTAGTCACAAGACTTAACTCTCAATAAGAGATAAACAACCTATGTGAATATGTAAAAATATTCTAAATGCAATTAATGTTAGGCAACACTAAATGTTTATCTAGAGATTTCAAGATGACAATAAGTGCAAATCCTAGATATCAATGTCTATATGAATGCTCATAAAGATCTAACTAGATATAGATATGTAAGTCTAAAATCTAATCATCAAACAAAGTCATATCAACACAAGTTGTCACACAAAATGGTAAGGACAATAAATGCAATTAACAAATGCAATCAATAAGTCCTAATCAACACTATCTAGATGCAAAGCATAGAGATTTAGCTATAGGACAAAACGGTCTTAAATTCTAGCTATCAATAAAAACAAAACTCAACCAACATTCAAAGTCTCAAACATGTAAGAAATAACATTAAGCAATGAGATATGCATTTAATCAACAAATAAATGCTAATCCTAGGCAAACATGTCATAAGAATGAAACAAGAGATTCTAGGGCATGTAGAGATTACATAGTCAAAGAAAACACAAAGACCCATGTTTGGAAGATGCTAGGATGATGCTAAATGCTCATGGGAATGTGTTTGGTTGAGTAAAAATTGGTTCTTAGAGCTCTCTCTCTCTCTCTCTCTCTCTCTCTCTTTTTAAGAGTCAATTTCTCTCACTAAGAATATAAATTTTAGAGCTCTTGGTCTGATTGGGGAAGAATATGACATATATAGGTGGAAAAATGACACCCGGGACAAGACGAAAATGCCCTCCAAAACTCGTCGTTCGCGGGATACTTCACGGGAGGACCGAAGAAGATGTGTCCCCTGAAAACTTCTGGAAGTTTGTTCGCAGGAGGGGTCGTGGGAGGAGCGACGAAAACCTATCCCACAAAAACTACTGGTGGTGTCTCTGTGGGAGACTTTGTGGGAGGACCCACGAACACCTGTCCAGTGAAACCTATTGGAGGTTTCTTCGTGGTAGACTTCACAGGAGGACCCGCGAACACTTGTCCCGTGAAACTTCTTCACGGGAGACTTCAAAGGAGACTAGACGAAATGTCCCACGGAAGATGTACAAAAAGCATGCCCACTTGAGGTTCCAAGAGGTTTTCAAGGGACTTAAGCAAGACCAAATGACACACCAACCAAGCAAGAAAGAGATAAGAAAAGGATGCACACATTTAAGCAAAGAGGCACAATGCAAGATGAATAAACATACATGAGAATAGAGTGTGTGTGTGCAACTAAGTCTCTTCAAAAAGTTAAGCACAAGTGATATACCTTTGAGTGCTCTTGAGCAGGGGCAGACCCACCTTAAGGCCAAGTGGGGCCTCTGCCCTACCTCAACATTTTAAAAAAAATTGATTTTGCGTTTCATTATGTATAGATATATATTAAATAACCATAATGATAGCAAAATACCTCTTAGTAAAAATGGTATTTTGTCTCCCATTTTTTATTGGTGGAGTTGGTTCAACTCCCACCGTTTACTTTTTTTTTTTCAATTTAATTTATCATATAATTTTAATAAGTTTTATGCCTTTTTTATTTTACCATTTTTTCCAATTACTTTCTCAAATTTTTATCTTATTCTGAAACAAAACAATTTTTTTTCTCTTTTCTGTCATTGTCAACTGCTTAACTACTTTCAATTTGTGGTTACTTAATTCAATTTATTTTATGATAAATTATCTATTATTATTTTTAAACTTTTATCATTTCTAATAGTTTTGATTTCCAATCAATAAACCCTAAAATCTCAAATTTTAATTTATTTTATTAAAGCAGTCATCCATTATTATGATTCATTTTATTTTATACTTAGTATTTTTCTTTAGTTTATAGTTTTAATTTATTTAAAATCAATAAATCAATAATATACCAATAATTAGAAGAATAAAAAAAAATCAAAAACATGTCTAGTAATATTTATTAATCAATTATTTTTGTTTAAATTTAAAGTAAATTCACTATAAATATAAAACAAAATTTCTAATTATAAAGTTAGATTGTAATTTATTATTTTAAGAAAAATAAATATTGCAATTTTATTGTTTATGTTGTTTTTCTTGTTATTATTTAATTTTTAATATTGTGTTTCTTGTTTTTACTTTTATTTTTTAAAAGTAAGATTATTTAGTTCATCTTGAATATGTATTGTATTTGTTTTATTTTATATAAACTTTAGTATATTATCAATTTTTCTTTATGTAAAAAAACTCATTTTACTATGATCTTAATTTTTAATATTTTTTATAATATTTTTAGTATTTTGTTCAAGTGCCCCACCTGGTTAAAATTCCTGGGTCCGCCACTGGTCTTGAGAATGCTTTTGAAGCTTGATCATGCACATTGAAGACCTAGTCTACCCTTACAAATTAAATCCTCATGCGATTTGTCATGAAATAAGCCAATCAAAAATAGAGGTCCTTACAATAAGGTTAATTAATGTGGTGTAGTTATGAATGAGGGCATTTTGAGAAAATTAGGATAGTTTTGCAATTGATTTTTATTTTAGGGCACATTTGCAATTGGTCCTTAAAATAGGGCCTTTTTGCTATAAAAAAAACCTTATAATAAGTAGAGTTATCTTGAGGTTTGACTTTTTATGGCTCTAGCTATTATATATCATGGTTCTAGTAATCGGCCTAAGTGACCGTCTAGGCCTTAGACGGACCGGCCGCTACAAGGAAGGCCTAATCGGCCTTCTTATGTTGCCAGGCTCCTAGGCGAGCCAGGCGCCCGACTACACCTGAGAATTTTTTATTTTCTTTTTAATTTTCTTTTTTCAAAGCGATGTCATTTTGGCTAATTCGGCTTTACCACCTAGGCAGTCTATATGCTAGGCGCCATTCGTACAGCAGATTGGCGCCTAGTGCCTACTTGGATTTCAATCTAAGTGTCTATAAAAACCAAAGATTTAGCATTTTATTAAAATAAAAATTAACATATAATAACTATAACAAATTGAACACACATGCCTCAAGTTTAGGTCTAATTGCATCTGTATGGAACTTTTGCCACAAACCTCTTCTGCCGTTAGTTAACTTACGTTAAAACTAAGGAGTTGTTTGTTTTTTTGTCTGAGGGTTGAACAATCCTGAATTTTTCTAAAGACTGAATAGATACTGAAATCTGAACTTGAATGACATGCTTGTTTATTTTCCCTCATATATGAATATATTGTCAATACGTTTGTTTGTTAAAAGTAAAATTGTCTGAAAATAATTAATTTTACATTTATACCCAAGTTAAACAAGTATACATATATTATGGAATAAAAACAATCCAAAAATAATAATTATATATAAACACATATGATCATGATCTTCTTCTTCAATTATAAACAAACTTCATTTTTACTAAGAAAAGAAAATGGACAGCAGGAAAACTCATACAAAACACTCTAAAAATAATAATATATAAATATATCACCGTAATATTATAATAAAGTATGAAATTGGAAATATGTTATATATGTGAGATAATATCGAAAAAAAAAAGATTTTGGATTGTATTTAATGTAATTAATGATTTGTTATTAAGTGAAAAGTCAGGATTTTTTACTTTTTATTGTAAATTGTTTTTTTAATATATTTTTAAGTTGTTTAACCACTTAAAATAAATAAATAAAACAGCTTAATAATTATGATTTAGGGGTTGTTTGTTTTTTTGTCTGAACACTGAACAATCCTGAATTTTTCTGAAGACTGAATAGGGACTGGAATCTGAATCTGAAAAATATGTTTGTTTTTTTTTCCTCACATCTGAATATACTGTCAACATGTTTGTTTTTTAAAAATAAAACTGTCTGAAAATAAGTAATTTTACATTTATACCCATACTAATTAAAAGAGATAATTTAACATGCAGCATTCTTTATAACATTTTGTATGTTTTTTTTTTATAAACAAAGTTCAATTTAACAAAATAAAAAATCAATCAAAGAATATAATTTTGCATATTCTGCAAACAAAGTTTAAGTTAAATTTATTGTCAAAAAAAAGTTCAAGTTTAAGTTCAATTTTATATGTTGTCCACGTTTCCGGTGAATATAATTCCTGAAACCATTTTTGTTTTTTTGGTTTCTTGGATTATATGCACCGGACACCAAATAAAAGAAATGTTCTTGAATTTTTTTATATATAATAATTCTATAACTTTTTCGAGCTACGAAATCTACTTAATATAATAGACAAATTTATTGAGTATTATACGAATAGTTAGATAAAAATAAATAAATATAGAGTTCTTACCGGGATTTGGCAGGAGAGAAATTCAATTGTTCAATCCTTGAAAAATTTCATTATGAGAAGTAATAAGGGTTTTTTTTTTCTTTTCTAATACATGTTTAAAATAAGAAATATATTAAAAGAAATTTTTTTACACCATATTAAATTAAGATAAATTTAGAAATATATCTTTTTTTAGAGGATAGACTTGGAAGAGAATATTAGTGATTTGGAATTAAGTTAAAAGTCAAGATTTCTTACTTTTTATTTTAAGTTGTTTTTTGATATTTTTAAGTTGTTTGACCACTTAAAAAAACAAACAAAACAACTTAATGAGTTCAATTCAGACCCATTAAATTTTAAGTGAAAAAAACAAACGATCCCTTAAACCCATTAAATTGTAAATGGAAAATACAAACGACACCTGGTTGTTGACTATTCCTTCCACATGAATCGTAAAAAATGCCCCTATTTAAGTGAATAATGATACATGTGACTTGTTGACGACGTATTGACCAAATTAATTAAAAAAATTGACAAAAAGAAGTCAGAAACTTCATTGTCGCTCTCCTCTAAACCTTCTCATTTCACTTGTGAGAACTGAGAAACAATGGCGACATCAACGACAACAACCAACAACAGCCATCTTCATCTCCCCCACCCCGTCCTCTATCTACCTTCTTTTCCTTCCCACCACATACATTCCTTTAAATTCCCATCCTACCCCCTCCTCATCTCCGTCGTCTAGCCCCCCCACAAAGATCGAGCATCTCGGTGTCCAGATTTCTTCTTTGACCCTCAAGAAGGCCCGCACTGTCGTCGAATATCTCAAAGAAAATCTTTGCTTCTTCGCCGCCGCTTTAGCTCCTACCGTCATCGAGGATGCTCCCAGTAATGATTTAAGCGGTGAGGGCGCTAGCGAGCTTGGCATTGAAGGAAGCCAAGAAGCTAATTGAAGGGTTTCCCAAAAAAATTCAAGATATGGGTTTCCAAATAAAAAGAAAGGAAGCCAAGATTGAAGAAGTTGGTGTCAAAATTGCTATTTGTCAAGAGACAATTTTTGCTGTGGAGAAACTCTTAGTTTAAGATGTAATTAGGGGTGTGTGGCGGATCGGATCCAATGAATTTGCCATGATCCAAGATCCGATCTGATCCGATTGAATCGAAAAAATTATAATCTGATCCGATCCAATTACTATTAGATTCGATCCGATGGATCGAATTAATATAAAGTTGTTCTTAATATATAAAAAATTATTATTTGAAATAAATAAAATAAAATAAAATAAATAATTCAAATATTACTAATTAATTCAAATAAAATTAACATTAAAAAAAATACATAACATAACTTATAAACTTATATATATATAGTTCAAAAAGTTTATAATCCTTAAACAACAGCTCCAACTAAAATCATTCAAATGTTCAACATTAAATAAAATCATCTAAACAACATCAACACAAGTTGCTGAATTTTCTTCTAAAAAACATGTAAAACAACACAACACCCAGGTTTTTATTGTCTAAAGAAAAATAGAAACCTAAACAGCTAAACTAGTAACATTGTGGTCTTTGTTGTCTTGAATCTATATTTTTATTTTTTAGTAGTGTGAGTCTTGCTTTGTTTTGGGCTTTAATGTATTTTGTGTTCTTATTTTGGACTTGTTGTGGCATGCTTTGGTCTTTTATACTCTTCTATAAATTGTTTTGTAAATTGTTTTGTTCTTGTATAAATAGGTAAATTGCCCAATATAAAAATAAGACCTAATATTTTAGAAGGATCGGCGGATTTGACGGATTTTCAAACTTGAATCCAAGATCCGATCCGGTCCAATGGATTTTAGAATTTAGGATCTGATCCAATCCGATCATCCCCTCTAATCCAGTCCAATCCAATGGATTTGATCCGATCCAGTGGATACTATTGGATTGGATTGGATCCTGCACACCCTTAGATGTAATATCCTTTTGGTTGTTGGGTCTTAGTGAGGTTTGTGCAATTTAGAGTAAAAGTTCCATATAAGTGCAATTAGGTCTAAAATCGAGGTAGGTTTGTACAATTTACTCTATTACTTATCTCTCACGTAAAATTTCATGCTGTTCTTGAACTATAGCAAAAAAACAAAAAAATAAATTGGGGGTCGTTTGTTTTTTACATTTAACACTTGAGGGTTTGAATCCAACTTATTAAGTTGGTTAAACAATTTAAAAATATCTAAAAATAATTGAAAATGAAAAAATAAAAAATAAAAGATCGTGATTATTCACTTAATTTCAAATTATTAAATTGTATTTATAATATTTACTTCCAAGATTATCTCTACAGAGATAACATTATTCTAATATTACCATAATATTATATTATATAAATTTATTTATTTTAACATATTACTAGTGATAAACAACTACTCTGGCTACAACTGCATCAAATTGTTATCTAAAGCATAAGTTGTGTCGTAAATTCTGTCATATAACAAGGTTTTGAATCAATTGTATCCACCGGACAGTCAATACTCTGAATGTAAGTAATACACGTTAAATTTCATTGTGATAGTTCCAAACTCCAAAGGAAGAAAGAGAAGACAAGGGGCAGCTTGAGGGTGTAAATTTATGTCTTTTATCAAAAGTATCCCTCTGAAACTTGCAAGTCTCTAATAGAACTAATTGACCACATATGTACAATGTACTAACCTATTCCCTTGGATGGGTGGACAGAGAATGCTACTATCCAACGTGAAATTTGATGAGCATATTTTATACATATTTATTACCCGTAAAAATAGATTTATTAATCTGATTTTATATTAACTAGATTCATTTTTGGTGAAACAGGAAAAAAAGCATTTGAGTTTGGAATGAAGCTATATGGATAATTTTAGAGTCAAATTTAAGTGGATCGAGTATTTATATTTTCAAAAGCCCCAGTCATCCAAATAAAGAGCTAAAGCCGAAAGTCAAAAAGAGCATCAAAGAGAAGCCCAATTAAAGTCCAAAACAAATAAATGCAAGAAAATAGGAGGAATTACAGTTTGGTCCTTATACTTTAAAGAAACATTGTTGTTTTACTCGACTTATGTGTATTATGGTCTTTAGTCCTCATCTTTTTGGAAATGCATCAAAAAAGTCCTTCTGACCAAAAAATTGACAGTTAATGTTAACAGAAGTGTCAAAAAGACGGTTTTACCCTTAAGCAATGCAAAAAGACTGAAATGTCCCTCTAACAATTACTCTTAAACCCTACAAAAAGACTAAAATGCCCCTCAAACCCTTTGACAGTAAATTAGAAAATTAAAATGCGACCTTGTGATTAAAAGTTACAAGCTCTAACCAGCTGAACTATTACAACTCATTGTTAGTAGTTTATTGATTTAAATGCATATATAATTATATAATTTGAATAAAATAATGTAAATCTGTTTATATAATTTAAAATAAAATCATATATATATATATAATTTGAAATAAAATCATATTTAATAATAATATATCAAAAAAGATTTATGAAAAAGAAAAAGAAAACAAAAGGAAAAAAATAGATTTAATTGTTACCCTTTTCAGTTTATGGACTTTGATTTTCTGGGTTTTTTTATCAAATCAAAATAAAATCTTTTTTGAAATGGAAAAAATAAAAACAAAAGGAAACCTAGAAAATCAAAGCCCGTTAATTTTTTTTCTCTTTTTTTATTTAATTATTTTCATTTTCAAAAAAATATTTTTTTTCAATTTGATAAAAAACCCAGAAAATCAAAGTCCATAAATTGAAAAGGGAAAAAATTAAATATGTTTTTTTCCTTTTTGTTTTCCTTTTCTTTGCATAAATCTGTTTTGATATATTATTATTACATATGATTTTATTTCAAATTATATATATATATGATTTTATTTTAAATTATATATCTATATGATTTTATTTTAAATTATATAAACTGATTTACATTATTTTAAACAAATTATATAACTATATATACATTTAAATCAACAAACCTCTAACAATGAGTTGTAATAGCTCAATTGGCTAGAGTTTGTGGTTTTTAATCATAAGGTCAAGGGTTCAATCCTTGATAGAGGAATTTTAATTTTTTAATTAAATGTCAAAGGGTTTGAGGGGTATTTTTGTCTTTTCGTAGGATTTTAGAGTAATTGTTAGAGAGATATTTCAGTTTTTTCGTATTGCTTAGGGGTAAAACCGTCTTTTTGACACTTCTGTTAATGTTAACTGTCAACTTTTTGGTCAGAAGAACTTTCTTAATGCATTTCTAAAAAGATGATGACCAAATACCCTAATATATATAAGTCGGGTAAAAAAGTAATGTTTCCTTAAAATATAAAGACCAAACTGTGATTCTTTCAAAAAAATCTAAGACAAAGTGCACGTGTGCGCATTCAGACCACACAACCTTGACCACTATTGAAAAGCTTGGTCAAAAATCCTTGACCGCTAGAGTGAGGTATTGAAAAGATGAAAAAAAAAAAAAAAACAAAAGACATAGGTCGATCGCTTGAAAGAGGAAAGAAGAAGGTGGTGCGTTTTAGAGCCGTATAAAAAGAGAAAATAAGGGTTTTGAGAGTCGGCGGTTTTTGGAAGAAAATGGAGAAGAGCTGTTGGGCGTGGAACGAATGAGAGAATTGTGGGAGTGTGACTTGAAGAGAGGACAAGCAGACCTGGTGACTTGTCGGCTTGGATCCAGATCAGGGATTGCCATCTAATTTGTCGTCATGTCGGGTTCCAATTTATTCATTTTTCTAAATTTCATTATGTGTTTTAAATTTTACTTTTTGGGTGCAGTATAAAACCTTATTGATATTGTATTTTTTTTTTTGCTATTCAACGATGGGTCCCAATTTTAATTTTTAAAGTTTATAATTCTTGTTCTATTGATTCCTACAATTATATTGTTTCACCTTTAATATCAAATATACTAGGTAGTTACGATTGATTTTATTAATCGGGCTTTGTGTTTTAACGTTTAAGTTTAAAAACCTTGATTATATGTTTTTCGAATATTTGATACATAAAATACTTGGATCTTATATATCAAGTCTTTGAAATAATAATTTACAAAAGATTAATTTTAAGTGTTTAATTGATAAAACTTGAGAAAACATTGGATATATTTCTAAATTGTTATTCAGAATATTTGAAATTAATAATTCAAATAGTAAGACATTGCAGTGTTAATAACGGTAGATTCTAAATTTTTGACGCCACTGCCGGGAATTGATTGAAAAATTAATTAATCTAGATTTTTTTAATTCTTCTACTAGTTTTAGTTTAGGATTTACTTTATAATTTTGACAAAAATGATGTTTGGTTAAACTTCCAAAAGTTATTAATTAATAATCTTTAAGTTTTGACAATGATTTTGAGAAGTAGGTGGATGTTACTTTTTGAAAGTGATTATAGAATAATTTATTTCAGCATTTAATGAATATTTTAAAATATCACGATTATCAGTATGAAATAAATTTAAAATCATTTCTATACGTCATTTCATCTCAAAATTAAATATTATATTTAAATATTGATTTGATTTATAAAATATTTTATTATTCTTATGGAAATTTTTTTTCTAATTTAAATATTCCACTTAAATATTGATTTAATATATATATATATATATATAATGAAAAAAAAATTAAATAGGGTCCTAAAATCATGTATATTTTAGTCATCTATATAATATATAAAAGTTGACCCTCACAGTACCACGTGTCGCCGTGAGGGAGCTTTAATATTAAATTCTATATAATATTTATATTTTTATATTCATTTCTATATCTGTGAATATCAATATATATATATATATATATATATATATATATAAATACTATAAAGCGTGTGTCTACTAACCTAGAGGAGGTGAATAGGTTTTAGTTGATTTATTACCAAATTTTTGACTTAATCAATTTTAATAATCCTACCCCATATTAGCAATCAACCAATCCAAAATAAACATGCGGAAACAATAAAAACACAAGGATTGATTTGCGTGAGAAACCCTCCAACTGGGCAAAACTCACGGGCTATCATTCTAGCTACACACGGTCCTCAAATCCACTATTTGAATGAAAGTTTACAACCTAGTTGACTTCAAGTCACACCATACTTGGTCACTAACCCTTTCACTCTACCCAACGAGCCTTTAATAGTGATCCTAGACCAACAAGCTTGTGCACTAATCTACTTAGTCACAAAGCTTAACAATCAATGAAGAGATTAAGCAACCTATGTGAATATGTAAAAATATTCTGTCATGCAATTAATGCTAGGCTACACTAAATGCTTATATAGGGAATAAAGATGAAAATAAGAGCAACTCCTAGATATCAACAGCTAAATGCAAAGCAAGAAGATTTAACTAGAAGGGTAAAATGGTCCTAAATGCTAGCTATTAATAATCAATGTTTTGAACCAACAAACAACAACTCAATCATATCATAAATGTCATTAAACATAAAGACATGCATTAAATTCACATAAAAGAGCTAAACTTAGGCAAACAAGAACATAAAAGATGCAATGGAGATTTATGGCATGTTCATATTACCTAGTCAACAAAAGCAAGAAGAATCCATGATGAGATGATGCTTGTGAGATGCTAGATGCTCATGGATTGATGTTTGGTTGAGTAAAGGTGGGTTCTTGGGAGTTTCTCTCTCTTAAGGAAGCTTGGTCTCTCAAAAATGATTCTTTAACTCACAAAAACGAGCAAGGAAGAAGAGATAATATATATATGGGAGTCCTAGTCAAAACTGTGTCGTTTTGAACTTAGGGCACAAAAAACCCGTCGATACCGCTCTGCGTACCGCGGATCAGGCAGGTTGTCCAGACCGCGGTACACACATCAGTGCACCCACTGGACAATACCGCAGTGTAGGCTGCTGTGCATGCAGGTGCACAGGCCGCGGTATAGGCAACAATGGCCTACTGGACAACACCGCGACTTGGACCGCTCTGCGGGTAAGTGCACAAGACGCGGTACAAGAAGCATGACCGTACTGAGGTATATCACTCTGTATGCCGCGGTGCAAGCATAGCTTGCCAAGCGGTCTAGGTCGCGCTAAGAGAAGAAATTCTCTTTTCCAGGCAAACTGAACACACTAAGTGATGTGCAAAATGTGCAAGTATGGAGTGTGATAGATGACACACAATGCATCATTCAAATACATGTAAACAAGAGTATAATGCATGCAAGTGAGTGTGTGCAACTAAATCTCTTCAAAGAGAGTTAAACAAGTGATATACCTTTGACGTGCTCTTGAGCTTGGGAATGCCTTCGAGACTCGATCAAGAACAAAGAGACCTAATCTACCCTTACAAGCAAATCCCCTAATGTAGTTAGTCAACGAAATGAGCCAATCAAAACATAAGGAACTTACAATATATATATATATATATAAATAATATCAAAGTAATATGAATAATTTTTTTCAATAACTAATTGAATTAATTAATTACAATGAATAAATTTTCTCCTCAACTCAAAAGCCATTTCTTTTTCCTCAATTTTCTCTATAAAAACCATCTAAAATCTCTCATTTTCTTATCATTGTCTTTTTGTCAAATTTTTTTAGTTCATGTTGCTTAAATAATTTCTTGATCAACTTCTTACATAATTGCTTGAAGGGATGAGAGAAGCAACAGTTACACCATATGCGAAATGAAGTGTGACACCTACTACTTCAACAAGGACTTGACACTTAGTATGTGAGTACTCTAATTAATTCATATATAGTAGAGAATCTTGATTTCTATATTTTATTTTCATGAACCGAACATGTATATATTTATTATTGTTGTTACAATTGTGTTTGTTTGCTATTGTGCATCCAAGCTACATAAGGCCTTGTAAGGACCTCGATTTTACGATTGGCTTATTTTATGACAAACCATACCACATTGGGGATGATTTTGTAATGGGTAGCTTAGGTCCTCGTTGGCAAGCTTCCAAACATCTCCATAACTTCAAGAGCAAAATGTATATTCACTTGACTTTGTCTCTTGAAGAGTTTAGGTGCAAACACACACACACACACACACACACACATACTTCATGCATGCTTTTTTCATCTTGCATTTGTGTTCTTTATTGTGTATACGTATGCATCCATTACACAACTCACACGAGCACTTCTTTGTTTGTCTTTAGGTGTGGTTGTTTTGTTTTACGTTTTCCTTGTGTGTTCGAAAACGTCTTCACTCACACGATGGTATGCTAGTGTTGTGTCCGCGCTTGCACGTTGGTGTGCTTGAGTCTTAGCGTGACTTGTGACCATAGAGATGCTCCATTTGTGCTCTCTTGGATTGGTATTTGGTTACATGGTCTTATACCATGAGTTTGAGGATTTTTGTTATTGGCCAATTCTGACCTTTGGTCACTCATTTGATCATAAATCTTTATACAGACATCCAAATCTTGTTTTGTTAATTGGAGTAGAAAGTAGACTTCCATACCTTTCCAACGGTATATTATACGAAAGGTTTCGATGTCGTTTGGTCACGTTTTGGTGCGCTTGAATGTTAGGCTGTGCGCTGTGATGGATTCGGCGGCTCCCAACTGCCGATTTTGAGCAGCCGAATTTCGGCGGCTCCGAGCCGCCAATTTTGAGCAACCGATTTTGTGCAGAACATTCTGGAGCAAATCGGCGGTTGGAATTCGGTGGGTCCCAACCACCGAATTGCTCATTTTTACCCAGAAATTGTTTTTACACTTTCCTAAAACGACATAGTTTCATTTGGCTTCTATATATACTTCATCTTCTTCCCTAATCAGATCTAGAGCTCACAAATTCATATCCTAGTAAGAGAAATAGCCCCCCTAGTGAGAGAAAGCACCAAGATTGCTTCTTTAACTCTCCAAACCCAAAACCCATCTCCATCTTGCATCATTCAACATCATTTGAGCATGGGTCTTCATGGTTTCATGTTTAGGTAAGTAAGAACTTCATTGAATATCATTTATTGTTCTTCTTACTCTAGATTAGGTATTTATTGCTTGATTAAATACCTAGACTCTATTTATTGCATATATTTATGAGTCTTGATAACATGATTGAGTTTGTTTGTGATAGCTTGCATTATTAGGTCATTTATGCCTAAATAGCTAATCCATAAATATTCATGTATGCATAATTGATGATTACGTTGACTTTATGCATCTAGTCAAGTTCATGAATGTTTATGTGAGTTTATTTGACAATTAGGTTGTTAGTATTTCTCTATAACTAATTGAGACCTCATGTGTGTACATGTAGGCTTGGTTGATAACTAGGTTGTTTAATTGCATTATAACATCTAGTTAAGCATTTTGTGTTTGGTCTTGCACATTATAGTATTTGAGTGTCATATACACACTTAGACCTTTATATTCTTCATTGCGTCAAAGTCTTGTGGCTTCGGGGTGAAGTTGCACAAGCATTGAAGACTTGCAACCAAGGGTGGGTTGGCAATCATTGGTCAAGTGCCACTGTAAAAGGCCCGAGGAGTAGAGTAGGAGGTGCTCACGCCTAAAGTAGTGGATCAGGGGATATCACTAGGGATTGAACCAATAGTGGGGAGTGGTAGTGTCCATAGCCTGAGGTTGTCGAGAGTGAGAGTCCGAGTGTCACTTGAGGGTGTAACCTTTTACTCATATAGTGGATTTCAGTGATCGTGTGTGGCTAGAAAGATAGCCCGTGGTTTTTCCCTTGTTGAAGGGTTTCCACTTAAAAATCAAGTGTTCTTTATATTTCCACATTTTACTTGATTTTGTATGTTTATTTTATTTGGTTATATGTTTAATATTAACTAATCAAAAAAGTTGGTAATAATGGATTAACAACCCATTCACCCCCCCTCTAGGTTGTTTAGACACACGCTTGAGTAGTATTTTCAATTGGTATCAGAGCGGGTTCCTAGACATACTTAGGTGATCCTTGCTCTTGTTTGTGTGTCTTGCATTTGTGTGCTTTTTGATCATTGCATTCATTTGCATTCATCTCATTCCCTAAACACTATGACTGGCATTGAGATGTTAGATGGTGCATTGATCTCTGAACCACCATTGCTCACCAAGATAACTACTCCTCTTGGAAAGTGAGGATGGAAGTCTTTTTGATGGACCTTGATGAGCATGTGTGGATGTGTGTGGAAGAGGGATACTCACCTCCCACGAAGACACTAGAGAATAGGGCTTCTGTGCCTAAGCCCAAGTCCAAGTGGACAAATGACGAACTTGAGGCAGCAGAGTGGGATTCAAAGGGCATTCATGCCTTATCTTGCGCAGTGGATGAGAATCAATCCAAACTCATCCAAACCACTCGAGATGTTCGAGAAGCTTGGGAGATTCTAAGAATCACCCACGAAGGTACCATGAAAGAAGAAGATAAGAATTTGGGTACCTTGAAGATAAAGCTTCAATGTTATGATTGTGGTGGCTTTGGGCACATCTCCATGGATTGTGGAAACTCGAAGACCAAGAGTCGAAGAAGCAAACCAAATGCCTACTCTTGGAGTGAAAGTGAAGAAAGCTCTTTGGTTTCGAGAGATGTGAAAGGAATCACATAGCCTTCTCCGGTTTACATGATGACAACTTAAAGGCGGCCACAAGACACCCATCACTCAAAGTCAACAATGAAGAAGCTAGTTTGAATGATGATTGCCACGAGAGCACAAGTGGTAGAAGCTTCGATGAAGAAATTTCAAGCTCCAAGAACTTGAGTGATGAAGGTTTGTGTTATGAAGACTTCATTGAAAGTTTTCAATGGTCCTTGAAGGAGAAGAATGAAGAAATCAAGAAGTTGAAGGAAGAAAATCTTCAACTAAGGACCAAGATTGACTCCTATTTGAAGACGGACATGTTTGATGTGTCCAAGTATGAGAAGGAGATTGAAGATTGCCACCAACCGATAAAGGCCATGAAAGAAGAACTTGCAATCAAAGATAATTCCTTAAAGATTGTCAAGGAAAGAGAGATGAGGTGTCTTGAAGAACTAAAGAAGGCCAAGATCAAACAACCTCAAGCTCAAGGCAAGAGCAAAGCTTCATCCAAGCAATCTTCCACTCAAGGAAAGTCCACACAAGCCTTGGCAACTCAACCAAAGCCTAGGCAATCCAAGAAGAAAGGACAAGTCCTTGAGAAGCCAACCACCTCCTCTAACAAGTCAACTATCAAGAAAGAAGGTGACCATAAGTGGCATGCTCAACCAAGAAGGCATGATCAACCGGCTCAACCGGCTCAACCACCACAACAATATAGACCACAAAGGTGCAACTAATCGGCTCAAGCTCCAAGGAGAAGCAAACCGATGCACCATCAAAGACAACCTCATCAACATGGCGATGCCTCGATCAGATCTCAATGCTATGGTATAAATCCTTACTTTGTACCTACTTGTCATTATTGTGGTATGATTGGTCACTTAAGACCAAATTGCTTTAATTACATTAAGAGGTGTAGATTAGAGAGCATGAAAGAAAAACGGTTGAAAAATAGGGCAAGTTCGCATAAACCTAGAGAACCTAGAAACATGTCTATGACCACTAAAAATGTTAAAGTGGAACCTAGGTGGGTTAGAAAGAATGAACCCGCTTGCCTTAGTGCTCATGTGACTTCCGTAGACTTAACTAGGTCTAATGGACTTGGTAGTTCTATAGGGGCTCTTGCCTCTCATTGACTTGGTTGGAATTGACCATATTTGGGGAGCTCAAGCAAAGAGAGCGAACTTGCATTTTTTATTAAATGTGCAAAAATTTGATATATTTTATGCCTCTTTATTAATTGCTTGAGATACTAGGTTGCACATATATGCTTATATGGCATTTTTATTCAATAAGTGTGTAACATTGCTTTGTTTGCAATTCATGTCACAATTTTGTTCAAACATACATTTTTGGACTAGGAGATTTGATTGGGAAAGTACATTTGAATGACTTATAATTTATCTTTATGACATATGAACTTGATTTCGTATGACATGCTTAAAATGATATGCATGAACTGTATTTGATTGCTTAATATGCAAAATATGTGTGAAAGCAAATGAGAAGACTAAACTCAATAAGGACCTTGTGTCCATTCAATAAATAAGGACGTCTCATCCAAATTTAGTTTTCTCACTCTCTTTATTAGTTGAACAAGGCTACTATCATACGGGTATCTTACTCGGAAAAATCAGAAAGGGTGCAAAAGTCGCTCATGTCTTGTTTCGCTTATAAAGTTTGATATAGTTGCTCTTTAAATTGAAATTCTTTTGAAAAACTATATCTTGTTTGCTTATAACAAAAGGGTACAAATTGGTTTGAATTATTTTAGAAACCCTTTTAATGTTTGCTTTGCCAAATACCATTGCTTGAACTTGAATGCTATATGTCTTGCATGCAAAGCAATTGCACACATTTTTCTTTAAATAAAACTCTTTGAATTTCTCTCAATTTTTGAGATTGCATAAAGTTTGTGTATATGATTATGCAATGTATTTGTGCGAATAGCTCTCTTTGCTACAGCAACCTGATATGGGGAGCTCATTTGCCTATCTTATGACAAAAATGGGGAGAAGTCTTGAAAGATATAAGGGGGGCATTTTTTATGCTTTGGGGGATAAATCATGTGAGTGAGTAACCTTTTAGGGGGAGCATTGCACATGCATTTCTCATATTGCTTTATTGAGTGCAATTGCTTTTTATATTTGTTCACCTCACTTGCACTTGTTCTTGGAAAGTTCTTTCTTGCTATTGTGTGTAGGTATGATGATCTACGAAGAGATTGAAGACCTTGATGGCTTACAATATTAGGTATCTCTTTTTGTAACGTAGAATGGACTCTCATTGTCAATAGCTAGATTTCTTTTGTTTTTGTGAGGAATTATTTGTGAGTGGTTGTTTTGTCATGAAATAGCCAAATGGGGAGATTGTAAGGACCTTGATTTTATGATTGGCTTATTTCATGACAAACCACACCACATTGGGGATAATTTTGTAATGGGTAGCTTAGGTCCTCATTGGCAAGCTTCCAAATATCTCCATAACTTTAAGAGCAAAATGTATATTCACTTGACTTTGTCTCTTGAAGAGTTTAGGTGCGCACACACACACACACACACACACACACACACACACACACACACACACACACACACACACACACACACACACACACACACACACACACACACTTTATGCATGCTTTTTTCATCTTGCATTTGTGTTCTTTATTGTGTATACGTGTGCATCCGTTACACAACTCACACGATCACTTCTTTGTTTGTCTTTACGTGTGGTTGTTTTGTTTTACATTTTCCTTGTGTGTTTGGAAACGTCTTCACTCATACGATGGTGTGCTTGTGTTATGTCCGCGCTTGCACGTTGGTGTGCTTGAGTCTTAGTGCGACTTGTGACCATAGAGAGGCTCCATTTGTGCTCTCTTGGATTGGTATTTGGTTACATGGTCTTATACCATGAGTTTGGGGATTTTTGTTATTGGCCAATTCTGACCTTTGGTCACTCATTTGACCATAAATATTTATACAGACATCCAAATCTTGTTTTGTTAATTGGAGTAGAAAGTAGACTTCCATACCTTTCCAACGGTATATTATACGAAAGGTTTCGATGTCGTTTGGTCACGTTTTGGTGCGCTAGAATGTTGGGTTGTGCGCTGTGACGGATTCGGCGGCTCCCAGTTGTCGATTTTGAGCAGCCAATTTTGTCAAGAACATTCTAGAGCAAATCGACGGTTGGAATTCAGCGGGTCCCAGCCGCCGAATTGCTCGTTTTTACCCAGAAATTGTTTTTACACTTTTCCTAAATGACATAGTTTCATTTGGCTATATATACTTCATCTTCTTCCTCAATCAGATCTAGAGCTCACAAATTCATATCCTAGTGAGAGAAAGAGCTTCCCTAGTGAGAGAAAGCACCAAGATTGCTTCTTTAACTCTCCAAACCCAAAACCTATCTCCATCTTGCATCATTCAACATCATTTGAGCATGGGTCTTCATGGTTTCATGACTAGGTAAGTAAGAACTTCATTGAATATCATTTATTGTTCTTCTTACTCTAGATTATGTATTTATTGTTTGATTAAATACCTAGACTCTATTTGTTGCATATATTTATGAGTCTTGATAATATGATTGAGTTTGTTTGTGATAGCTTGCATTATTAGGTCATTTATGCCTAAATAGCTAATCCATAAATATTCATGTATGCTTAATTAATGATTAGGTTGACTTTTAAAGACTTTATAAAAGTCATGAGGTATTCAATACAGACTTTTATAGACTATTAAAAAGTCTTTGAAAGTCATGTGATATTCAGTCAAGACTTTTAACAGTCTGTGAAAGTTAGGAGGTATTTAAAATCTCAATGACTTTTAAATATCAATGACTTTTAATGACTTTTAGTTATAACAAATCTCACAATTTGTCTTTCATTTTTACCAAAGACTTTGAATGACTTTTTTTTTTTTTTAAATAAAAAGAATTCCACTTTAGAAGAAAAACATAAAACTCTTTGAAAAACATTAACTATCAAACATATGTTATATTTTCAAGTAAAAGAACACACATTCTCAACAAAATTTACAAATAAAATAAAATAAATAACTTTTAAAATGATAAACATTATAAAAAAAATATAAACATTAACAATCTATCACACAAAAAAAATTTACTAAAAAATAATCTAAAACAACTCTCTATAGGCTATGCAATTAAGGACGCGTGATTTCATTTTTTTTACCTCTATTTTCAAAGCAACTAAACAAAATTGAAACAAATCAAACGAACTTCATTTATATTAATTAAAAATAATAAAAGACAAAAACCACTACTCAATCATGCCAATATACCATAATCAAAGTCGTGTATGAGTATGACTCAATGTAATTATGATCAATTTCGAACCACCCACTTTTAGGCGTGAATATTGTTCAACAACTATGTGCGATTTTTATGTTTTATCTTCTGTAACTTGAATTAATTTTGGGTTTTATTTTTAAAATCACATATGTAGGCAAGAATGTTTTTGTCAAGTTTAATTAACAATGATTTTTTTATTCTTTTTTAAAAATATTTTTTTATTGATATGAGAAATCTATATAATTTTGTTAAAACAAAGTATATATCATATTTAAAAATCAATAAATGTTTATAAATGTCTATGAAAGTCTTTTAAAATAAAAGTCTCTAAAAGTTGTTTGAAATAAAAGTCTATGAAAGTCTTTTAAAATGAAAGTCTATGAAAGTTTTTCTTAATTCTGTAAAGTCTATAAAAGTCCATAAAAGTCCATAAAAGTCCATGAAATCTGTAAAAGTCATCCACTTAAAAAAGTCATTAAAAGTCTTTTGAAATCCTAATTGAATGCACCCTCCTAAATGTATTATTATTAAGAAATGTTTTTTTAATGGAATAATTATTTTTCTTTTTGGTATTCTTCTCAAATCAAGAGTCAATTAAGAGACAATCCCATAAATCACAAATTAAGAAGCAATCACATACTTATTGGAAATGATGGGTCATTGTAATTGTGTTATGTTTATTTGATTCATTGTGTTAGTTGTGTGTTGGTGGGATAATTGATTTTTGATTTGAGAATCTAATGAGTTTTTTTTTTATGTTAAATAATGCTAGCTTTGTAAGCCTAGCACTACAGACTTTTCTTCTTAATGATAATTCTGTCCATATTATATTGTGAATTTTTTCTAGGTGATTATTAATTAATTAATTAATTATATTTACTATTTAATTAATAGAAATACAAAGAGGTTGGTGAATTAAAAAACCTATTAGTTTTTTTTTTGAAAAAAAAAATGGGACATCTCTATCATCTAATTAATGAATTTCCTTTATGATTTTAGAAAATATGATAATTAATTAATTAATCATATTTTGTTAGTTATGTTATATAAGGGCGTTACTTTTTGGCACTCGGAGACACCAATTCATTCAATCATAAAAATATATCACAAAAGACATAAGGTTTACCATTTGATCTTCCAAGTATATCATCCCAAGAATGGTTTCATCCGGTGAAATTTGTAGCCAATTAACTTCAATTGTAAGATTATATCTATTATATTATATCGATAATTTACTAAACAGTTTACAGCATAAATGAGTAATGAAATATCAAAATTTTCACAAAAAATGGGTTGAAAACGTTGATATAAGAGGCATTTGAAGAAATTAGAAATTGAAAACAAAAATAGGAACATATTTTTAAATCTTAAAACATAAATCCAAAGGTGATTGCATTGTATTTTACCATGCTCGCACATCGTGCGAGCTGCAAACTAGTTGTAACTAATCTCAGCACTTTTGCAATAAAATTATAAAACATATATATATATATATATATATACACACACAACTTTTGAGCTATATAGTAGTTTTAAAAATATAATTAACCAAACTTCTGCTGATTAACTTCACAACTGATTATTCCTTCAGCACAACTAACAGTGATTATTATGAAAGTTACAGCAATACCAAACTGGTCATTAGTGTTAAGTATCTATTTATTAGCTGTAAGCTGTTTAGCATATGAGCAGTAGCTGTGTGTTCTAATTAAAGTGATTTTCATTGCTTTTTAGTTTTATATATTATTAGTTTATTTGTTTTGTTTTATTTCTTTGTATTATTCTATCCGTCCTGTGTGATTTTTTTTCTTAAAAATATTAGTGACCTTAGGACTACAGATTTATGGCTAGGGTTTTTGCTAGTTTATGTGTGATTGGGGACGAGATTCATATAATCGGTTGATTAGGATATACACCCCAAATAGAATTGTAGCAAATAATCTTGCATTAAATATGGATGAAAACAATGAAAACAATCAAGTAGGAGAGCCTGTAGTACCCTAGGAGAAACCTTTTAGGGAGTAATTTTTACCAGTCACATCTAATCACCCTTCTTGCATTGTGTTTCCCCAGACTTGGGAAACACACTTTGAGCTTAAACCCGGTGTTATACAGCTCATCCCATCATTCTATGGACTAGATAGAGAGAATCCTTACATGCATGTCAAGGAATTCCTAGACATATGTTTAACCTTTAGGTTCCAAAATTTTTAAGACGAGTTTTTTAGGCTTCACATGTTTCCATTCTCTTTAAAAGATATGGCTAAAGCATGGTTGAATTCATTTCATGATCACTCTAAATATGTATGTATTGGAGCGCCCTTTTTCCTTTGTTTGTGTTTGTTACTCAAGCATTTTTGTCGTTTAATTGAGTCTTTATGTGTATTTAGGCATTTTCCTCATCTAAAGGTACTTTGCGCCAAAGTGGAGAATTATGGTCGAAATAGGGAAAAATTGGAATTCTAGAGATTTCTGCGAGACAAAGTCGTAGAAATAAGTCACAACGAACTTCCAGTGATTTCTGTTAGAGTAATCTGCGAGATCATCAGGCAGAACTGGTCGCAAAACAACATCAAAGGATTCTAGGAGTTCCTTATTTGAGATCATTGAGTAGACTTAATGACATAACTTTCCCAGAATATTCTGCCACTTCCGTTCTGCGAGTTCTAGCCAGCAGCGCGAACATCAGAGAATTCTGCCTTTTGACATTGCGAGATGAAGTCACGACTCAGCTCTGGAAAAAGGTTATGCGCGTTCCAAACCGCAACATAAATTAGCAAAATAACTTCGATGAATTTTGCGACTTAAAACTGCGAGACGAAGTCGCAGAAGTCGGTCGTAGAACCAGTGCCATGTCAGCCCTGTAAGTTGCTCTTATCCAAATCCTTTCCCCACTATATATTTAAACTTTTCTTTTGTAGAAAGTGTTTTGTGTATTATTAGAACCTGTAGGAATCTTTTTCAACACACATCCCTTTTTTAGAAACACTTTTAGAATACAAACTTTAATCCTTCTAGAACAATTGTACTTTTCTTAGTCACTTTTAGATTAACGTTTTAGAATCTTCTACACAATCTTCAAAAGCTACTATTGGATCTCATTTTTAGAAAAAAACATCAAGAGAGGAATTTTTGAGCAAGTCTTAAGAGAGAAGCATTTAAGAACACAATGAGCTTTCTTTACTCTTCTCTTTCCCTTTCTTGTATTTTCATTGTAATGAGTAGCTAAATCTCCATTGTTGGGGGATTGGTGTTTGTGTATATGTGAACAATCTTTATAATCACCTAATCTTTCTTTCTTTTATATTTGTTAATGGACAAATCCACTCGAGGAGTAAAATTTCAGTTAACACCCTCAACCGGCTACCCCGGAGGTCGCAGCGGGGGGTAGGTACTTCGTACCATGGTTCTGGTAAGGTGAAGGCGAGATAGGGGCCTTGGTAAGAGAACAATCATCCTACCCATCTGGTACAATAGGCTCGTACCCGGTCTTGGTATCAGATCCTGGTACCTGGCCACCTCTCTAGGTGCCCTCCATAATTTCTCGATCTAGATAACGTGCAAGGAGAGGTATAGGAAAGCTAGGACCAGCGGGGTCGGTGCCTAGCTTCCATACATGTATAATAAAGGAGATATGTAGGAGAAAGATAGTTCTTTTGATAGTGGTGAACTGACCTTGGGGGAAAAAGCATCACGATTGATCACATGCTGTAAAACCCCCATGCAGTATCCATAAGAAGGAGAAAGACCCTTCTTTATATTTATATATCTCGAGAGGTGCTCTAGAGAGCTTACATTAGTACAAATTGAGACCTGGTAGGTCACAGTTGAAGGGGTACCATTTGGTACCACTACATTCATGGAGAAAATTGACATACATAGTAGTCGATACAATAGTGGTGTAGAGGGAATTCATGCAATGTCCCTTTTACACTCCAGGATATGGCGAACTTGTGCTGTAGGAGATAAGTAAGTGTTTTTCTGTACCATATGGTGAAAAACTCTCTGTAGGTGATGGTGACTGTATTTTTGGAAGAGGGTATGGGATCCGTCCTCCATTGATAGACGATGGTGTCTCTTGAGATTTCTAGATTAAATCGGGCATCCATATTTCGGGTTAGAGATTGGAGAACCCTTGAGATGGAGATATTCGAGAGAGCTGGTGGCAAAGTCCGAACCCCCTTCTTGGAGAGAACTTGGTCATATTTATATCTCCCAGTCTTGTTGCCCACTCCATTGGTTTATCGATATTAATGAGTTGAATATCTTCTCATTGATGGAGTTGAATATCTTCTCATTGATGGAGTTGAATATCTTCTCATTAATGGCGTTGCGAATGGCATTTAATGTAGTTGACTAATTTCTTCATTAATGGCGTTGTGAATGACCATTAATGTAGTTGATTGATTTCCTCATTAATGGCGTTGTGAATGGCCATTACGGAGTTGACTGATCATTAATGGTGTTGTGAATGACCATGTAGTTGACTTATTTCCTCATTAATGGCGTTGTGAATGGCCATTAATATAGTTGACTGATTTCCTCATTAATGGCATTGTGAATGACCATTAAGGAGTTGATTGATCATTAATGGTGTTGTGAATGGCCATTAATAAGTTGACTGATTCCTCATTAATGGCGTTGATTATCTCCATTAATGAGGTCGGAGGATACTACAGACTTCTTTCCGTCAGGCGAGGTACTGCTCTTGCTGGCGTGGCGCTTATTCTAGTAAGTGGGTATCCTTATGGTACCATTCTTCATGCTTGGCGGGTATGATACATATTTTAGTGTGATCCTGGACTGATATCGCGGTACTTGGGTACTGGGTAGAAGTAGTGGTACCTAGGTACTGGGTAGATGTCGTGATATCTAGGTACCAGGTATGAGGTACCATGGTGCTGGCCTACGTGATACTTGGTAGCATGCAAGATATCGTACTGACCTCTTTTCGGTTCATGGTGTCGAGCATCCCCGGTATCTGGGTACCGGTCCCGATCTATGTTCTACCAGACTCTAGGCAGATGGAAAATTCTTCTTTGGACCCCTACCAAAAAAGGCTGTTAACAGTATTCGTTAGAGTTTGCACTTGTGTTGATTATGTTTACATGAATGCATGTTGGATTAGAAGTTTTATAGACATACAAGCATGATTTATGTGTATGACAAGTTAGGTTTCAGACATTGGTGACAAACTTTGTATGGCATTTGCATGTAGCTCTAAAGAATAAGAATCATTTTAACTAATCTAGCTCTAGGTTTGAATAAAGTGATGAATGAAGATATTAGTGGATTAATGAGTGAATGGACCTTAACTTCTTAGTAATGGATTTGGTTTAATTGAGATTAGGTGGTGAAATTGAATGTTGCATATTACATCATTGATTCCCCCTAACATTTTTGTTGACGGTGATTTTTGGATTACGTAAAGTTGATTACTCGTCACAAAAATTATGCAAAGTTGATGATTATGTAATAAATTGAAAAGAATGAAAGAAACTGTGAAAGCAAGATTTTACATGGTAAAACCTCAATGTGAGGAAACATCCACGGTTGCCGGTGACTGCGAGAGAAAACTCACTATGTATAACACGATTACACACTCGGCCTTACTTGCTCTCTTGAATATCTAAGGATTCGTTCACCCTTTGTTGGGTATTTTCTAGGTCTATTTATACATGCATAGAACCCTTGTAAGTGCCTCACTTTATGATTGGCTTATTTCGTTGACAAAATCACAATTGGGGTTAATCATTGTAAAAGGGTAGATTAAGAATTGAAGATCTTCCATTGGACTCCCAGTGCTTTAAGGAAGGTAGATTACTTGACTCTACTTTTACTTGAAGGGATATAGCTGCACAAACTCACTTGCATGCATTATATCTTGTTTACATACAATTGGATGATGCATTGTATGTCACTTATAACACTCCACACTTGCACATATTGTACATCACTTAGTGTGTTGAGTCTGCCTAGAAAAGAGGGTTTCTTCTATTACCGTGGCCTCGACCGCTTGGCAAGCACTGCTTGCACCGCGGCATACAGAGCGGTAATCATCAGTCGGCCCATGCTGCCTGGACCGCGTCCTGTACACATGTACGCCCAGTGGTCCCTGACACAGTAAACTTCAGTAGGCCCCTGATGCCTTGACCGCGGCCTGTGCACTGCACGTACAGCGGTCCCAACCGCGTTGTTGTCCAGTAGGCACACTGCTGCGTGTACCGCGGCCTGGACAACTTGCCCGAGCCGCGGTTCGCACATCGGTAATGACGGGATTCTGTTACTGTTTTCAAAACGGTGTCATTTCGTCTAGGGCTTCATATATATATGCCCTTTCCTCTTCCTTGCCTCTTTAGAGCTTCAGAATCCACTCTCTTTCATTCTTTTTAGAGCTCAAGAGTGTCTTGCAAGAAAAGGTAGCAAGAAACCATTTTTATTGTCCAAAACCCAATCACCCATCATTCATTCATTGTTCTATCATCATCTAGTTTCATCTAGGATGTTTCTAAGCATGGGTCTTCATCAACATAGCTTACTTGGTAAGTAGAACACCACTCTCATCCATCTTTGTGTTCTTGCTTAACAAGAAATCTCTTTTATGTTTCCTTTGCATCTAGATTATAATTTTTCATTATAAATAGATATTTTTGTTATTGTTTGGGTTGTTGTATTGTGATAGCTATTGCATCTAGGAATGCTTTGATTTCATATAGCTAGGTTATATGTGTGTCATATAGCAACATGATATCTAGGATTGTTTGAAGCATTCATACATGACTAGATAAGCATTAAATGTGTTGACCTTGCATTTTGTGCATTTAGAATATCATCATATTCACTTTAGGTTTTATATCTCTTCATTTAAGAGTTAAGTCTTGTATTTGCCTTTGGTAGTATACAAGCAAGAGCCTAAAATCACTGTTAAAGGCCTGCGGGTAGCAAGGACGGATTAGTAACCGATTAGGTGTGTTGTGGTCAACCTAGGTTGTAATCGTTTTTGCAAATAGTGGATTTGAGGGTTCGATTGGCGATTAGGCCCGTGAGTTTTTACCCAGTTGGAGGGTTTCTCACGTAAATCATATCATTATGTCATTAGTTTATTCCGTATTTTTATTATGGCAATGATTGATTGTGTTAAAGATTAGGGGTTGTGTTGTTTAATTTTGATTAATCAAAAAAATGACATTTAATTTAACTAAAACCTATTCACCCCCCTCTAGGTTAGTTTTATCACTCTTAGTGTATTTTCAACCCTAGTTCTTGGAATACAAGTAAGAGAAAGGTAGTAGTGATTTAATAGAATTCTGACTTGTTGGAGTCGTTGTAATCATATCAGAACTTTTGCTTATTTTGGGTTCTGATAACTATAAGGAAATTTGTTTCCTTATCAGACTATGTTTCTTGGGACCTTATTTAAAGAGGATTCTTCTTTATGTGTTTGAGTTGTTATAACGTTATCAACATGCCAAGCGTCTGATCGTATATAGACTTTATCCACGTGTCGCTTAACCGACCGTCTTTCAAACCCGATCAGATCTATTTTACCTCCGACTAGGGATCTTCACCTGATCAAGTAGCTATGCCTGATCATTCTGTTTTCCCCCGATCATTGTTTGGATAACCCGATCAATCTAGTTACCTTGGTCGGAATTTCCTAACCCGAACATCTAAGTAACTCTAATCCATATTGTAGGGATATTTTCTGATCATTTTAGGTTGGTTCAATTTAGTTGACATTTGTTGATACGTCACTTGTTGTTTCCATGCTACACAGCGTTTATGCTGACATGCCACCTTTCCAAATTGTACCAATAACAATACCCTCTTAAACATTTAAACCGAGTATCTTACTCAGTGAAGATAACTGACTCAGTGAAACATGTTTAACTCGGGAGTCTTTTATCGTGTAGCTCATAAATGCTTCCTGCTTATAAGCGGCTGGCTTTTAATCTCACCCACAAACGTTTGATTTGTCTAGATGATTTAACATGAATGACGCAACCGTTGACAGCGGTTCAAATTTCAAATGGCGCGTGATCTTCGGGATTCGCACACCAACCACCACTGTCATGACATCATCTTCGTATATATATTTCAAAAATCTCTCTATTTCCCCTCTCACGCGATCTTTTTTCCTTTGCACTTTATAACTCTTCATTTTCTCAACTCTTTTCCTAAATCTACATTCTTCCATATTTCTTCGTCTTCGTGGATCTTCGTATAGGGAAAAACGCAGCGGAAGAAACGAAAAATAGATTTCGTATGGTTTTAAAATTTTTCTCAAAGTTGAACCTTAACCTTTTAATTAATTAAACTCAAATATATACGGTTAGAGTTAAATACCTATTGACGCGTAATCCGATTGACTTACGTCGATTGGTAATCCGCAAAATCTTTTCTGATGCCCGTGAACAGTACCCGCGTGAACAGTGATTGTGAACAGTACTCACCCCCCCCCCCCCCCCCCCCCCCCGTGAACAGTACCGCGAGATCTTCTAATCCGAACACGTACGTGAATCACCTAGGAGCGTGGTCTCCATTTTTCTTTGAATTGCAAACCTGAGAATGGATGAACAAAGTTTTCTTTTTCTTTTGTTAGTCACAAAACAATCAAAAGAAGACAAAAATTATTCCGGTCACTTTTGAGTTCTCAATCTAATGATCGAAACTCGCGTGAACCTAATTCGATGTTGTACACACAAGCTTATTGATGAACAAGCAATCAGTGTACTATCAAAGAATAATCTCTTCTCTCTTTTATGTTTAGTAGAATAAAAATTATCCTTTTCTATGAATTGAGAGGAAGAAGAAAAATTGAATCATTCAATCAACCATGGTGGCCGAATTCTATATGTGGTATTATATAGGTGCGAAATTTTGCTTCCTCTTCTATTTAGGATTGCTGAAATCTTCCTCTAAATGGACTAGGGTTGCCGCAAATCACATACCAAAAAGAGTTTGTGTTGCACCCTAATTTCCATCAACCTTTAGACTTCAAAACCTAATCCAACTCATAGATATTTTTATTCTTTTATTGACTAAATAAAAAGACTTCTTATTTGATTAAATAAATAAAATTAATTATTTATTTTCTTATCAAACAAGTCTTTTACTTTTAATATACTACTACCAATAGTATAACTTTAGGAAATATATTTCCTGATCAGAAAAAGATTTGTTTCTTAATTAAACAATTAATTAATAAATTAAGTAATTCTTATTTAATTAAAACAATGAAACAAAATAATATATTAGGTTAATATATACACCTTGCCGCCCCACTTATATAAATGAGCCATATATTGTTTTCTTATTTCATTTAATCCATTGGACTTTAAATAAAAGCCCACATGTGAACCAGACCCATTCTTACTAAAAGAAACAAGCCCACATGTCTCCTTTTAATATATTAATATAATAGTGCAGCCCATTAATTAAATAATAGACATATTATATTTTTGATATATTAAAAACAATTCTAGATGGACCATTAAATCGGCCCGGTAGAATATATCAAGTGATCCATGCAAATACGTGTGGATTGAGGATCTTGGCGGGCTATCTAAATTTAAGTTTCAATAGACACAACCTTATCACAATCAACAAATGATTCACTTAGGTCCAATCTATTAATTTTAACTCATTCCACTAAAGAGCTAAAATTGAACTCTTAAATAAAGATAGAATAAGGAGATGTTTCTCATTCATACCCTAGACAATCTTATAGGAGATGGTGTATCCTCGTGAATAATATCAGTAATCGCCAAGAGCTCATAGACCGCCTATAGCTCTCCAAGTTACCATATTTCCTCATATGACCACATTTTGAACTTGGATACTTTGACTTGTCCAGAAGCCATGTTTTCAATAATCATTATTGAAAACTCAACGTTGAGATTTAATATCCAATACCTCAAAACATCCATATGATGATATTATACTCTCATTTAATAAATGGAGCCACGATGTCCATATCTATAAATGAAGTCCTCTATCAATTAACAAATGTATACCACCAAACTATCGAGGATAGACTATGCTATATAATCGTACTCATTGATAGCTCTAATGATAACACTTGCAACCATAAGTCAATCATTTATCTCAGAATTAAGATAGACTCTCCGATTGTCCTCTTTTATGAAAAGACTTATATCTAGTGACAGTTCTAGATAAAGTATTTCATTGTGATCCAGTTCAATGCACCTAGTGCACTAGATTCTTTTACTCGAAAACCTTTCGATGATTTTAGACTCATCATATTCATTTGATCCAACTCAAATGCTAGTAAAAGAATTCTACAACTTTAACAAGATAGAGGTGTTCAACCTTTAACTTAAGTTGTGAACGTTATTCAAGACTAACTAAAGAATTGTGTCTACCTCATACATATCCGGATGTATGAACAATTCTTCATGTCTCATAGTCTTTTGACCTTATGATTATTTACCTTGACAATTATAATAATAAATGCTATAAGTAATTGTAAGAATTAGAATTCACTTTATTAATATGAGAAGATTGTCAATTACAATATTACACTCTTGCCATTGAGCATAATCCTAACACTTCTTCACTCTCAGAGTTCTTCTCTTTCTTCAATCATCAGGTATGGATTCTGCTACCCGCCATCGTTACGTTGAGTTGTTGATTCATTATATCGAGATAGGTGATAGAGAAAATATTGCCAGGGTTGAATCTATATTAGGAGGATTTTTTCAAGATTTCTCTCTTTCACGTCAACCTATTCCTCTTAACGTTGATTACTCAAGGGTTATTCCTGAATTCCAACCTTCTCCTTTTGAATCGAATATTGCTAATCCTTATGTTTCTTCTCCAAATGCATACCCAGATATGTCGAAGACGACAAGATCTGGTCGGGAAAATAGGCCCAGCTCAAAAGATTCACCTCTAATAGATCTAAAAATTCCATCACAACTGTTGAAGATGGAAGATATTCCTAGAGAACGGCGAGCATTTTTGATGAACTCTGCCGAACATCCTAGTGCTTTTGATTCGGAAATAAATGCTGTTGATACACCAGAACTAGTCAAGTACAGCGAGAGATTCAATCTTCCTCGCTAGGTAAAACTTTTCCTGGATGAGGGGCGAGCTATCTGGAATCCCCCTCGTGGTGCAATGGCTATCTATGGGGCAATGCTCACATCAGGGGTCACACTTCCCCTCAAGCCTTTTATTACTCAATTTTTAGCGGATGCTGGAATTGTTCCTGCTCAGCTTTCACCGAACTCCAACCGGGTGCTGATGAGCCTATAACACCTGTGGAAACAAATCGGTGCCAAGTACCCCCCGACCCCCACAAGAGATTCGTAATTTCTACACCCTAGGACGATCAGATAATGAGGGTACATTTTACATTCAATCTCTTTCTATGAGCCATTGGATTCTCGAGGGATATGACCAACGACCTTCACCCCCATCTAACAAGGACCACAAAGGCGTTATCTGGGGATTTCACACTTCTAACAAATACTGGAAGAATAGCTGGTTCTTCGTCCAAGGCGACTGGGGCGAAATAGTGGTAGCGGATGGTCGCCAAGAATTAGCTAGAAGGGCAGTTCCCCAGCATTTCTATATTCCCGAACTGTGGAATAAACCTTCTGCTATACTGAATGAGTCCCAAGCTCAAAATGTTGTCAAGGCTGCTCAAACAACATGGGAGGCTAGAGATCGATGCCCCTTGTTCGTCGAAAAGGCTTTTCAAGACTCAGGATTGTTCCCTCCAATTTCAAGCCGGCGAAAACGCTGTGAGTACTCCTTCTTTGAGTCTTGGTTTTATTTTGAGTTTAACTTCGTTTATTATGACGCTCTTTTGTTGGCTTCAGTGTACGAGATGGACATCGTAGCTGGCTAGCAGGCTGAGAAGATAAAAAACGTTGACAAAGTCAGTCGAGCTGAGGCTGCTTCTCAAATAGCTCAAAGGATCGCCCCCCTGAACAAGTTATGGTTGAACATGTTTATCAACCTGACCCCAATATACCTCCGAACTCTCTTGATGAAGAAAGGGGAAATAAGCCCTCTCGGATAATGAACAGAAAATACCTCCTAGAGGTTTAAAGAGGAAACATGCCAAAGAAATGGCTGGTCGTCGTCTACCCAAACCTTTCGCGAGATCACTAGTCAGCAAAGTGACCAAGACTGTTGCTGGCTCTTCTGCTCTTGATGTTGCTCGGGGAAAAGCGAAGGCCAAATCAATGACGAACCTAGGAGCTCATCGGACTGGAATTAAACCAGTTATTATCGAGGAAGACGAAGGGGATCAAGATACTCTGACCGATCTGGTTCGAAGGGAACATCGATTGAAAAAAGGAAACGACCATGCCTCTGCTCTATCAGCAGTTCCACATCCTGAGCCCCGAACTGATGATCAAGCCGTTGTTTTGTCAGCAGTAATACCTCCCAATCAGCCCCAAACTATTGATCAAGCCGCCATAGGGGCTGCCAAGCAATCCTCCCATCAGCAGGTTCACCCCCCAATTTTGACTGAGCCGGTTTCTCTTCAAACTACTCATTCAACTGACCGTGATCCTACTGGGTCTTTTATTCATCGAGATGGCAAAGCTTCAATGCAACTCTCAATTAAGCATCAGATAGTCTTCACTGACTCAAATTCTGACGGTGAGCAAGCCAGTCCTAACAAGGTATCAGCCTATCAGCCCATTCCTGAAGACAATCTATCCGACCACGAGGTGGACCGTTCCCGTAAGTTTACTGTATGACCTTTGCCTGATGTAACCGGGACCTCCCTCGTAGGAAATATTGAAGCTGGCCCATTGGGGGTTTCTGGTTGGAAATAACCTATCGCCATACCTTTGGTGGCCGCTCCTGGATCCATTCCCATCATAAGTCCAATCTCCACCGACCAACAGCCTCAATGCTCCTAAATGATGGAAGCTCCCACTGCTACCGAGGGCCTTGGCTCAAGCGAAACATCAGCCGACCCCCTTGATATGTTAAAATCCATGTCTTCTGGAAGGGGCTACGTTGGTGAAGGCTACTAGACTAATTTTCGGAATGCAAACGATTGGGAGTGAGTTCGTGCCATTTATAATAACGGTGTATATGTACGTGCTTTCCATTCTCTTACCAATTCTTTTCGTCTTAAGTTTAGCTATAACATGTTTCTTTCCTTTTCTAAGGCTGTTGAGGAGATGGCTAGGGCTATGGTGTCTCAAAGGAAGCAGGCTACCAAAATTTCTTGTCTAGAAAGGGAGCTTGAGAAGAGAAAAGAAACGATCAGTTCTGTTTCAGCCTCTGAGTCAAAACTGAAGGTATCTTTCGAAGAGAAGTTAAGAAAGCATGACTAGACCTAATCCGCCCTTAGAGAGGATGTATCCAATGCTGAAACCTGAGTGGATAAAGCGTCAACTAGCCTGACGGAACTCTCAGTAAAGAACACCGAGCTTGAAGCAAAATTGGCAGAAGCCGAACAACGGTGCGCAGATATGGAGCAGAAGCTTTCCTTGGTTGAACGAGCAGCTGCTGATTAAGAGATGAAGGCTCGAACTAGAAAGCAGACTCTGACTGCCTTACCACAATCTATGCTTGAGGCTCATCATGCATCTGAGGAAGCCAAACTTCGTTATGAGAGGTTAACTGAAGACTTAAACAACAGAAGGTCAGCATGGAAGTTCTTTCTCAGGAAGCTAAGCTGGCCCTTGAAGTTTAAAGTGTGGATCGCTATAAGAGATCTCCCACGTTTGAGGCGGTCATGCTAAGGGAGCTTGAGAGAGGGCTTGCCACTGCTAGGATGTTCTTCGGGGGTAAGGAGAGGGCCACTGATGAGGCTAACTTGAAATGGGATCGGATGATTAAAAAGCATAAGGCTGAGTCTCTGAATGCCATAAGGAATCAGAGGATGAGATAAAGGGCTTATTGCAGATCTATAGGGAAGGACCCCCCATGTAATGCATCTGGAACTGCCTTCCAAATTCTCTTTGATTTCCTTCCACTCGGATGATTCAGCATCCAAAGGCGTTGACGTTGGCCCCTTGCCTGAAACAGATTATTCTCCTTTCATGGTCGAAAGCCTTGACGGTGACATTTATTGGCCTGATTTTGGTGATTTGACCAAGGGCTATGGAGAAGAAGACCAACCCCCGAGTAGTTCCGGTCCTAGCGGTCCCTCGAACATCTTTAGAGCTTAACTTTCCTCCTGTCACTAAGTGTATCACATATTTTTGTAAACTTTTGTCATACAAGTGATTAAATCATTCTCAATGATATAAATTTTAGTTTGCTTGTGTGACAACTATTGATATTTGTTATTCGATCAATTATTTGATTAACTGATCACGATCGATCGACTTTAAATGATACATATTAACCCGTTCAGCTATTTCATTAACTGATCAAACTTAGTTAATTTAATTATCATCCTCCGCTGGTTTGACTTCTATCTAGCTTTTGCCATCCTGATCGGTTATCTGATGAACCTACCGGCTTTATTTTAGCTTTCGGTTATGTTCGGATAGTGTTCTTTCGCTGGACCATATACATGGTATCCTTTTTTATAGACTCTTGTCTTTTATCTGGTAACCTCAAAGGGGGAGATGATCGGCAAAACGACCCCACGAAAGCTGACCAGGATAGAAAGGATGGTCTAAAGGAAAATTCAGACGCCGGAGCTATCAACACCATTTTTGGTAGGCCGTATACGGGGAGAAGTAGCAGGGAGAGAATGACAGAGGTCCGAGAGGCTATTGACTGTCAAAGAAGCTTGGAAATAAACTTGGTAGGTCCCGACCAGAAGAAGCTCAAACAGGGTTGGGATCCAATCACCTTCTCCGAAGCAGATGCTTATGGATTAGAAGTCAAGCCAAACGATGCAATTATTGTATCAGTTCGTATCGGCCACCGTGAAGTAAGAAGGGTGCTAATTGATAATAGAAGTTCGGCAGATATCTTGAGCGTTGCGGTGTTTGACCAATTAGGACTCCAAAGGAAAGATCTACAGCCGCTAGCAGTTCCCCTTAAAGGATTTGGCGGAGCAGAAGTGAGATCTCTTGGAACGGTCAAACTGCCGGTTGAGATAGGAAATTTTCCATGCTAGAAAACAGTACTGCTTGACTTGGTGGTCGTAGATACCAAAAATTGGCCGTACAACGCCTTACTAAAGAGACCATTCTTGAATAAAACAAATGTCGTCACATCAACTTATGCCCTGACCGTCAAGTTCCCAACCGATGCCGGAGTTGGAGTACTAAGGGGATCCCAAGAATGGGCAAGGAAAGCTAATCTAGTGGTCTATAGAGAGAAGGCTGAGCCGGACGTAATACAGATTGATCTTGTCGAGCAAAAGAAACACTTGAAAGAGGATGAGATCGAGGAAGAGGCAGAAACGCCGACTCGTTTCGATCTTAACCCTAGGGAGCCATCGCCAGAAGAGGGAAAAAATCAGGAAGGTGAATCAACTATTGAGGTCGTGATAGACGACGAAAGACCCGAACAGACAGTCAAATTAGGAGCACATTTGACCGATCTTGTATAAGGTCAGTTAATTAATCTGTTGAAAGAGTACATGGATGTATTCGCCTAGAAGCATGAAGACATGCCAGGAATCGACGTTAAAATAATCGCTCTTGCTCTGACTGTTGACCTAGAGTGAAAACCGGTGATACAGAAGAGGCGACGATTCAATCCTGAAAGAAGTCAAGAGATTAAAGAAGAAGTCCATAGATTATTGGCAGCAGGATCAATCAGGGAGGTCCAATACCCCGAGTGGGTTGCCAATGTGGTGCTCGTCAAGACGAAGAATGGACAGTGGAGAATGTGTATGGATTTCACAGACCTGAACAAAGCATGCCCGAAAGATAGCTTCCCTCTACCCCGGATATATCAGTTGTTTGACGCGACTGCGGGGCACGAGTTGCTGAGCTTTATGGATGCATATTCAGGATACAACCAGATGAGGATGTTTGGGCCAGATGAAGAAAAGACAGCTTTTTATAACAGATCAGGGTCTTTACTGTTACAGAGTAATGCCCTTTGGTCTAAAAAATGCAGGGGCGACTTACCAAAGACTGGTAAATAAGATATTTGCTCTACAGATCGGCAGAAACATGGAGGTCTATATAGATGATATGTTGACAAAAAGCGTCAGAGTAGATAAACATGCAACAGACCTCCAAGAAACATTCGAAATGTTGAGACAGTATGGGATGAAGATCAACCCGAACAAATGTGTTTTCGGGGTACTGGCGGGAAGATTCGTCGGATTCCAAGTCCATCAAAGGGGAATTGAGGCGAATGCTGAAAAAATAAAGGCCTTGGAAAAGATGAGATCCCCAGTCACCTTGAAATAAATCCAAAGATTGATAGGCTACCTCGCCTCACTAAACTGATTCATTAGCAAGTCAACTGATAGATGCTTGCCTTTCTTTAAAGCAATAAGGAAAGGTAAGGGAGTAGATTGGAACAAAGAGTGTGAGCAAGCATTCCAGAAGATTAAAGAATATTTGGGTAAGGCCCCTATCCTGTCAAAACCCTTAAAAGGGGAAACATTGTGTCTATACCTATCAGTCACAGCAGTAACAATGGGATTAGTTCTGATCAGACTGGACGACGGAATACAGAAGCCAATATATTACACCAGTAAGGTTTTGCTGCTAGCAGAAACGAGATACTCGGCAACCGAACAGATGGCACTGGCATTGGTAACAGCTGCAAGAAAACTAAGACCCTACTTCCAAGCTCACACAATTGAAGTATATACGGATTGCCCCTTGAAGAAGATTTTATCTAAGCCGGAAGTATTTGGAAGATTAACAAAGTTGGCAGTCGAACTAAGTGAGTTCGATATCATTTATCTGCCAAGAGTAGCAATAAAAGGTCAAGCAATAGTAGATCTGATTACCGAGTTCACTGAGCCAAACAGTGAGGTAATCAGAGTACTAGAGGAAAAGGAAAGAAGGGCCTTCAACTGGAAGTTGTACGTCGACGGGTCATCAAACATGCACGGCAGCGGGGCATGCATAGTAATATTGACCTCGAAAGGCGATCAGGTGGAATGTGCCCTGCATTTTGATTTCAAAGCTACCAAAAATATGGCCGAGTATGAGGCATTGTTGGCTGGACTTAGGGTATGCACAGCATTAGGAGCGGACGAAGTGGAGATATTCAGTGATTCCCAGATTGTGGTTAACTAGGTCCTAGACGAGTATCAGGAAAAAGATACCAACATGATAGCTTACCTGGAGATAGCCAAGATGCTCATCAGAAGATTGAAAAACTACAGAATAACTCAGATCCCGAGGGAAAAGAATGAGAAGGCCGAAGCACTATCAAGATTAGCATCGGCGACCGCCGGTATCTTGTCCAGAATGATTCCAGTAGGTCACCTCAAGGAACCCAATATTAAAGAAGAAGGAAAGCTGAGGGTGGAAACATTGGAAGAAGGGCTGACCATATGGGCGACCCCGATCAAACAATAACTAGAAAATGGTATACTTCCCAAGGACACAGCTGAGGCAAAATGTGTCAGATACAGGGCAGCCCGATACTCAATAATAGGCGGTGAACTTTACAGAAGGGGGTTTTCTAAGGTCCTTCAGAGATGTGTTAGTCGGGAAAAAGGAGATAAAATTCTGGCTAGCGTGCATGGGGGTATATGTGGAAACCATAATGGGGGAAAAAGTTTAGCTCATAAAACCTTTAGGCAAGGTTTTTACTGGCCAACACTGTTTTTAGGATGCCAAATTAATGGCAGAGAAGTGCAGTACCTGTCAAAGAATTGGAAACGACATCAAACAACCCCCCGAACATTTAAGGAATCTGACCTCCCCGTAACCATTTACGATGTGGGGGTTGGACTTGATCGGTCCTATGCCAACAACAACTAAGGGTGGTGCGAAACATGTCATTGTGGCAGTAGATTATTTTACAAAGTGGGCTGAAGCGGAAGCATTGGTACACATAACCGAAGCCAATACCACTAGCTTTGTGAAAACGAACATCATTTATCGATTTGGGATCCCATATACAATCGTCACAGACAATGGAACCCAATTCGATCGTGACAATTTCAGGGAGATGTGTTAAAAATTCCATATCAAGAACTATTATGCTACACCAGCTCACCTTCAGACCGATGGTCAGACCGAAGCAGTCAGTAAGATCATCAAGCACATCTTAATGGCAAAGCTTGATGGAAAGAAAGGGAATTGGGTAGACAAGTTGCATGAAGTGTTCTGGGCATATCGCACAACCCAAAGAACATCAACATGAGAAACTCTCTATTCCTTAGCCTTCAGGATTGAAGCTGTTATCCCAATCGAAGTAACCTATACCTCTCCCATAGTCTAGCTTTACCAATAAGACTCAAATGTGGGGATTCTAGAACAGAACTTAGATGAGTTGGAAGAAAAAAAAGGACATATCAGTGGTAAGAAACGCAGCCTACCAGTAAAGGGTTGCTAGATATTACAATTCGCATGTTCGAGAGAGAAAGTTCTAACTCGGGGATCTGGTTCTCAGAAGGGTATCACCAAACACAAAGGATAAGACAGCTGGATCTTTAGCAGACAAATGGGAAAGGGCCTTATTAGGTGGTCGGGCTAGCTGAGCATGGAGCATATTACCTTGTCCGACCAGAAGGGGGAGAGTTACCCAGACCATGCAACGCTCAATATTTGAAGATATTTTACCCTTGAGGTGTTTCACTTGTTTTGATTTCTTTCAGGACTTTTAGATATTTTATTATAGTTTAAAATAATTACAAATTTCAGTTATAATTAATCGTTTGTCTCTTCTTATAGTCTGTCAGAGATATTAATAAAAGCCCTTCGAGGGAAAACGTTGTTCAAATAATAGTGTTCTGATTCTGCTTTAGATTACAAAAGCAAATCTCGTTAAACCCCGAACGGGTTATCGAGGGGCCCAATGATGAGGCCGAAAGCACATGTTACAAAGACAGTGCACTTTCACCGAAACTAACCGGGTGCGATAAAAGCACTGTTAGAGCGCCTTCGGGTGATATACCTGATGGGATGCGGAGAAAGTTAGATGAGGCAATCTATAAACTCTCATACCTTAACACCAGCTAATCAGATGCTCAGTTAAGATAAGTTAATGGGATAAATGAAACCCTCATCGCAACGAATCTTGAGTAACAAACTACTAGGAGACGTCTCGGTGACTTAAAGACCAAAGGGCATTACCATGTAGCAGTATAGGCTCTACCCGGTTATGAAACTGGTTTTATCCTGATCGGCGGGGTGTATCATAATTTGATTGTACCCCGAGAACGCGTCCATGAAACTTAAGAGCTTGTTACCCGTAGTCGAATCTATCATCTGGTCAATCTTCGGCAGCGGGAAGCTATCCTTCAGGCATACGCGGTTAAGATGAGTGTAATCTACACACATGCGCCATTTCCCATTTGCTTTGGTCACCATGACTACGTTGGCAATCCACTCTGGGTATCGGGATTCCCTGATGAAATTGGCCTTTAGTAGCTTGTCTACCTCTTCTTGTACCGCGGTATTTCTTTCCAGGTTGAAATGCCTCATTTTCTTCTTGACTGTCTTGAAGATGGGGTTAATAGCTAACCTATGAGCTGCTAAGGTACCAGGAATTCCCAGCATCTCCTCGTGGCTTCATGCGAAGATGTCGCTATACTCCTGAAGGAGCTTCACCAGACCCTTCTTCACTTCTTCTTCCAGCGCTGCACCTATCTTGATTACCTTGGAAGGGTCATTCCTCCTGATAGGTATTTTTCTAAATCATTTGCAGGGTGGCCATTGGCCCACCTTCTATCTTCCTCTTCCCCGTCTTCCATAGCTGAGACCCCTGCCTCGGGTTCCTCCTTTATTGCCTTCATCGTGGCTTCATTGCCTCCATCGTGGCTTCATTGAATGTATTCTTAAGGTTTTCTCTTGATAATTCATGGTCTTGTAGGGAAGTTACTTGCGCACATTGCTTGGCAAGTGCTGTTGCATTGGCGGACACCGCGTAACACTTGCATGCTGCCTGCTGGTCTCCTCGTACCTCGCCTACCTTATCCCCTACTAGGAATTTCAAAATGTTGTGGTAGATGGACATGACGCCCTTAAGGACTGATAGGAATGGCCTGCCAAGGACAGATTTGTAGGTAGACGGAATGTCAACCACGACAAAGTCTGTCATGAGTTTCTGCTGGAGTGGCGATGTTCCCACTACCACAGGTAGGATTATAGATCCCGCGGGCATAGGGTGGTGCAACTGTTGTAGCAGGGATTTTTTAAATTGAACTGCTCTAATGCACCCTTGAAAAGGATGTCAACTCTACTACCTGTATCGATCAGGACACGATGGACCAGGCAATTGGCTACTTTTACAGTGACAACCATGAGGTCGTCATGAGGATGTACGGTATTGTACATATCCTCCTCAATGAAGATGATCTGAGTTGAAAGAGGAGATCTCGGTGATTCCCTGGTGACCTTGAGGACGTCTTGGCCCACATCTTGCCTAGCGTGGTTCTTTCTGAAATTGTTTGAGGTTCCTGCCAGGGTGGGACCTCCGCTGATGGTGTGGACTATGTGGATCTGCTCCATCAGATCTTTCCCTTTCGCTTTCCTTCTTTCTTCCATTGCTTTAATGTCTGCTTGCACCTCCTTCCCAGTCTGGATGCTATCACGTACCTGTTGGAGAAGTTCGACCAAGCATCATCCTCTCACCAGCGCTTTAATTTAGTTGCACAAGTTGTAGCAATCTGAAGTGTTGTTCCCCACATCCTCATGGAAATCGTAATACTTATAAAGATTCCACTGATCGGCTGATGCCTTCATTGGACCGGGCTTCCTAAGTAGTACCTTGTCACGGATAGCGAGATAGATTGTCTCACGAGATGCTTTAAATGGGTGTACCCCCCTTCTTCTCTCGCTATCCGCGCTACCTCCCTTGGTAGAGGTGTAGCCCTAGGAGGAGTCCGCCTAGCGGGGTACCGGTTCCACTGAGGCTGGTAAGATGGTAATCGGTATGTAGACTTGTTGGGAAGTTTACTCCGGTTCTTCTGTACTGGATCGGGTTTGGACGCCTCCTTCTTTTGGTGCTTGGCAGATCTCATATCGTCATGCTCCATCTTGACTCTGAGATGCTCATTTATCTCTACCTGTTCAAGGGCTCTATCGTAGGCCTCCTGGTATGTTTCCGGGGGATGCTTGAGGAAGGATCGGAACAATCTGCCTGCCCATAGGTTCCTCCTAAAATTGGCCACGGTCTCCTTCTCGGTGAAGACCCCCATTTGAATTACCTCCTTGTAAAAACTTTCCATGTAGGCTCTGAGTGATTCACCCCACTCCTGGATCACATATTGGAGATGAATAGGATCCTTGGGGTGAGGTTTGATGCCCTGGAATTTAGTACAGAAATTGGTAGTCAATTTGGTGAATAAGTCGACACTCCCTGCGGGCAGCTTCCTGAACCATGTCTTAGCATAATCAGTTAGCGTGGTAGGGAACATCTTGCACATGGCGACCCTGGAAGCATTCTGGACCTCCATCTGTTGGACAAAACTCTCCAAGTGACTCAAGAGGTCCTCTGTCCCGGAGTATTTATCGGTTGGCATCTAGAATTTGGGAGGTAGCTCTGCCTCCTTCATCTCTCCCAAGGGATCCTTTCGGTTCTCTCGGTGCTTGCCCTTTTTTAACACCTGGATCTCTCTTGCCATTCTGGATACCTATCCCGGAGGCGCTTGTTACCATCATTCCTGAACTCTACCTCGGAGCCACCATCATCAGACCCCTCTGATGCCACTGAGGTTGCATCCCGGTTCTCCCTCTGGGAAGGTTTTCTCGGGCGCTTCTAGTGCTACCTCCTGCCATTGATCAAGGTTGCCTCATACTCGCTTATGGTCTGGGTTGTCTAAAAGATGTTGCTGGCTGGACCGGGTAGAGGCGCTCCCTAGGTGGGAGGGCAATGGCAGACTTCACCTGTCGAGGTTAATACCCTGCGGGTTGCCCTGAAATAGGGGGCATGGGTCCGAGTCAGTCGTGGACCGACGATATCGGGGGCATGAGCCGGAGCCTGTCATAGACCGGTACTGGAGGTGGTGATCCTAACCTGTAGAAGGGGGTGCCCTAGTACCTTATCCACTTGTGTCTCCCCTGGTATTTGGTACTGCAGGCTGACTGGTACCTCCTTCCGCGACCATTCGAAGGCACGGATTGCTCTCTTTGAAGGCCACGACTTGTTTGGTTTAGTAAAAGTGGGTTCTTGGAGCTCTCTCTCTCTCTTAGAGTCACTTTCTCTCACTAACGATGTAAACTTTTGAGCTCTAGGTCTGATTGGGGAAGAAGTTGGTGTATTTATAGTTGGGAAAAATGACACCAGGGAAAAGACAAAATTGCCCTTCAAAACTCGTCGTTTACGGGACGTTTAGCGGGATGAGCTGCAGAGACTTGTCCCGCAAAAACCACTAGAGTTGTCTTCGCGGGAGACTTCATGGGAGGACCTGCGAACACCTGTCCCTTGAAACCTACTGGAGGTTTCTTCGCAGGAGACTTCACGGGAGGACCCGTGAGCACTTGTCCAGCGAAACTTCTTTACGGGAGGCTCCGCGGGAGACTGGACGAACTGTCTCGCGGAAGATGTAGAAAAAGAATACCAATATGGTTTTTAAGGGACAATGCACGACCAATAAAACAAAAAAACAAACAAGGAAAAGCTAGGTTAATAATGCACACATGTAAGCAATTAAGCACCAATGCAAGATGAATAAAACATGCATCTGAGTGAATGTGTGTATGCAACTAAATATATTCAAAGAGTTAAGCATAAGTGATATACCTTTAAAGTGTGCTCTTGATCTTGAGGTCTTGAGAATGCTTAATCTACCCTTACAAATTGAATCCCTAATGTGGTTTGTCATGAAATAAGGCAATCAAAAATAGAGGTCCTTGCAATCTCCCCCTTTGGCTATTTCATGACAAAACAACCACTCACAAAATAATCCTCACAAAACAATAATAAAGCTATTGGTCAACAAAATATATTCTACGTTACAATAAGAGAAACCTAAGAACTAAGTCTTCAAGGTTTTCAATCTCTTCGTAGATCATCGTACCTACACACAACAGTAAGAAAGCACTTTCCAAGAACAAGTGCATGTGAGGTGATCAAATAAAAACAAGCATTGCAGTCAATAACAAATAAAGCAATACAAACTAATGCATGTGCAATGCTCCCCCTAAAAGGTTACTCTCTCTCTCTCTCTCATGATATCTCCCCTAATGCATAAACAATACTCCCCCTATCTTTCTCAAGACTTCTGCTCCTTTTTGTCATGAGATAGACAAACGAGTTCCCCTATCGAGTTGCTTTGGCAAAGAGAGCTATTAGCACAAATACGATGCATAATAATATACACAAATTTTATGCAACTTAAGTAACTGAGAGAGATTCAAGGAGTTTTATTTAACGAAAAAAATGTGTGAAATTGTTGCTGTGCATGCAAGACATATAGCATTCAAGTTCAAGCAATGGTATTTGGCAAAGCAAACATCAGAAAGGTTTCCAAAAGAATTCAAACCAATTTGTACCCTTTTGTCATAAGCAAACAAGATATAGTTTTTCAAAAGATATTTACGAGTTAAGAGCAACTATATCAATCCTTAAAGGGAAACCAAGACATTGGATCAAGAGATCCTATTAGATTTTTTCGGATACATATATGTATGATAGTAGTCTTGTTTAACATATCCACAATCAAAAACATTTCATGCATATCATTTTAAGCATGTCATAATCAAGTTCACATGTCATGGAGATAAATTACGGGTCGTTCAATTGTACTTCCCAATCAATTCTCCTAGTCCAAAAATGCATTGTGGAACCAAAATATGACATGGATTATAAACAAAGCAATGATGCACACTTACTAAAAAAAAAACCATATAAGCATATATGTGCAACCAAAAATCTCAAGCAATTATCACAAGAGCATAAAATAAATCAACGTTTTGCACATAGCAAATCATGCAAGTTCGCTCTCTTTGCTTGAGCTCCCCAAATGGGGTCAAAACTGTACCGTATCAGGGCAAGGGACAAGTTCCTATAGACATACCAAGTTCATTTGACTTAATAGCATCTAAGGGTGATGAATGAATACAAGAGCATGGGTGCTCATCTCCCTTATCCAACTTAGGTTCCACCATATCATTTTTAGTGGTCAAAATCTTAAATTCTCCAGGTTTTCTAGGATCATGCAAATTAGCCCTACGGTTCAATTTCTTTTCTTTCATGCTCTCAATTCTACACTTCTTAATGTAGCTATAGCAATTTGGTCTAATGTGACCAATCATACCACAATAATGACAAGTAGGTACAAAGGAAGAGTTTATACCATTATATTGAGATCTCATCGAGGCTTGGCCATGTTAATGAGGTTGTCTTTGATGGTGCACCAATTGGATTTTCCTTGGAGCATTAGCCGAATGTTGGTGCCTCTGTGGTTGAGCATGATGAAATTGCCTCAAAGGTTGGTGGACCTTTGGTTGAGGCATCCTCAAAGGTTAAGGTTGAGCTTTACTCCTTGGAAGCATCTTCAAGGAGGTACTCTTAGAAGACTCACCCAATTCAATTGTCTTATTCGGATGATGAGATGAAGGAGGCAACTTAGGAATTGATTCCTTCACAAAAGTTGTCTTGTCCAAGGATGGCATGGACTCATCATCTACAAAGCCAAGCCCTCTCTTGTCATTGGGCTTCTTAATAATGCTCAGCATGTGGTCAAGCTTTTCCGAACCCGAAATCACCTTAGCAAGTGTATTTCTTGCCTTTTCAAGTTCCTTCTCCAACATCACTTCATTTGGATATTTTATTCCATCAACCATAGAACTTCATCATTTTTCTCCTTCAAAAAATTTTGAAAGTAGTCAATGAACTCTTGATAAATCCCCACATTATCACTTGAGTTTTCGGAGCATGAGTTATCTTGATCGATTCTTCTACCACTTGTGCTTTCATGGTTCATGTCTTCAAGACTAGCTTCTCTCAATCTTACTCCACGTTGGTCTCCACTGTCTGAGTCACCCTTCTTGAATCCATCGAGTGACGACTTTAGATTCTTCATGGTAGGAGACCGGAAAGATACAGTAGTTGTTTCTCACACTCAACCGAGCTTGCGGAGCCTCCTTCAACTACTTCACATTCACTATCACTCCAAGTAGTGATCATAATTTCTCTTCTTTTCTTGTTCTTCAAGTTATCACACACAGAGTCAACATGGCCAAAACCACCACACTCAAGGCATTGGTTATCTATCCTTGAGGATTTATCCTTACTTGTTTCATCCTTCTTTAGTAAGGTTAACTTCTTCTCCTCCTTCACTTTGGAGGTCATACCCTTCTTGTGAGATTTCATGAATCTCCTAAATGTCTCCACAATGAGAATCATCTCCTCATCAGAGTCACTTTCCTCCCTATCAACTCTGGAGGTCAAATAACCCTCTAACATCTCAATGCCACTCATAGTGTTTAAAGAATGAGATGAATGCAAATGAATGCAATGAAAAAAATGCACACAAATGCAAGACACGCAAACAAGAGCAAGGATCACCTAAGTATGTCTAGGAACCCGCTTGGATACCAATTGAAAATACTACAAAGCGTGTGTCTAATAACCTAGAGAGGGTGAACAAGTTTTGTTAACAGAATTTTTTGGCAAGGGACCAAAGGAGAATTTTCCAACAAGGATCTACCTAGGAAGAATCATCCTGTTATTCCAGGTAACCAGTGAGATCGGTACCACTACCTCGATGGAGCCGATACTTGATAAGGTCAGAACCTCGACTACCTATCTATCTAGATAGGACATCAGCTCCGCGAGCTAACAAAGGCATGTACCTCGTCCTACTGAAGCTCCTAATATCAATTCAAGACCAGTATAATGGTAACTCGCACGCCCAGTACCCCGCAAGTATCTCGACATTAGTCAAGGTACCCGGTACCTCGATACCCGCCATGGTACTGCCTCAACTTCCACCTGGTACCTAGTACGTCTATTCGGAGCCCCTCCAAGGCAAGTACCTTACCTGCTAAGCAATACAAAGATGATCGTGAAGACACAAGCACCACTCCATCAAGAAGCAAAACAAGCTCCTTACTAGTGGGATCGAACTGATGTACCAGTACCTAGTTCCACCAAAATTCAGAATCAGAGTTTCCTTCCAAACTCCACGAAGAAGGGAAGTTGACTCCAACGCCAAAATAAAGAGCCATTAATGAGACCTAATGGTCAACCAAATTACAATTTGAATTCGACAGTGATTAACGGGATCAAATCCCGCGCCTTCAGCCTCACACAATGCCTTTCAACGCCTAAAATTAAACTCTCAATAATCCTCATCAATACAACCGGATTTTGAGGGGATTCTTTGGAGTACTATATATGCGGCTTTGAAGGGTAAAGAATGGGGGATTTTATGAGTGTTTTTTATCGCCAAAGAGAGAGAGATTAATTCCCAGTAGAATTTTCTTTTGAATTCTCTGAAGCCAGTGAGAGTCCATTGACGATCACTGGAAGGGTATATCTACTTATCGACGTAAACGAAGGTTCCACCGCCTTCCTGTGTAAGAGTGACAAGAGAGTTAAGTGTGGAGAGAATGAGTGTTGTAAATCATGAACTTGCAATAATGATAATTAATCGAATGTAACCAATCAAATCATGTATAGGATTGGTTATATACCACTTATGAATGTCCAACCCATCAGGTATAGTATTGGCCACCCACAAATGGTTGTGCAATGAATTAATATCTATCAAATAAGGGAGTAATCTCTTAGTTTAAATTCACCAACCCATCATGTATGGTGTTGATGCTTAATCTCTCACAAGCAACCAATCAAATCATGTATAGGATTGATTACCCATTTGAGATTAGATAGAAATTGAGATTAATTTTTCTGGATTTCACTTGGGTCATGTACCCTTGTTCAATCCTTCCATTACAGTAAGCTTAAGAGAACCTAGCATCATGTATACCAAGTGTTAACAGGTTTTTCTGGCAAGGACTAAGGGAGAATTTTCCAACAGGGACTTACCCAGGAAGACGCATCCAAATACTCCAGGAAGCCAGCAAGTTCAGTACCACCACCTAGATGAGACCGATATCCAACGAGGTTGGAACCTCGACTATCTATCTATTTAGATAGGACATCAGCTCCGAAAGCTTGTACCTCGCCCTACTGAAGCTCCTGATACCAACTCGAGACCAGTACGATGATAACTTGCATCCCGTAAGGATCTCGACATCAATCAAGGCGCCTGGTACCTCGATACCTACCTCGATACCACCTTGGTACTACCCCGATATTTGTTTTGGTGTCACCCCGACTCCCACCTGGTACTTAGTATGCCTATCCGGAGCTTCTCCAAGGCAAGTACCCTACCTTCCAGGCAATACGATAGGGAGCACGAAGACACAAGCACCCTTTCAGCAGGACGCAGAACAAGCTCATCAAAATGAGGTACCAGCGTTACACTCCATCAGAACTCAAAATCAGAATTTCCCTCCAAGCTCCACGAAGAAGGAAAGCTGACTCCATCGCCACCAAGCTCCACGAAGAAGGCAAGTTGACTCTATCGCCAAAATAAAGCGCCATTAATGACCCAATGGTCAACCGAATCAGAATTTGAATTCGCCATTGATTAACGGGATCAAATCCCCACCTTCAGCTCCACTCAAATGTCTTTCAACGCCTAAAAGAGGATTCTCAATGATCTTTATTATGATAACCGGATTTTGAGAGGATTTTTGAGAATACTACATATACGGTATTGAAAGACAAAGAGGAAGGGAGGGCACTTTTTAAGGATTCTTGATCGCCATAACGAGAGGGACTCTGGGAGAATGATCTCAAAAATTCCCCGAAGCCAGTGAGAGTCCATTGACAATCACTGGAGGAAATTATCCACTTATCGACACGAACGCTTTCTCCATCTCCATCCTGTGTAAAAGAGTGAAAATAGAGAGAAGAGTGTATGTATACTTATTGTAATCCTGTTATAGTGATTTATTAAATAAAACAGTTTTCTTTTACATCTCCTGGTCCCTTGTGTTCTTTCTCCATCATTTGATCTCTTGCTCCTGATCATAGAAAGAGACCCCGGTATCGAAGGTACCTACCACGCTACTGCAACCGGTAGTGGGCGAGGGTTGATCAGGTCAAATATGTAGTATATTTAGGCCCTCAAATCCTTACCTTGTGTTCTGTTTTTGTGTGTTTTTATATCTCTGATGGGTTCTTTTGTGTGTAATTGTAGGAAATGGTGCAAATATTGGTTTGGAAGTATGTTGCGGTGATTCCGGCAGAAAATGGGCAAAAGGAAAGACAAAGGAGCATAAGCAGCTCTACAGTGCGGGTCAAGTGCAGGTCAAGTGCGGGTCGCAATCGCACTCCAATCGCACTCCGGCCGCACTCATGCTCATAGCTGGGACATGATGCAAGTGAAGAGATAAAGTGCGGGTATAGTGCTGGTCATCCAACCGCACTCCACCCGTACTGTTGCCAAACTAGAGAAGCTGAAGTTGCACCTGACGTTAAAGTGCGGGTACTGTGCGGGTCATCAAACCGCACTCTACCCGCACTGTTGCCAAACCAGAGAAGCTGAAGTTGCACCTGACATTAAAGTGGGGGTACTGTACGGGTCATCAAACTGCACTCCACCCGCACTAATGCCAAACCAGAGAAGTTGAAGATGCACCTGACATTATAGTGTGGGTACTGTGCGGGTTATCAAACCGCACTCCACTCGCACTGTTACCAAGACTAGAAGAGCAGAATTGCACCTGACATTAGAGTACGGGTACTGTGTGGGTCATCCAACCGCACTCTACCCGCACTGTTGCTTAAGACAGAAGGTAGATTTTGCATCTGACACTCAAGTGCGATCAAAGTGCGGTTCCAAGTGCGGGTCAAGTGCGGGTAATTCAACCGCACTCCACCCGCACTATTGCCCAGATCCGAGAACTGAAGATGAAGATAACCCATACAGTGCTAGTATAGTGCGGTTAATTAACCCGCACTCCACCCGCGCCAGATTGATTTTTGAAGTTTAAGTGACCTATTTTTGTTGGTTGTATAAATATAAAACGATGGAAATGTTTTGAGTAGCCTTTGACTCCATTTTTCAGAGGTTTTACACACTTAGATCTAGAATCTCCCTCTCCCTTTCTCATCCTTACATTCTCTACTCAACTTCAAGGAATTTAGGAGATTGAAGCCACTTCAAGGAAGGAGATGTTCTCCAAGGGTTCTTTCTATTTCCTTTCTCTTATTTTTCTAGTTGTAATGAATAGCTAAATCCCCTCTAAGGGGTTGATGGAGTAGTTAGTTGAATATTGGGCTTATATATAAACTTGATGTTATATTGATATTCATGTCTATCTTTTAATAATCTATTCTTGTTATGAATGTTTACCATTGATTTCTTATGCAGATACATCCTCTTGCAAGATCTTTTTGTATTATGTATGAGTATTGCATCTAGATATAAATCCTATTTAGTTGTTTATTGCTCTAATGAATGGACAGAAAGTCATGAATTCCGACTCTTAAACCGCAGTCTTAATCTAACCTCGATCGAGTTTCCGACACTATACATCCTAGGTCGGAGCCCGTGAGAGAGTTAGAAGTCATCACTATACATCATAGGGTGACTACGTTTAATCGGTTGAGTCATTTTTAGGTAGACGAGCTTCATTTCCAGAATCCGATAAATAACCAACACTGTACATCCTAGGTTGGTAGTTTACGACGGATTAATTCCTAATAGGTGGTCCACACTATACATCCTAGGTTGGCCACCTTCTAGGAATAAATAACCGACTCTATACATCCTAGGTCGGTTGCCTTGAATAGCCGTGCTATTGACAAGTTTGTTGCATTGCCCAGTATTTACTTTCGTATCCATTAACTCCTTAGTTTCCATCATCTATATATATCCTTCATCCCATTTCCTCTTCATTTAGTTTGCATAATTAATTTAGTGTTATTAATAGGATAATTCACCATCTACATCTTCATCATTTATGTTTCGTTTATTATATATATATACATTAACATTACTTTAGCAATAACTAATTTTAGCTAGCTCTGCTCCCTGTGGACGACACCCCACTTGCCACCATATTTGTGTTTTCAAACTAATTTAGGCTTCGTGAGGTTTTAACAAATATTGTTGACGGATTGATCTTTTAAAACGACACTAGAAATACGTCCTGTCAAATGGCGCCGCTGTCAAACGACTCTACAAAGAAAAAACAAAAGCTATTCATGACAAACGATTGGTAACGAAAGAGTTCCAACCGGGCATGCTAGTGTTACTTTATGAGTCTCGTTTGAAGTTGTTCCCTAGGAAGTTGAAATCGAGATGGTCAGGCCCACACCATGTTATTAATGTCTCTCCTAACGGAGCTGTAGACATTCAGAATTTGAGGAACGATGGGATATTCAAAGTTAATGGGCATAGGCTAAAACCATATTTTGGACCAGAGACCTACTGCAAGGGTGTTGGTTCCATGGAACTTACTGAGGCATAGCACATCTATCATGTCTGAGCATCGGTGGGAGGCAGCCCGCTCAGGTCATCTTTAAACTTTTAGCCTTCTGAGTTTTATTTCAGTTTGTATTTTGGTTTTTCTTTTCTTTTCGCATTTGATTTTCGTTTGGTAGAGTTGTTGTGTGGTTTAAAGCTAGGTTGTGCATCTTTTGGGAAGCACACAACAACACGCATGGACAACGAACTAGCTTCCTTCTAAAGGGAGTTTTCTACCTTCGATTTTGTACTTAAGCTTTCAATGAATGCGATTTAGATTTTGTTATTATGAATGAGCATGGTTGAGCGTATGTCTAGATCCGGTTTGGGGGTGTTGAACCCTCATTCCGCTAATTATTGAGATTATGCTTGTTATTGGTTGCGCTTTATGTATGTTCTTCATTTTTGAGTCGTCTATGGTGTTTCTCCCCCTTTAGGACATACCTTATGGTTTCCAACAATGGGGACATTGTTGAGTTTTGGTTTGGGGGTGTGTTACGCCTTGTACAGTCATTATTACAGTTTTATAGTGTCCAATTTTTCAATTTTATCGCTTGTCCATTTTTCAAACTGTAACCAGTATGGGTATGATGCCTCTAGAGTGTGCTATTGGCGAGTTCTTTGTATGTGCTCTGACCTTGTGACATAGTTTGGTGCTACTTGAGGGTTCGCTTGCACCACCATGGGGTCGTCCCACCTGTTGGTCTTAAGTATTGGGGACTCAATGTTCCCATGTCTTGTTCTAATAGTGGAGATACCCGTGAGAGCACAAACACAAGCATTAAAGTACGTTTTCTGAGTGTATTATTGATTACTCTTAAACACTCCTCTCGTCATTTATGTCATGTGCCATAGGACTTGCATATCATTTTGTGAATTGCGTGATGGATGCTTTCATTCCCTTTTTAGATGGTTGTGGAAGTGATATTAGGGAATGTATGTGTATTGAATTACCTCTATAGCCTAAACACCACATACCATATTGTGTGCTCCAAAGCCAAGTTTGAGGCCAAACACTTACTCTTTGATTTGGTACCACATTCAACCATATACCCAGTAGCCTAAACACATTCCTACCCTTGTACTAATCATGTTAGGATGTGAAATGGTGGTGATGAAAGGAGTTAAGTTCTAAATGGTCCAACAGCGGGTAAAATGAAATAATTGTTGAAAATATGCAAGGAAAGGGGTAAGAACTGTAGTTGTGTGCCATAAATGCGCAAGAAAGGGAAATTGTAACAACTCAAAATGGAGTACAACATTGTGATTGGGAAATTGTAAAAAGAAAATTAAAAGAGAAATTGTACTTGAAGTGCCATAATGGGGATTGTATTATGCTAAATACGCTCAAACGGAATGCAACATTGAAGGCACAAATGTGGGTTAAATGATTTCCTAGAGGTTTGCGTTTAAGAGATAAAAGAACATGGTGTGGGAGTAGGGATATATTCTAGCATGATTGGTGAGTTTGAACTCCAAATGTCCATATTCTTTGTGTAACCTCATTCAACCCCACAACCACACTATAACCGGTTGAAAAGCCCTATTTGATCCATATAAGTCTAGTTTGGGAATGTCGGTTGAAGCACGATCTTTCACATCCATGGCATGGTGACTCGTTCCTAGGATAGTTCATTGCTTAAATTTTATGCAGAATCTTCTTTGCATACTTGTTTGTGTGGAACTTAGGACTCTGTGAGGAAAGAAAAGAGAGAATCCATGTGAGTTTTAGAATTGAAGCGAATTATGCTCAAGGTATGGGAGTAAGTTGTCCCTAATTCATGAATGCCTTTAGGTGTGGGATTCGTGTTCGTACGAGCCTCCCTTGGGTGTCTCCAAATTGCTCTTGATCTTGTGCATATGTTTTTCTCCTCTCTATCACACCTATTTGTATCATATCACACATTGGACTTGCGTCATTGTTGAAGTATTGTTTAGGTGTCTAGAAATTGCAATCAGTTGGCGTCTTATTGTTTTAGATTATATTTGCTCGAGGACGAGCAAAGGTTTGGTTTGGGGGGGTTTGATCGGGCCAAATATGTAGTATATTTAGGCCCTTATATTCTTACTTTGTGTTATGTTTTCGTGCGTTTTTGTATCTCTGATCGGTTGTTTTGTGCGTAATTGTAGAAAATGGTGCAAAGATGGGTTTGGAAGCATGTTGCGGTGATTCCGGCAGTAAATGGGCAAAAGGAAAGATAAAGGAGCATAAGCAGCTCTACAGTGCGGGTCCAGTGCAGGTCAAGTGCGGGTCGCAACCGCACTCCAACCGCACTCCAGCCGCACTCATGCTCATAGCCGGGACATGATGCAAGTGAAGAGATAAAGTGCGGGTATAGTGCTGGTCATCCAACCGCACTCCACCCGTACTGTTACCAAACCAGAGAAGCTGAAGTTGCACTTGACGTTAAAGTGCGGGTACTGTGCGGGTCATCAAACTGCACTCCACCCGCACTAATGCCAAACCAGTGAAGTTGAAGATGCACCTGACATTAGAGTGTGGATACTGTGCGGGTCATCAAACCGCACTCCACCCGCACTGTTACCAAGACCAGAAGAGCAGAATTGCACCTGACATTAGAGTGCAGGTACTGTGCGGGTCATCCAACCGCACTCTACCCGCAACGTTGCTCAAGACAGAAGGTAGATTTTGCACCTGACACTCAAGTGCGATCAAAGTGCGATTCCAAGTGCTCGTCAAATGCAGGTAATTCAACCGCACTCCACCCGTACTATTGCCCAGATCCAAGAACTGAAGATGAAGACAACCCATACAGTGCGGGTAATTCACCCGCACTCCACGCGCGCCAGATTGATTTTTGAAGTTTAAGTGACCTATTTTTGTTGGTTGTATAAATAGAAAACGATGGAAATGTTTTGAGTAGCCTTTGACTCTGTTTTTCGGAGGTTTTACACACTTAGATCTAGAATCTCTCTCTCTCATCCTTACATTCTCTACTCAACTTCAAGGAAGTTAGGAGATTGAAGCCACTTCAAGGAAGGAGATGTTTTCCAAGGGTTCTTTCTCTTTCCTTTATCTTATTTTCCTAGTTGTAATGAGTATCTAAATCCCCTCTAAGGGGTTGATGGAGTAGTTAGTTGAATATTGAGCTTGTACATAAACTTGATGTTATATTGATATTCATGTCTATCTTTCAATGATCTATTCTTGTTATGAATGTTTACCATTGATTTCTTGTGTAGATACATCCTCTTGCAAGATCTCTTTGTATTATGTATGAGTATTGCATCTAGATATATATCCTATTTAGTTGTTTATTGCTCTAATGAATGGACGGAATGTCATGAATTCCGACTCTAAAACCGCAGTCTTAATCTAATCTCGATCAAGTTTCCGGCACTATACATCCTAGGTCGGAGCCCGTGAGAGAGTTAGAAGTCATCACTATACATCCTAAGGTGACTACGTTTAATCGGTTGAGTCATTGTTAGGTAGACGAGCTTTATTTCCAGAATCCGATAAACAACAACACTATACATCCTAGGTTGGTAGTTTATGATGGATTAATCCTTAATAGGTGGTCCGCACTATACATCCTAGGTTGGCCACCTTCTAGGGATAAATAACAGACTCTATATATCCTAGGTCGGTTGCCTTGAATTGCCGTGCTATTGACAAGTTTGTTGCATTGCCCAATTTTTACTTTCGTATCCATTAACTCCTTAGTTTCCATCATCTATATATATCCTTCATCCCATTTCCCCCTTCATTTAGTTTGCATAATTAATTTAGTGTTATTAATAGGATAATTCACCATCTACATCTTCATCATTTATGTTTCGTTTATTATATATATACATTAACATTACTTTAGCAATAACTAATTTTAGCTAGCTCCGCTCCCTGTGGACGACACCCCACTTGCCACCATATTTGTGTTTTCAAACTAATTTAGGCTTCGTGAGGTTTTAACAAATATTGTTGACGGATTGATCTTTTAAAATGACACTAGAAATACGTCCTGTCAATGGTGTTAACTGAGATTTTCATCCCGAGTGAATTTTTCCGTTAACACCAAGTTCTCTACTCTAATCATTTCTCAAACAACTTGTAAAGAGAGTCATGTACAATCAAAGACAAATCATTCTAGAAATCAATTAAGAACAATGAATGAAACATAATTGATAGATTTAATATAAAATATAAAGTTCATTTCAAGCCCAACATCCAATAGTGTCTCAAATCAATCCCTTAGTGGGATATCTAGCTACTCATGACAAATACATGTAAATAAATTGGAGAAGAGAGATAGAGAAGACCCATGTTGAGAAACTCCTCCTTTCTTGAAGCTTGATTCCAATCTCCAATGTCCTTGAGTAGATGAGGATGATGGTTAGGTTTTGTCAGGTTAGTGGTTAGGGTTAAAAATAGAAGAAAATTCGTTCTTAGAAGAGGGTGGAAGTTTTGAAGTGTGGAAGAGAAAGTTTTCAATAAGAAAATGGTGTATTTATATGCTTGGGAGGTTAGGGTATGAAAAGACATCATTACCCCTCTAAATATTGCTTAAAACCCGTCATTTTTGGTGCTGGAAAGTGCAGTGCACGGGTAGGTTACCCGTGCAGTTCCTATGGACAAGCACGCAATAGTTACTAAAATAGCCTTAACTTTCTCTAGACAACTCAAAATCGAAATCCGTAAAAACCTTTGGAAACTAGACTCCCTGGGATTTCCAAATATATGTAATCCGAAATGTGGTTCCATCTAAAGAGGGAGAAATGGCTCTCCAAAGTTGGATGTGCTGCACAAGCTTTTCACAATTTCTGCCAATTTTTGCCTCCCAAACTCCTTTTTGCCTAAAAATGCCTGCATTAACAAGAATAGAGCTATTAGACACAAAAACACACTCGAAAACAAGCTAAAGGATATGGAATTGAGGGCTAAAATGTATAAGAATTTTGATGCGATCAAATACCAGTCCACGACAGGCTCGGGCCCGTGCCCTTGATACCATCAGTCCGCGACAAACTCGGGCCCATGCCACCGACTCCGGGATAACCCGAAGGATACCAACCTCGATAGGTGAGATCCGCCATCGACCTCCCCCTAGGGAACTCCACTACCCGGTTCAACCAGAAGCTGCTTCTAGACGACCAAATTCAAGATGCCAATTGATAAATATTCTGGAACTGAAGATCCCCTGAGTCACATGGAGAACTTCGTTCAACAGATGGAAGTCCAGAACGTTACCAGGGCAGCCATGTGTAGGATGTTCTCTACCACGCTAACTGACTAAACCAAGACATGGTTCAGGAAGCTACCAGCAGGGAGCATCGACTCATTCTCCAAGTTGACTACCGACTTCTGCGCCCAGTTCCAGTGCATCAAGCCTCGCCTCAAAGATCCCATTCACCTTCAGTATGTGATCCAAGAGCGGGGTGAATCACTCAGAACCTATATGGAGAGATTCCACAAGGAAGTAATTTAGATGGGGGTCTTTGTGGAGAAGGAGACTTTGGCCAATTTCAGAAGAAATTTATGGGCAGGTAGGTTGTTCAAATCCTTAAGCAAAACTCCACCAGAGACATATCAGGAGGCCTACGATAGGGCTCTTGAATAGATGGAAATAGATGAACAGCTCTGTGTCAAGATGGAGTATGACGACATGAGATCTGCCAAGCACCAAAAGAAGGAGGCGCCCAAGCCCGCTCAAATTCAGAAGAACCAGAATAAGCCTCCCAACAAGTCTACGTACCGGATACCACCTTACCAACCTTAGCGTAACCGGTACCCCGCTAGGCTGTCTCCTTCTAGAGCTACACCTCCACCTAGGGAAGTAATGCAGATAGCTAGAGAGGAAGGGGGGGGGGGTACACCCATTATACCCCTCTGAACGCGTCTCGCGAGACTATCTATCTAGCCATCCATAACAAGGGGCTACTCGGGAAGCTTGGTCTAATAAAGGCACCAGCCGATCATCGGAACCGCTACAAGTACTGCGACTTCCACGAGGATGTGGGATACAACACCTCGGAATGCTACAGTTTATGTAACCAGATAGAGGCACTGGTAATGAGAGGTTGCTTGACAGAATTTCTCTAACAGGTGCGTGATAGAATTCAAACTGGGAAGGAGGTAAAAGCAAACATTAGAGCAACCGAAGAGAGAAGGAAAGCAAAAGGAAATGATCTAATAGAGCAAATCCACATAGTCCACACCATCAGTGGAAGCCCCACCTTGGCAGGAACCTCCAACAATTCCAGAAAGAACCATGCCAGGAAGGTGCCAAGGCTAGATGCAGGCCAAGATGTCTTCAAGGTCACCAGAGAATTGCCTAGATCTCCTCCTTCAGCTCAAATTATCTTCACAAAGGAGGATTTATACAACACTGTACAGTCCCATGACGATCCCATGGTTGTCATTGTGCAGATTGCAAATTGTCTGGTCCACGGTGTCCTGATCGATACTAGTAGAAGTGTGAACATTCTTTTCTAGGGCGCTTTAGAGCAGTTCAACTTAAAGAATCCCTGCTACAACAACTGCACTACCCCTTTGTATGGATTAACCAGGGACTCACTGATCCCCACTGGGTCCATGATCCTACCAGTGATAGTAGGAACATCACCACTCCAGCAGAATCTCATGACAGATTTTGTTGTGGTAGATATGTCATCTGCCTACAACGCCATCTTTGGGAGACCCTACTTATTTGCCCTCAAGGGTGTCTTGTCGATCTACCACAATGTCCTGAAGTTCCCAGTAGGGGGCATGGTAGGCGAGGTACGGGGAGATCAACAAGAAGCACGCAAGTGTTACGCAATGTCTGCTAACCCCGCGGTGCTTGCCAATCAGTGTGCACAGATAACAACTGCGCAAGACCATGAAGATGAGATAGGTACAACGGAACCCAAAGTGGAGGTTCCAGATAAAGAAGACAAAGATGAGGGAGACATGGGTGGGCAAGTGGTCGCCCTGTAGACGAATAGGAAGAAATACCAATCAGGAAAGATGATCATTCAAAGGTGATCAAGATAGGGGCAGCGCTGGAAGCAGAAGTGAATGAGGGATTGATATGACTACTTTAGGAATACAGCGACATCTTTGCCTGGAGCCACGAGGAAATGCCAAAAATTCCCATCACCTTGGCTACTCACAGGTTGGCGGTCAATCCCACCTGTAAGCCAGTCAAACAAAAGCAAATGCGTTTCAACCTAGAATGAAATGCCGCGATTCAGGAGGAAATGGATAAGCTTCTAAAGGCGAAATTCATCAAGGAATCCCAGTACCTAAAATGGATCGCCAACGTGGTGATGGTGACCAAGGCAAATGGGAAGTGGCATATGTGCGTTGATTACACTGATCTCAACCGCACCTGCCCGAAGGATACCTTCCCTTTACCAAAGATTGATCAGCTGGTAGATTCAACTATGGGCAACAAGCTTCTAAGCTTCATCGACGCATTCTCCAGGTATAATCAAATCATGATGCACCCCGCCGACCAGGATAAGACCAGTTTTATCACCGGGCAGGGTCTATATTGCTACAGGGTAATGCCCTTCGGATTCAAGAATGGAGGTGCTACCTACCAATGCCTGGTTAACCGTTTGTTCAAGGAGCTGATAGGGAAGTCAATGGAGGTGTACATTGATGATATGATCACCAAGTCCCACGTAGCCGAGCAGCACCAGAACCACCTCCGCCAGACTTTCCAAATAATCAGAGAAAACTGGATGCGGTTAAACCCTGCTAAATGTGCATTCAGAGTAACAACCAGGAAATTTCTCGGGTTTATGGTCCATGAGAGAGGAATAGAAGTGAACCCGGAGAAGATCAAAGCCATCCTCGATCTTGAGTCTCATACTTCGCTCAAGCAAACGCAAAGCCTGACTGGACTGATAACAGCCCTGAACCGCTTCATATCACGACCCACTGATAAATGCGTCCCCTTTTTCAAAGCTATCAAACAAAGGAGGAATATGAAGTGGGACCAAGATAGCGTGCTAGCTTTCTAATCATTAAAGGGATACCTCGCTAGCCCACCACTGCTAGTTAATCCGCTTCTGGGAGAAGAATTGCAACTGCATCTGGTTGTATCCGAAACATCTGTTAGTGGGGCCTTGGTAAAAGAATGTGGAGATGGAATCCAAGGACCTGTCTACTATGTGAGCCGTGCCCCGACCAAGTCAAAGAAGAATTACACTCTCCTAAAGAAGCTCACCTTCGCTTTGGTTACCGCTGCAAGGAAGCTCCGCCCTTATTTCCTAGCTCACACAATCGTGGTGGTCACTGATCAACCCATGTGCCAATTTCTTCAAAGGCCGGATATATTAGGGAGACTGGTACTATGAGCCCTCAAGCTTACCCAGTACGATATTGGGTACAAGGCTAGGACCACCATCAAGGAACAAGCTTTGGCAAACTTTGTAGCTGAGTTCAGCGCGAGAACTGATCATGATGTTACCCCGAGCTCAGACTAAGCTTCCTAGGAAAAGAAAGAACCAGAAAGTTGGTCCACCAACCAAGAAACCTAGATTCTATATACGGATAGAGCTTCCAGCTAAGCAGGAAGTGGGAGAGGAATCGTTCTAATTGATCCCGAGAAGGTGGAGTGCTGTCATTGCTTCAGATTCCAGTTTACTACCACCAATAACGAAGCTGAATATGAGGCTTTGTTAGTAGGAATGAGGACAGCAGCGGAGCTTGGAGCTAATTACCTCCACGCTAAGTATGACTCGTAACTGGTAGTTAATCAGATAACATGTCTGTACCATGCCAAAGGAGATAACATGGTAGCCTACCTCAGAATGGTCCAGGAACTTTTGGCCATATTCAAGGGATTCAAGAATGAGCAGGTACCTAGGCAGCAGAATCATCTGGCCGATATCCTAGCAAAGATAGCTGCAAACGGAGGACATGCACTACCAAAAGGGGTACCTCTCCAGGTAATAGTTCAATCAAGCATTGTAGATTACCTCCGAAAAGAAAAGCTCCCTAAAAACCCGATCAAGCTCGTAAGATCAAGAGAACCTCAGTTCAATACTGCCTAGTGGAGGGACACATTTACCGTAGAGGAAGATCTCTCCCCCTACTCAGATGTCTACACCTTGATGACTCAAGCTGGGCCCTCAGAGAGGCACATTCAGGGGAATATGGAAATCATACCGGAGGAGAAGCGCTAGCTTACCAGGTGCTGCGCATGGGATAGTACTGGCCAACCTTGCACCATGATGAGAGGTGATTCGTACAATCTTGTGAACCGTGCCAGAAAATGACCAACATGCACCACTTACCTCTAGAGCGACTGTCCTCAATCAGCTCACCATATCCCTTTGCCTACTGGGGAGTAGACCTAATTGGACCTCTTCCAACCGCACCTGGTCAATAGAAACATGCAATAGTTGCCATTGATTATTTTACAAGGTGGATGGAAGCGAAGCCCCTCTCCAAGATCATTGAGGCAAACACGACTGAGTTCATTAAGAAGAACGTGATCTGCCGGTTCGGTACCCTGCTGGTCATTATCACAGATTTGGGTAAACAATTTGACATTACTAGATTCCGGGATTTCTACGAGAACCTGGGAATCGAGCTTCGTTTTGCACTCGTAGCACATCCCCAAACTAATGGCCTAGTAGAGGCCACAAACAAGACTATCAAGAGGCTCCTAAAAAGGAAGCTCCAACAGAAGAAGGGTAGATGGACAGATGAACTCCCAGATGTGTAATGGGCCTACCGCACCACCAAAAGGACTACTACTGGAGAAACCCCTTATTCACTGGCTTTCGGGGTAGAAGTTGTCCTTCCTATTGAGCATAAACTCACCTCATTCCGGGTTCAACACTTTGACCCAGAAGGGAATGAAGACAAGTTGAAGGCCAACCTAGACCTCCTGGAGGAGAAAAATGAAAGGATTGCAGAAAAGGTAGCAATCTACCAAAACTGAAGCTTCAAATAAGAGGATTTGGTTCTTAGGAAAGTAATCCAGAATGCTAGAAAGAGGTCTGATGGGGTACTATCGCCCAACTGGGAAGGTCCCTACCTGGCTAGAATGGTAATTCGAAGCGGAGCTTACAAGCCGGAGGACATAAAGGGATAACCTATTGACTACACCTGGAATGCAGATCACCTAAAGAGGTTCTACCCGTAAGCCATGCAGTAAAGACCGGTCGATGTCACCCCGAGATTGATACCAGAAGATGTTGGTACTTATGATTATTTGTATCCCCTCTTGATTCATCAATAAAGAAGATCCTTTCGCCATCTACATTTGTCTACATTTTATCTACATCTGTCTACATTATATCACCACAATTCGCCACGTAAACTTGTCACGTTTGTCTTAAGACTAGAAGAGCTACGTAGCTCTCTTGATTCCTTGGACAAGATCAATCCCCCCAGAAGGATCGCTTTAAAACCAGAAGAGCTACACATCACTCCTGATACCCTGGACCAGATCAATCCCTTTAGGAAGATCGCCTTAAAACTAGGAGAGCTGCACGGCACTCCTAATTCCCTGGACCAGATTAACCCCTCTAGGAGGATCTCCTCAAGACCAGGACAAGCCACATGGCGGTCTTGATGCCCTGAACGGGCACCACCCCCTCTAGAAAGGATCTGGTACGTAAGAGCATAGTTGCCTGACGGATAAAACCTTGCCCGGGCACCACCCCCCGCTGAGAAGAACCTGGTTAGTAAGAGCATAGTTGCGTGCCAGATCAAGGCATTAGCCGAGTACCACCCCCGCCAAGAAAGACCTGGTACTAAAGTGGCCTTAGTCGCCTACCAGGATCTTGTTGCCAATACGTTCACCTTATTTTCGCCGATGTACCTATATTCCTGAGAAATAGAAGGCTAGGTACCTTTATTCGCCAGTATCTTCTCCTAAATGCCTAGATTCCTTGAAATAGGAAGGTTAGGTATCAGTATTTTCGCTAGAATACCAAGATTCCTAGAATAGGAATGCAAGGTGCTTAGATTCGACAATGTTTTCACAAATATGTTCGCCAAAAGTACCAAGATTCCTAGAACAAGAATGCGAGGTACTTAGATTCGACAATGTTTTCGCCAGTATGCTGGCCAAAAGTACCAAGATTCCTAGAACAGAAATGTAAGGTACTTAGATTTGATAATGTTTTCGCCAGCAAGTTCACCAAGGTGCTGAGATTCCAAGAACAAGAATGCGAGGTACCGATTCACCAACATGTTTGCCTTGCTCCCGCCAATATATCTAGATTCCTGAGAATAGGAAGGCTAGATACCGCGATTCTGCAGGATTATAGCCTATATACCTAACTTCTCGAATGATGGAGGATTGGGTACCATGACTCACCAGCATTATCAGCTATGTACCAGGGTTCCTGATAAAGGAACGCGAGGTACCCTGATCGTGGTATCAACTAAGATCAATGATACCATGTACAAGGGAGTGTTTACACCTAGAAAAGTGTCATGAAATCTGTTGACTAGGTATCCTGGTACCAGTCACCTATCACGTTACACTCATGTTCATATCATGTCCCTCGTGTTACCAGATATTGGTTAAAACAAATTTATGCTGGGGACTCTCATTCGAATTTTATGCTACAATCAGAAGCATGCAACAAAATTCAATCAAGAAAGTCATAAAGGATAGCCAGACATATATAGAAATAGGGGATACTTCATTGATCAAATCAGAGAGCCTAGCCCTTCTTTCAGGCTACATACAGAAAACAAGAAAGAAAAATAACAAGAAATGGGTTGAAAGTTCAGACATGCTAGTTTCCTCCCCGACTTCCAGCCCTCTTTCCTGGCCTTCCCGCCTAACGACATTGATCTCCACCAAGACAGATGTTGACGGCACTGTCACGACCACCAGAGGTAGGAACATAGGTCGTGTTGGAAATATTAAGTACTTGAGGGATAAAAGGCCAACTTCGAAACCATCCACGTTCAAGATGCAACCGGACTCGAGGTTGCAACTCGACTAAGCAATGTGTACATCATCAGCCAAGGTACGAAGTTGTGAGCCACCTTTCTCCCTAGCTTCAGGGTTCATAAGCTCAACCAGCATTGATTCCTTGGTAAATCAATCTATCTCGCACTGCTCCTTCCAAAATACAAAGCATCCTGCCAATCGGAGAAATTACATCTTCTCTCCCTCTCACGTCGCTAGCCATAGCGAAGAACATCGACCGATCTGCTAAAATTTCCTTTGAAGAACAAAGGAACAACGTGAAGAACTTTTAAGCAGGTCAAGGTATTTATAGAAGGGGAAAGTGATTATCGGGGACTAAAGATAAGGTCATTAACAAGGCACGACACCCGGAACATGGGAAAGGACAACTTCGTGAAGCGTGCACTATTAAGATATAATGTTTAAAGCAAACGATCATACCCTGAGTTGACATATGGAAAGAGTAATTAAGTATCACATCCAAAGTGAAGATTCATGCGCAGGAATTCTGAGAAGAGGGCACGGACCATGGCAACCACGATTACCAGGTACCGCGACCCATGTTCAACTGACGCCTAGGTACTCTTCCTGGATCAATTGCGTTAGCGACCATTTTTTATCAGGACTAAATGGCAGATATATCACCAAGTCGACACCTAGGTACCGGGGTTACACAGGAGACAAGTACCCCTGGTACCCGGATTCTCTCGACTGCAGTTTCACCTAAGTACTAGGATTCTTAGAACAAGAATGCCGGGTATCCTATTTTTTCCCAAGTGAGACCGATTGCTAGGTCCCAAGAGATCCTTGTACCAGTTACAAGCTCTGCTATACCTCCCAATCTCGCCAAATTCTAAAGCTCCTTCAATTACCAGGAAGTCAATGAGATGGATTTGGTTTGGGGACTGCTTTTAGACCAAGGCGGGGTTCAGCCAATGCAATCAATAAGTGAGATACAAGAAGTTGAAGAAAAGTAAGGGAAACTTTCATTGCTTTAACCAGGGAGCCCATCCCCCCAATTGCGGGCTACAAACAAGTAACAACAAAAGCAAAGTAAAAAACAACTGGTAAATAGCTAAAAGGGGTCATGCTGCTTCTAGCCCTTAAATTGCCACTTCTTCTCCTGCTCCGTCGGTTGAAGCCTCGTCTCCTTGATCGGTTGGGACCTCCATTGCTGCTTGGGTACCTGCTTCTTTTGGGATCTCCACTTGAGCAGGTCCAGCCTGGAGTTCTTCTATCGTCGCCATATGAGTTCGCTTCCCCACATCCTTGGTTGAAGCAGCCTGGTCCTCCACCATCTTGGCCGGATCAGAAGAAGGGATAGGCATGGCAAATTCCTCCTCTTTTAAAGCAGGCTGACTCTCTACCTCCTCGATAGATCTGGGTAGAGGGACAGGGGGGTCAAGAGTTCTACCTTCAGCCTGAACCACCGCAGCTTCAAGAGCCTTCAGATTGGGACTTGCTCTAACTTTGTTTGGCTGAAGAGAGGAGATAGGCCGCTGATCTTCACCATTGATCTGTACATTTGCCCCAGCTGCCTGAGAGGGACCAGTTTCACAAGCATGAGCGATCTTGGCTAGCTCGGCTGCTTTAACAATGATCTCCTCCCTGCTCCACCCATCGATGACCTTCATATCAAATGGAGAAGGGAGTGCCAGAGCTACCTGATAGCCAGCAAAGAAGTAACAATCCCTTAAGGCAGTTTCCACCTGGGCTTCCAAGCTGGCCACTTTATCACAAAGAATTTGAACCTCTTTCTCCAGCTTCGCCGCCTTTTCTATCATGGCATCCCTTTTATCCTTATGGAGTATGGACCTGAGTTCCTTATCCAAAACACACTTCATCCGCTCCCTATCTACACTCACTGCATCCGCCACCTTCTCTGCCTCCCCCATGGACTTATGCAGGGTTACCATGCTCTAGGTAGCCTTGGCTATCTAGCTCTGTAGTGGCATCCTTGACTTGCTTCTAGAAAAAGCCGACTCGATGGCTCATTACTACGTTAAACTTGAAAGCTTGCCAAGTACAAAACATGAATTAGAAGGCTGCGAATTATGAAATCGAGATAGACGACCAGACGAAATAGCTTACCTAAGCTAGAAGAGAAGATCCTTTGGAGATCATATAGTCGATAGGCATGGAAGTCATGGCCTCTAAACCCCCACCGGGATAGGAAGCTGCAAACTTAGCCAAGACTTTATCTTGGCTGTTGTCTCCCGACCTTGATCGTGACCTATTACTAAGAGCAACCTGGGAAGTCACGGTAGGATCAGGACCCCTCTCAACCAAGGTAGATCTTTCGGTCACCACAGTAAGAGAGGCAGAAGGGGTAGTTTGAGCAGTAGCAGTACCAGCAGTGGTAGTAGCTAGGACAGTAGGTGACAGACCCTACACCTGGCTGAAAGCACCCTGGACCCGACCCACTAGAGCTGTAAAAGTTTCAAGCGACCTAACCAAAAGAGGGGCAGGGGGAGCAGAAGCCCCAGGAACCACGACTAGAATCATGCTAGATCCAGCAGGAGTACCAACCTCTCCATCAAGGATAGAGCCAGCTGGAAGCCTGATAGGGGAGAGCGGTGGAGAATCGCGATCGGTAAGGTCAAGCCCCTCCTCTGGAACCGTTGGAGACACTGCAGAGACTATCAACACAAGAGAATTAGCACATGCATAATCAATAAAGAAGCGCTACCAAGATAGGACCAGGAAAATTGTTTACCTGGAAGTGCACTGGAGACGCGGAGGTAGAATTCTACCTTCCCTCCATCGAAAGCATCCGAGGTAGAATACCTCAAATTGGCATAATTTCAGGCCATGATGGCCTTCAGAATTTTCTCTGATTCAGAAGATAGCATACCTTTTTCCAGCGCGGGCTTGCCACTAAAGCTAGTAGGGATCGGGAACTCAGATCCTCCAATATGGACTGAGCTACCCCATTCACCCTTGATGATGATCCATTCCTCCTTCCATGAGGTATCCTTCTTCGTTGCCCCTGGCACCACGAACTTCAAATTGTTTTTGGACTGGCCATAGAATTGTCCCTTTAAGCCGGAAGAGTTGGCAGCAATCTGGAACACATATCCGAGCTCATCCGGCCCGGCTCCCGATCATTGTTATCTTTGTCGCATGGCTCTCTCCATAGTACCAAGAACCCTACAAGGTGCCTCCAGAATCCTGGTGTTAGCTGAAGGGGGCAAGCTGCAAGGCATGCAGCGCCCTACGCAAGGTAGGGTGGAGAGGTAGCCTGACTCCACTCTCGAAAGCCACCGTGTGAATCGGGAGCTCGCCAATAAAGGGGGTATACATATCGTAGTCCTGTGGAGGAACAATGATAATGATGTCTTTAGGGACCTTAAGATCCCTCTACAAGCCCCTGATAGTATCCGGGGTACTGATAGAGTTAGGGATACATCTGTATTCGTAGGGAAGGGCGAGCACCCTTCCCACGGTGTTCGTGAGTTCGCTAGCCTGGTCTCTACCTACCCCGATAGTGCCTGTTTCTCTACTCGATTCCCTATCTATGTCAACCGGAGCGCTGGGATCATTCAAAAAGCCAGTTCCAATTACGAAGTTTCTATTTGAGCGGCAACGCTGAAGAGAAGAGTCGTGTCCGCTATCGTCATCGACACGAACCCTTTTTCTAAAGGCAAGACGCCCGCTCGCGGTTGCATCATCGTCAAATACTTGGTCGACATTGTCTCTAATGGGGGAAGACATTATAGCAAAATTGAAGCGGGAATAAAAAAAATTGGGGCTGAAGAATGAAGAAAAAAAAGCTAGGGTTGGCACAGATGTGGAAAGTTTGGGAAATTTGCTTGAATGAGAAGTGAGTACGTCGTGGAGGAGCGAGGTTTATATAAAAGCAACTACTTATAACGAGTAGAGAAGGTAATCAATGTCGCTAGATAATCGGTGATGTAGGGGGAACGGTTTCGAGAAACGCACGCCTTCGAGAAATTTCCTATTTTGAATTCGGTCTACCCCAGCCAGCCACGTGGAAGACCCATTTAAGTCAGCGTGCAAGGGGAAGATTCCATTCTATGAGACGATTACAAAAATTCTCTAAGTGTTCTGAATCCTGACTCTCACCCCAACCTGACACCAGTGTTCAAGTCAGGGGGACTTCTATTAACTGGGTTTTTTAGCAAGGGTCCAAAGGAGAATTTTCCACCAAGTATCTACCAGGTAGGGGCCAGTCCCAGCTCCCAGATACCTAACGGGATCGATACCACGACCTAGAGGAAATCAATACCTGGTAAAGACGAGAACCTCGACTACCTATCTACCAATATGAAGCACTAGAGATATTCAACTAGGAAGAGCAGGTACCAAGCTAGGCATCCATTCTGAGACCTAACGAAGGGGGTACCATGATATCATGTACCTAGTACCTTGCAGGTACCCGGTCCCTCATACTTGTTACCCCGGTACCACGACGTATACCTGGTGTTCCAGAACACCTCAACATCAACCCAGAATCCAACCGACACAAGCATCATACTTTCCCAGCAAGACAAACCTCACCACAAAGTCGACAGAATGATCGAACAATCACCACGACAGCATGTCAGATCAGCGCACCATTATATCGTACCATGAGATCAATATTCTCCTCCAAAGTAATACGAACAGGAAAAGTTGCCTTCTTCACCATTTAAAGCGCCATAAATGACACCAACTGGTCAACCAAATAAGAGTTTAAACACGACAGTGATTAGCGGGATCAAATCCCGCACCTTTAGCCTTACTCAACTCCTTTCAACGCTTAAAATAGGACTCCAAATAATCCTTATTAATACAACCGGATTCTGAGGGATGTGGGAGGTGTTAGGATTATGCTCAATAGCAAGAGTGTAATATTGTAATTGACAATCTTTTCATATAAATAAAGTGATTTCTGATTCTGCAAAATCTTATAGAATTTATAATTATAATTGTAAAGGTAAATAATCATAAGGTCAAAAGACTATGAGATATGAAGAATTGTTTGTACATCCGGATATGTATGAGGTAGACACAATTCTTTAGTTAGTCTTGAATAACGTTCACAACTTAAGTTAAAGGTTCGGCACCTCTATCTTGATAAAGTTGTAGAATTCTTTTACTAGCATTTGAGTGGGATCAAATGAGTTATGATGAGTCTAAAATCATCGAAAGGTTTTCGAGTAAAAGAATTTAGTGAACTGGGTGAATTGAACTGGATCACAATGAAATACTTTATCTAGAACCTTCACTAGATATAAGTCTTTTCATTATCAGGACAATCGGAGAGTCTATCTAAATCCTGAGATAAATGATGGACTTATGGTTGCAAGTGTTATCATTTGAGCTATCAATGAGTACGATTATATAGCATAGTCTATCCTCGATAGTTTGGTGGTATTCATTTGTTAATCGATAGAGGACTTCATTTATAGATATGGACATCGTGGCTCCATTTATTAAATGAGAGTATAATATCATCATATGGATGTTTTGAGGTATTGGATATTAAATCTCAACGTTGAGTTTTCAATAATGATTATTGAAGACATGGCTTCTGGACAAGTCAAAATATCCAAGTTCAAAATGTGGTCATATGAGGAAATATAGTAACTTGGAGAGCTATAGGCGGTCTATGAGCTCTTGGCGATTACTGATATTATTCACGAGGATACATCATCTCCTATAAGATTGTCTAGGGTATGAATGAGAAACATCTCCTTATTCTATCTTTATTTAAGAGTTCAATTTTAGCTCTTTAGTGGAATGAGTTAAAATTAATAGATCGGACCTAAGTGAATCATTTATTGATTGTGATTAGGTTATGTCTATTGAAGCTTAAATTTAGATAGCCCGCCAAGATCCACAATCCACACGTACTTGCATGGATCACTTGATATATTCTACCGGACCAATTTATGGGTCCATCTAGAATTGCATTTAATATATTAAGAATATAATATGTCTATTATTTATATAATGGGCTACACTATTATATTAATATATTAAAAGGAGACATGTAGGCTTGTTTCTTTTAGTAAGAATAAGTCTGGTTCACATGTGGGCTTTTATTTAAAGTCTAATGGATTAAATAAAATAAGAAAAATAATATTGGGCCCATATATATTCGGTGTGGGCGGCAAGGCTAAATAAAATAGCCCAAGATATTATTTTATTTTATTGTTTTGATTAAATGGAAATTAATTAATTATTTAATTAATTAATAGTTTAAATCAAAATCTTTTCCTGATCAGTAAATTAAATACTATGTGTTGGATTAGGGTTGGAATTCTTTTAAGTGATAGGAGTCCTAATGTGGTAAGGATTAAGTCCACATACACTCCTTATTATACAAAGAATTCGGCCACCACTAGTCCTACAAGGGTTAGGATTCTTGAATGGATAGGAATTAGGGAAAAGGACAATTCCTTTTCAAGTAAGGAAATTAACCAACCCTAGATTTCCTATTCAATGAATTCGGCCAACCCTACTTGGTGAAGGAGAAAATTCGGCCAACCTATAAATATAAGGTTATGAATTTTCGGCCAAGAAGAAGCAAAATAGAGAGAGATTTTTGTTTGTTTTGAAAATAAAAAATCCTACTCTATACACATAGATTTTCGGCCAAGAGAGAAAAAGAAAATAAGTTTTCATTCGATAGTGCACTTACAAGCCTTTAACATCAAAAGGTTTTGTGCACACTTTCGATTTAAGGTTACGCGAGTTTCAATCATATTGATTGTGAATTCAAAAGTGACCGGAATTATTTTTTTAGGCTCTTGGTGTTTTACTATTGAAGATCAAGATCAGAAATTCCATACATCCATTCTAAGGTAAGCAATTCAAAGAAAAAGGGAGACCACGCTCCTAGGTGATTCACGTACGTGCTAGGATTGAAGATCTTGCGGATTACCATCGACGTAAGTCAATCGGATCACGCGACAAGAGGTATTTAACTCTAACCGTATATTTGAGTTTAATTAATTAAAGGGTTAAGGTTCAAATATTTAGAAAAATTTTAAACTATACGAAAATTATTTTTTCGCCTTCCGCTGCGGTTTTAAGCAATTTTTCCCTACATGAGGCCTATATAAATATATATGGCTTTGAAGGACAAAGTGATGATGGATGATCTTTTTCGCCAAGAAGAAAGATTTAACCCCCAAGAATCTCCTATTGAATTCAAGGAAGCCAGTGAGAATCTGAAACAATCACTGGGAGGATAATAGCCACTTATCGACATAAACGCATTCTCCACCACCATCTTGTATAAAAAGAGAGAAAGGAGAGAAAAGAGTTATTGTAACCCCAATATAGCAAAAATCATCAATAAAACCGTATCTTTCATATCCTTTTGGTTCCTTTGTATTTGTCCTTCTTAATTTCCAGTATAATAAAGAAACCTCGGTACCGAAGGTACCTATCTCGCTACCACCCACTGGTAGTGGTTGAGGGTGTTAACAGGAATTCCCCTCCTCGAGTGGATTTTTCGGTTAATAGTAATGATGTTTACAACCTAGGTTGACCTCTAGTCACACAATTCTCAGTCACTAACCCACCACTACTACCTAACGGGCCTTTATAACGAATTCTTGATCACTTTGCTTGCCAACCACACCTTTGTTGCAAGACTTCACTTGCTTGTGCACTACACCTCATAGTCACAAGACTTAACTCTCAAAGAAGAGATTAACAACCTATGTGAATATATGAATATTCAAAATGCATTTAATTCTAGGTAAAGCTAAATGCTTATCTAGAGATTATATGATGGCAATAAGCACAAATCCTAGATATTAATGTCAATATTGTAAGTTCCTCATATTTTGATTGGCTTATTTCATTGACAAACCACATTGGGGATTAATCTTTGTAAGGGTAAATTAGGCCTCTTGGGTGTGATCAAGCTTCAAGGACATCATCTCTCTCAAGAGCACTTCAAAGGTATCTCACTTGTTTAACTTTCTTTGAAGAGATCTAGTTGCACACACTCACTTGCATGCATTATGTTCTTATCTTCATGTAATTGAATGATGCTTTGTATGCCACTTTTCACACTCCACACTTGCACTTTTTGCACATCACTTAGTGTGTTGAGTTTGCCCCGAAAAGAGAATTTCTTCTCTTAGCGCGGCCAAGACCGCTTGGCAAGACATGCTTGCACCGCGGCATACAGAGCGGTATACCTCAGTAGGGTCATGCTTCCTGTACCGCTTCCTGAACACTTGCACACATAGCGATCCAAGTCGCGGTGTTGTCCAGTAGGCCTCTGTTGCCCATACCGCGGTCTATGCACCTGCATGCACAGCGCCCTACACCTCGTTGTTGTCTAGACGGTGCACTGCTGTGTGTACCGCGGTCTAGACACGTGCCTGCGACGCGGTCCATCAAGCGGTATTGACGGGTTTCTGTGCCCTAAGTTCAAAACGACGCAGTTTTAACTAGGGCTCCCATATATATATATTCTCTCTTCTTCCTTGCTCGTTTTTGTGAGTTCAAGAAGACATTTTTGAGAGGCCAAGCTTCCCTTAGAGAGAGAAACTCCCAAGAACTCATCTTTACTCAACCAAACACAAATCCATGTGTATCTAACATCTTACAAGCATCATCTCATCATGGATTCTTCTTGCTTTCATTGACTAGGTAACTTGAACATGCCCTAAATCTCATTGTATTTATTTATGTTCTTGTTTGCCTAGGGTTAGCTCTTTTATATGATTTTATTGCATATCTTTATGTTTATTGGCATTTATAACGTGTTTGAGTTGTTGTTTGTTGGTTGAGAGCTTTGTTCATTGATAGCTAGCATTTAGGACGTTTTTACCCTTCTAGCTAAATCTTCATGCATTTGCATTTAGATATTGATATCTAGGATTTGCATTCATTGAAATCTTTAAATCCTTAGATAAGCATTTAGTGTTGCCTAGCATTAATTGCATGCTTGAATATCTTTTACATATTCACATAGGTTGTTTAACCTCTTCATTGATTGTTAAGTTTTGTGACTAAGTGGGTTAGTGCACAAGCCTGTGGTATAGAATCACTATTAAATGCCCGTTGGGTAGAGTGAAAGCGTTAGTGACCAAGTAGGTGTGACTTGAGGTCAACCTAGGTTGTAAACTTTCATTCAAATGGTGGATTTGAGGACCGTATGTGGCTAGAAGGATAGCCCGTGAGTTTTGCCCAGTTGAAGGGTTTCTCACGTAAATCAATCCTTGTGTTTTTATTGTTTTCCGCATATTTATATTGGATTGATTGATTGCTAATATGGGGTAGGTCTATTAAAATTAATTAAGTCGAAAAGTTGGTAATAAATCAACTAAAACCTATTCACCCCCCCTCTAGGTTGTATTAGACACACTCTGTGTATTTTCAATTGGTATCAGAGCAGGTTCCTAGATACACTTAGGTGATCCTTTCTCTTTGTATGTCTTGCATTTTGTTTGTATTTGTGGCATCATTAACATTCATCTCATTCATACCCAAACACTATGAGTGGGAACGAAAGTGGTAATGAGGGAGCCTCTGGCACAAGACCTCCTTTGCTCACCGGAGTAAACTATGCCTCTTGGAAAGGCAAGATAGAGTCTTACATTTGCCAAATAAATGACCAAGCATGGATGGCAATTGAAGATGGCTACACTCCTCCAGAAAAGACTCTTGTAGACGAAAGTGTAGTTCCCAAGCCAAAGTCGGAATGGTCAACTCAAGAGTTTGAAGCATCCAAGTGGAACAACAAGGCTATGCATGCCATTCTTTGTGCAATGGATGACAATCAGTACAAATTGATCCAAACAACAAGAATTGCAAAAGAGGCATGGGAGATTCTAGAGACGGTCCATGAGGGAACCGAGGTGGTTAAGGACTTCAAGCTTCAAGTCCTCCAAACATAATTCGAGCAAATTAGAATGGAGGAGGATGAGTGCTTCAACGACTTTCAAGTGAAGTTGATGGACATAGTCAATCAAAGCCATCAACTTGGTAACCTCTATTCAGATAGGAGAATCAAGCAAAAAATTATGAGGTCGCTTCCAGCAAGATTTGAGTCAAAAGTGACGGCTTTTGAGGAGAACAGCGATTACAAAAACATGAAGCCAAGTGAAGTTATAGGAAGACTTCTAGCATATGAGTCTAGGTCGACTCCTACACCTACACCTCTAAAGAAGCAAAAGAGTATTGCTCTGAAAACTTCCAAAGTAGAGAAAGAGGAAGATGACTCAGATGAGGAGATGGCCCTCATGGTGAAAAGATTCAAGAAGTTCATCAATTTTGAGAAGAGGGGATTTGGATCCAAAGGAAAGGAAATGAAGAAAAAGACTCATTTCAAGAAGTTTGAGTCAAGTGAAGACAAGCCCACAAGAAAAGGGATTCAATGCTTCGAATGTGGAGGTTTCGGACACATCTCCACGGATTATGGAAATTTAAAGAACAAGAAGAAAGGAAAGGCCATGGCCGCCACGTGGAGCGATGGTGATGACTTGGAAAAAGAAGGAGATTGCTTGGATATGACCTTGCTTTTGCCTTTAGCTTGAGGTTGTTTGACCTTGGCTTTCTTTAATTCTTTAAGGCACCTCATCTCTCTTTCCTTGACAATCTTCAAGAAGTTTTCTTTGTTGGCAAGCTCTTCTTTCATGGCCTTCATCCGTTGATGGCAATCTTCAATCTCCTTCTCATATTCGAACACACCAACTGTTTCCGTCTTTAAGGAGTTATTCACCTTTTTCCTTAATTGAAGATTTTCCTTCTCTAATCTAAGGATATCATTTGCTTTCTTCTTCAAAGACTTTTAAAGAAAGTCAATGAACTCTTGGTTGTCTACCACATTGTCACAAGAGTTCCCGGAACATGAACTATCATGATCGAATCATCTATCACTAGTGGATTCGTGGCTCATATCATCATCACTTGCTCCTCTCAAGTTTTCTCCTCTTCGGCTTCCAAATTCAAGGCCACTCATCTTGAAATCTTCTAGTGATAAATATTTGGTGATGCCTTTAGTTTCTTTATGGTAGGAAACCAGAAATGTGAAGTAGTTGATCTCACTAGCAATCGAGCTTGTAGAGCACTCTTCAACTACTTCAACTTCGTTATCACTCCAAGTAGCGATCATAGGTTCTCCTCCCTTCTTGTACTTCAAGTTACCACACATGGAGGCAAGGTGGCCAACTCCACCACACTTAAGGCAAGGGTCATCTTTCCTTGACATTTTCTTTTCCTCCTTCACCTTAGAGGTTACACCTTTCTTTTGAGATTTATTGAATCTCCTAAATCTCTCAACCATGAGAGTCATCTCCTCATCGGAGTCATATATCTCATTCTCAACTTCGGAGGTCAAATCACCCTCTAACATCTCAATGCCACTTATAGTGTTTAGGGAGATAGATGAATGCATATAAATGCAATGATCAAAATGCACACAAATGCAAGACACACAAACAAGAGCAAGGATAACCTAAGTATGTCTAGGAACCTGCTCTAATACCAATTGAAAATACAACTCAAGCGTGTGTCTAATAACCTGGAGGGGGGTAAATAGGTTTTAATCAAGTTAATTACCAACTTTTCTTGATTAATCAATATTAAAAATTTACCTCATAAACAAACATAAAAAATCAAGTGTAAAGTGCGGAAATATAAATAACACTTAATTTTTACATGGAAATCCTTCAACAAGGGAAAAATCATGGGCTATCATTCTAGTCACAGAAGATCACAAAAATCCACTATATGAATAAAAGATTACACTCTTAAGTGATACTCTGACTCTCACTGTCGATAACCTCAGGCTATGGACACTACCACTCGCCACTCTTGGTTCAATCCCTAGTGATATCCCCTGATCTACTACTCTTGGCGTGAGCACCTTCTACTCTACCCCGCGGGCCTTTTACAGTGGCATTTGATCAATGCTTGCCAACCCACCCTTGGTTGCAAGACTTTACTGCTTGTGCAACTTCACCCCGAAGCCATAAGACTTTGACTCAATGAAGAGTATAAAGGTCTAAGTGTGTATATGATACTCAAATGCTATAATGTGCAAGACCAAACACAAAATGCTTAACTAGATGTTATAATGCAATTAAACAACCTAGTTATCAAACAATGCCTATATGCCCATATATATGGACTCAATTAGATGCAAAGGATTCTAGCAACCTAATTGTCAAATAAAGTCCAATCAACACAAGTTGTCACAACATATAATCAAGGGCAATAAATGTGCAATCAACAAATGCAATCAATGAGGCATACACAATAATGTCTAAATGCAAAGCATAGAGGCTTAGCTAGAAGAGCAATATGGTCCTAAATTCTAGCTATCACAAACAAACCCCAAACATGTCATAACTTCAATTGATATGCAATAAATATGAAGATATGCTAACCTAAGTAATAAATGACATGACTTGATAAGCTAGAACAATAAATGAACAAGAATGTTAGTTCTATTTACCAAGTAAAGACACTAATGAAGACCCATGCCTGAATGATGCTAGCAATGCAAGGTGAAGATGGGTTTTGGGGTTTTAGAGAGTTAAACACACTCAAAGGAGCTTTCTCTCTCAAGACTCTCTCAATCTCTCTCTAGGGTTTCTTTTTATTCAGAGGAGTTAGTGAAGAAGAAGAGATAAATGAGTTTATATAGTAGGAGACCCGAGTTGATGGGAAAAGACATTTTTACCCCGAAATCTGCCCAGTGCGCAGGTCTTACTGCGCGGGTGCCTACCTGCTCACTAACCTGCGCACATGGGATTTATTGGCTCATGACCAGCGAAACACCAGCGAACAGGGGATCTCCAAACACCAGGGCCAACTGCGCTGGTCCACTGCGCAGGTAGGGACCTGCACACATGCCCTATCAACGCGTAAAAACACGCACTAAGACGTGCGAGCACGAACACAACAACCACACATAAGTCTAGAAATGAAGTGCAAGTGTGATTGTGAATGAATGCACATATGAGCAATAACGAATAAATGCATGTCAATACAAATGCATGTAAGTGTGTGTGCAATGTGTAAGTGATGCACACATATAAGCAATAAGAACACAAATGCAAGATGAAACAAAGCATACATGAAGTGTGTGTGTGTGTGTGTGTGTGTGCACCTAAACTCTTCAAGAGACAAAGTCAAGTGAGTATACATTTTGCTCTTGAAATCATGTAGATGCTTGGAAGCTTGCCAACGAGGACCTAAGCTACCCATTACACAATCATCCCCAATGTGGTGTGGTTTGTCATGAAATAAACCAATCATAAAATAGAGGTCCTTACAAGAACAAACACTTAAATTTTTGTTTTTAAGTATGGTGGAGCCCTACATGACATGTTGGGAATATATAAAGGAATTTCCCAATGCGCGGGTATGTACCCGAGAACTTACAAGCGAATTGGGACCTTTGTTCATCATTTCTTCACACCTTTAGCATGTGCGCGGGTAGTGCACCGGCTCACTTATCCGTACACTGAAGGTTGTTCCTCATACTTTTGCTTCGACTTTTTCCTTCAGTGGTTGCACCTCCTGCATGGAAAACACACTCATACACTCTTTGAATCTCTTACTAAGCATGTTTTTGAGCTCTATGCCTTTGCGCACTAAGGCTTTCATATCGACCTTTTCTTTGCAATAGAGTTCTTTCTTTCTTTTCTTTCGAGGAACCCCCCACATGGTAGTGATCCAACTAAAGATTTTGATTCCAATGGGGCCCAATTCGTTAGAACGCCTATAGATTTGAAAAAAGAGTGGTAAGATGTGCTAGGAATATTCCATCCTTGAGGGGGCTTTCTTGCTCTGATCTATTGTCTGGAAAAGGAGCTCCAATGGTACTTTAGAATAATAGGGACGTTAATTACCCTGCCATTATTACTTAGATAACAAAAAGAAAACAACTCAAATCCTAACAACTAACATCTTAAAGAGTTCACAATGAATTTCCTCCACACTTAGATCTACCCATCCACAATAAGCACAAAATCCATAAAGAAAATGGTTATACTAAGTTGTAAAAGAAAATAAATTGTGAATTCTACTCTTCCCTAAGATTTTACAATTCTGTGCATGCAAAGTGAGACTTGGGTCAACCGAAGGTGGTTTGACCGGAAGGGAAGGTCTATTTTTCTTGATCACCCAAACGGGTGCCAAAGACTCTCCTAACTTCCCTTTTCCCTTAGCCCTCACTTGGTCCACCAAGTAATTTCTAACCCATATTCCTGACCCTAGTTGGGTTCTCCCTAGACCTATTTTGATTATTCTTAACCCTTTGGAACTTATAATAGTGGGCGTTAATATGCCCTGACTTTGAACAAAAGAAGCAAGTAGCAGGGTGATGAAGGAAACTCCCTCTTTGGACATTGCCATGAGGCCATTGATTTTGCTTTCCTTGAAGAGTCTTTACCTCCTTTTCCACTTTGTCAAGTTGGACTATAAAGTCACACTCTTTGACCTTGGCGATTTTTAAAGCCTCCTCCTTTTTGTTCAGTTGCTCATTGATTTCCTTCAAAGCATTTGCTTTTTTCTCCACCTCATAATCTACTTCCTAGTCTTCCTAGCATATTCTTCTTCAAATTCTTCAGAGAGTTTGGCTAGCTCTACTAGGTCATGTGAAGTTAACTTCTTCTCTTCATCCATTTTCTCTCATTGCTCCCCTTAATCCTGTTAAGAGCTGAAAATTCTTGCACCTTTTTCCTTAGAATTTCATTCTCTACCTTGTGAAGCTTTACCTCAAGTTGTAGCTTCTTGATCTCTCATTCAAGCTTATAGGTTTTAGCTACATCTTCAAGCATTTGGTCATCAAAAAGGACCTCTTCCATCCTCATCTCTTCTTCTTTTTCCTGAACTCCATCTTGGTGTCATTCTTCCATTTCTGATGCTACCTCAAAGGCCTTCACGAGGTCAAAAACTTTGTTTTTCTTCTTTCGGCTCTTTGGTACCTCCAAGACGAAAGATCCTTCAAATTGTCTTTCCTCAGGTCGATCAACATAGAATTCCACATTGTTTCCGCCACAGTTAAATGATAGCCTTCTTAACATAACGTCTACCAACATTCGAGCTGTGGCCATAAACGGTTTCCCCAAAAGCAACTTCCAATCCCTCTCATGGAATTCATCATCTTTTACCTCAAATATAACAAAATCCACAGGAACCTTGAGTCCATGGATATCCAATTGTATATCCCAATCACTTCATAGGGAGTCTTTGGAGAATTATCAGCCATCTTGAATTTCATGGAAGTGGCCTTGATGGTCTGTATCTTTAATTGCTTGTACACCTTCAACGGCATCATGTTTACACTAGACCCCATATCAAGCACTGCTTCCATCTTTCCAGACTTTCCTAAAGTGACTGGGATGATGAAATCACTTGGATCCTCTAGTTTCACATGACTGATTTCTCTTGACTCATCATGCTCTTCTTTCATAAAGTCTTCAACAACTTCCTTGATGTCTTATGCTGTCTCATTTCTATCCAACTTCTCACACCTCTCTTGAGTCACCTCCATCATTTGCACATGTTCGGCGCTGCTTTGAGATTTCCCTTTGTTCTGCTTGTGCAAGGCATCTGCAATTTGGGTGACTTAGGTCTCCAATCTTTTAAGAGAAACATACATGTTGTTGGCCCTTTGGTCCTTTAACTGCTTGTAGTTCTTCACCATTTGCTCATTTGTAGTCTGGGAGTTTCTGATGGCTACAAAAGCCTCATCAGTTGCCTTGATGAAATCTCTCAATTCTTCCCCAAGTGACCTGGCCTTTGTTTGGTAAGGGTTTGTCTAAGTGTTGAAAGTGTTCTATGGGTTGTTGTTTGAGCTTCCCCACTGGTTGTTGTTACTTGATCCTCCTTGACTGTTGTACTTGTTGTATCCCTGGTTCCGGTAACCTTGATTGTTGATTGCACTGATGTTGTTGCTCCAGGAGAAATTAGGGTGGTTTCTCCATCCAGGATTGTAACTGTTGGAATAGAGGTCATTCATTTGTCTTTGGAATCCTCCTAGCACCTGAACCTCTTCTTGCTTCTTCTGCCCCTCAACTCCATTCATTGTATCATCTGTGATTTGACTAACTTAGGATGTTGGTTTGAACATGTTCTTCACTAACTCCTTCACTGACCGCACCTCTTTGGCCATCCTAGACATTTCTATTGCTATGCTTGCGCTTCCATCAATCTCTAGCCTTCCACCCCTCCTTGTGTTCGATGTCCTTTACTGCGAGTTCTGTGCCAAGTTTTCCAAGAATTCATAAGCTTCTGAAGCTCTCCTATCAGCTATCGTCCCCCCACAATCATTGTTAACCATCATTTGGGTGATAGCAGAGAGACTTCCATAGAATGAAGTGACATTCAACTCATCTGAGTAAGTATGTAGTGGAACTTATGCTAGCAAAATGTTGAATCCCTCCCAACCCTCATGGGAGGGCTCTCCATCTTCCTCACTGAAAGTAGCGATCTTTACCTTCAAGTCTCTCATCTTGGCAGCCGGAAAAAACTTGTTGTAGAACATTTTGCACACTTGTGCCCATGTTGTTAATGACACTGGCATCAGTGCCATATACCATTGTTTCACCATGTCCTTCAAGCAATATTGGAAATAGCGTAGATGCAACTGCTCCCTTGAAAGTACCAAATTCCTAGCCATTATCGGAAATATCTCAAGTACAACATTATACTCCTTCATAAACTGTAAACAATCCTCAGTTGGTAGCCTAAAGAATGAAGGAAGTAGATTAATGTGCATACCCTTCAGCTCGTATTGCCTCGCCACATCATCCAGAACAATTGCCGTAGGCTACTGGTTTCCTATAGATGGGAGAGTGTATTCTCCGATAGTGCCCCAATTCTTCTTCAAGAGTGGTTTCCTGTTCTTGAAGTGGTACTGCTGGTGGAAATTCTTCAGCCATTTCTCCTTTAAAATGATTGTCTTTGAATTGCCTAATCAACCTCCTTATCCTATGAATATTATCAACTGCTGGAACTAATTTGCCTCTTAAAGAACGTCTTCCGTGCATGTACCTATGCACCTGAAATTTCAAAACAATAAATGCAAACAAAGTAAGAGAAATTAAGACAATAAATAACTAAACTAAAGCTAAACCTAATCACAACTATATACGTCGATCCCCTGCAGAGGTATGCAATATCAAAACAAATTTATAAATCCCAAGATGCACTCTAACTATATAAAACGAGTATGTGGCAAGCAGAGGTATCGTTCCTCAGAGATCGAGCTACAGTTATGACTAAATCTTACTCTAGTGATAAATGCTCTAAAAGTAAAGTGAAATGGTTGTTGATTTGAAATTAACTAAAATGCAAACTAAAAGCAAACTAACCAAAATGTAACTAAGATAGTAGGTGATAATAAATGATAAATGGACTAAGGAATCGATGGATCCATTAAAGTAAACAATGGGTAAGATGACCTCTCATTAATGAAAATTAGCCAAATGTAGCAAAACTAGAGTGTATAGCTTGGTTGTATATCCCTTGTGAGTTTCCAATCTAGAGTGTATAATATTGGCCACCCATAAGTGATTGTTCATGAATGTGCATCTACTAAAATAAGGGATTAATCTCTTTATAAAATCACCAATTCTAAAGTGTATAGAATTAATGCTTAACCTCTCACAAGCAACCAATCCTAGAGTGTATAGTGTTGGTTACCCATTCAAGACTAGATAGATATTGAGATTAATAAATCCTGATTTCACTTGAGGAGGGTACTTTTGTTCAATCCTTCCATTCAATTGAGCATTAGAGAATCAAATAAAGTGTATACCTAATTCTCTACACAAATAATTTTTCAAACAATTTGCTAAGATATAAGGGTACAATCCAAACAAATTATTCTTGAAATCAATTAAAACATTAAATGAAATATATTTGATAGATTAATGTAAGAGATTAGAGTTCATTACAATACCCACAAGTCACATATGAATCACATCAACCCCTTAGTTGGGATTTAACTACTCATTTCTATTACAAGAAATAAGCAAGAAGGAAAGGATAGAAGAAAACCCATGGAAGAATTCTCCTTCTTGAAGCTTCAAATGATCTATTTGCTTCCTTTTGTTGAGTAACAATCCAAGAAATGGTGTGTGGGTTTAGATGTAAAGGGAGAGAGTGATTCCTAGATCTAGATAGAGAAAATATGATATGAAATGTGTGTGGTCGTCAGAATGTACGCAGTGGGCGGGTGCATGTGCGCGGGTAGGGACCCGCGCAGTTACCGGCCCACATCCTCTCCAGCAATTTCCATCTTCAGTTCACTGAAGACTGCGCTGGTCACTACCCGTGCAGTACTAGCGAACTGGGCACTTTGATAATTTGGGAAGATTTTCGACCTCCGGTTCGTGGGTAGATTCGCTGGTGTGACCAGATAAGGTCTGAAACAACGACTGCGCATGTAGTGCGCGGGTAAGGGTACACGCACACTCACCAGCGCACTTCTTCTTTCATCTTGGTTCAATTGGCTAATTTGGTGCTTGAATTCCCCACTTTCTTCTCCACGAATGGGATTGCATCAAATGCCTGCAAACATGATAAAAGAGCCCCATAAGACACAAAAACATGCTCGAAAACAAGACAAGAGATAAGGAATGAAGGCTAAAATATATAACAATTTTAGCTCGATCACCTATTGAGATTTCGCAAGATCTTATAGAGATTTTTAACCTTTACACGGCATGATCTATATGTTCATGAAATGAATTAACAACTAGAATGCTAGATCAAACATCCTATGAAAACCAAATATGCAATTAAGAACAAATCAAATGAATCTAGCTTTAGAGCAAGTAGAATTTCCCACAAAAATTATTCAGACCCAATTCAATACAAATCATCATCATATAACATGAATCTAATCAAGTCAAAACAAGAGACGTGAAGAACATAGATTTACTAAGGAAATGAAGAACAAGTCATACAAAATCAAGTGTAAATCATAGGATATGAATTTTCTGGCCTATGAAAATGCAGGGGAAATATTCTACTTGAAAAAATGAATCCAGCACTTTTCTAATAGCATAATCGAAGCTAAAACGAGAGAGATATTGCAATTTGAAAATTGGTTTATCAAAAATAAAAATGTTGAATTCACATCTAGAAAATAAGGCACAAAATGCAAATATATGCGTGACCACATCTGATTGGTGAGATAAATCTCACGTTGTGAACTCACACGAGAGGACATTGGTGCACCCAATAAAGTATCACACTAGGCCACACACATAAAGGCGAGTGCTTGACGTAACAAAACTCACATGCATGCAATGCACATAAAACAAACACTCGTCATGCACAATGGAAACTTGCGCCTTTTTCAAGAGACCTATCCTCTGGTTGCGTGACTAGAGGAGAGGTTTTGGCATGACATTTGTCACGCCAAGCTCATTTATCCCATGTGGTCAAAGAGCTTATATTGGCGTGGCTTTTGTCACGTCAAGCCCATTTGTCCCACTTGGCCTCCTTGTCACGTTGTCGAGCTATTTTGGCCGATTTCGATCGAAACTCAAACCCGACTAACTCGTGACTTGGAAACCTAACTCAGTTTCTGATCAATACTTGGAATGTCCCAACCGTCTCAAAAAATATCTCAAACACATTTGAATTTCCTAAAATACCCCTGAATCTCAAAGTGAAACCGTAAAGGCTCGGAAACATCCGAAAACACTTAGGTGAGTCACCAAATCCCTTAGAAATCAATAATGGATAAATCCACACACGGTTGGACCCGTAATGAACGGAAATTTTTGGAAATACAATTTCCATAATGAGATTACCAACCTAAAAATAAAAACAAACAAAAACACAACACATTCAAGTATGAAATTTCTTAAATCTAATTCCTAGAACATGTTCAACTAGAAATTTAATTCGATTCAAGAACTAATGTATGCACATACAATGTTAACATGTGTGCTACACGAAATTTACTCAATGATGTACAGACACATATGCATGAAATGTGTGTGTGTGTGCGCACGCGCGCGCGCACACACACACACACACACACACACACACACACACACACACACACACACACACACACACACACACACACACACACACACACACACACACACACACTTCCTAGGCCTTGCAAGAGGTTAAGGTCTCAATACCGAAATATTTGTTAAAGATGCATCCTCTTGAAGACATGTTTGTACAGAAGGTCACCATTCTACTTGAAGCTTCGAATCACAAGAACCACCAATGTAGCTAAACCATTACAAACAAAGAGAGTTTTGATACAGAATCAAGCCAACGCAAAACTAAACCTAACAATCTCCCCCTTTGGCTATTCCGTGTCAAAACCTCAAACAACATATACATATAAACATGAAGATTGATCACATATCACTCCACCACATTATAAAGAGAGACCTGTTCTAATCCAATCTTCAAATCAAGCCTTCTCTTCATATGCCTAAAAAATTTCACAACTTTTCCACAAGATACACGATAAGCAAGAGAATATAACAAGTATGAATATCAATTAAATATATATCTAGACATGATAACGTGGATAGCAATAAAATGTATCATGTCAACATGCATGTATACCAATTTAGAATATATCATCATGAGTACCAATTGTATAATGTAATTTGAGCAAGCACTCCATTTAAATCAATGCTTCTCAAAACTTAGACAATAAGCACAAGATATTTCTCAATTATAAAACTATCATGCACATATTTCTTCCTTATGCAAAAAATTATCCCCAAATTTAACTTTTCTATTATAGGCAATCAAGAACATTCTTCTCTCCTTAGTGTATACTTTTCTCTCTCCTTAGTACACTTTTCTCCCACTTTTTGACATGGAAAAGCCAAAACAAGAAATTCTAAAAGAACTTCAATTAAGCTCCGAGCAGTAAATCTAAGTTCCCTGTGCCATTTTATCAAAAAAAGTATAATACCAATCAAAGATAAGACAAGAGAAAAGATACCAATTATACCAAATGAAGGTAACAATATGATGCTTTGAAAGTCGCTTGAAGTAAATTAGCTTCCTTGATCTTCATTTGCTCTCCAAATCAACCTACTAAGGTTATTCAAGACTATGCAACATAAACAAACTCATCAAAATACCAATTTATTTTCACAACACAAACAACGCAAGATACCAATTATAACATCATCAAAGGAATTGATACAAATTGATATGATCCAAAGTAAAATGTAACCAAAATATGATCCAAAATAATTCCAAAATCCAATCAAGTCTTGTAAATTTGTGTATGCAAAAATTACTCAATAAGTATACAAGCAAGAAGTCGTTTATCAAATAAAATGAACAAAACTTCAAATGAGATATAGCACAAAGTTTTCCAATTTGCAATTCAAACAAAGCTATCATCCAATTTGTTGTTCAACATTGAAATAGACATCATGAATGAGCTAAGTGTGTACATGTGGCTCATTTCCCATTTACGATTTCCTACTGAGCAATCTCAATGAGTTTTCAACTATACACTAATTGCAAATTTTTATTCTCATGCAATTTATTTGGCAATATGCATTTGAAATTTTCTTTCACTATCTTTTTCATCACTTCTTGTTTTTTTTATTTCGCCATTTTTTTTACTTCTTGATAACCTTTCATGACGGCTTTCACTCAACAAGTAGTGACGTAGCTCTTTCCTACATTGGGCGATTGTACAATAACTATCTGTAGCTCTTTGTTAGAAAACTGGTGACAAACACACATTTCAAGGCTATGATTTGAGTGTGACTGATTTCATGAAATTATAGGTCGAGGTTGTTTCAAGTTCTCCTACTTGAAAACATCAGAATGGTACACTCAAACTCCTAAAATGCTAATCGGGTGAATGAGAAATTGAAACTTAAAGTAAGCTCGTTGTGTAGGGAAAAATACTGAATCCCACATTGGTGATGATTAAGAGTTATATTAAGTATATATTTGGATGCTTGATAGTAGCCTATCAGATGTGTAGCATAAAGGCTCTCTCTTGCATGCGCATGGGGGGGGGGGGTGCAAAACGTGGACCGCCAGTTCAACGACTCATGTGCATGGACCGCCAGTTCAACGACTCATGTGCGAGCGCGCGTCTTACGTACACGAATGTCACATCGTTCAAACCGCGGGGTGTGCACCCAGTTTCTTTTGCTACTATTTCTTACTTTATTTTTCGCAAGTCAAATATTTAATGCATTAATTGTGGAGATTCTGAATTTTGAATTCTGAAGTTGTAACCACCGGTAACTAGGGTGATTAATTTGTAATTGATTTCATGAAATCAATCCAATTTCAGTTTTAATTTTCAAATTAATTCCTTTTATTGCTGAAATGTAATTTATCAATTTATCACCAATTGATTCTCTAACAGAATTCAGTTACATATTGAGCCTATTCTATTCTTCTAAACACACGAAATATTAGACATAGATACTAGGAAGAAAAATAGCGTACTACTGTTCTTAGTGTTCTTTCTGTTTTTGTTCACTGTTTCTTTTCCGTTTCGAGTTTCAGTGGTTAGTTCAGACTTTAATTTGAGTTCGCTGAAAGTAGTCATTTTTATACGTTTCTACTGTAAGAATCGTTGTATCCTGGAAGACAAACGCCAAACACATATGGTGTTGAATTTGTCTTAAGGACACCGTGTGAAATATGGGCATCGATCATGAGTTCTTTTGAACCATATAATAATTTATACAATTTCTATTGTATTTGCCTAACTATTTTTTATTCTTGTTGTAATAAAAAATTTTACGTGTATTTACGATTTATAAATTTTGTATATCATTCCATACAATTTATATTTGTAGTCTGTTTGTATTTGTAATCCTGGGTAATTGAATTTTCTAACAATCTTAAGACAAATTCTTCTTTTTATTCCTTTCAGTTTGAATTAATTTTATTTTAATTCTGTGTTTCGGGTTTTACTTTTACAACAAACATAACAAATCGCAAATACTAATAAATATACACACAAGTTGTGTAAATATTCTCAATTCCAGAGATAACTAGTGAAACAATTATAACTCATATAATCACGTACACCCAATTTCTATATATTCAGTAGTATATATATATATATATATATATATATATACTATTTGCTGATATAAATTGTGATTTCATAATCCGTGATATCAAATATTGCTGGTGATACTAGTTCATATGTATCAGTGTATATATACCGATTACAATTGTTTTATGAACTAATCACAAAGTGTTTCACGTGTTAATTCACTTGTCTTATATCAAAGTGTATGATAACATCATTGTTTTCAGTGTTTGATAATAGTTATATCAATGTTTAATATATCAAAGCATGATTGTGTGGCATAACAAATCAATAAATACTATTTTGATTATTTGATCAGTTAACGATTGATGGTGTTTTGATACAAATATTTGTACATATTTCAGTGTTGATATATCAATGCAAATCATTTGATATCAGTGGTAATAAATTATAATTGATGTATATTGGTTTACTAATTAATATATTGTGATATGTATATTATTGTGATTCTAAAACTATTTGTGTTTTGTTTTCGGATAGAATGATGAACGATTCAATTGTGACTTAAGTTTTCCACTAGAGACTCCGATTGCAAACTCGAGTGTGGGTTTAGACACTTCGACTGTTAATTCACTTGTGAGGGAGCTGCCTAATCTGGTGATTTACCCGAGCGTGGCAACAAAAACTCCAACCATTAACTCATTTGTGAGAAATATGCCTAACCCTGAGGGAATGTTCCAATAGCAAATCCATTTATGAACTTGATCGGTTCCATTACCAATGAATCACATGCAAAAACCTAAAAAATTCAGTGGGTTGAATTTTAAACTGTGGCAGCAGAAGATGCTGTTTTATTTGACCACATTGATCCTAGCCCACTTCTTAACTAAAGATGCTCCAAAGCCCAATAGTGGTGAAGAGTGAGACGTTTAGATAGTGGATGCAATTGATGCTTGGAAGCATTAAGACTGAAATAACACTAAGTGTATCTAAACTAACCTAGAGGGGGTGCATAGGTTTTAATTGATTAATTACCAACTTTTCGACTTAATCAATATCAAAAACTTTACCCCATATTAGCAAGCACTCAATTAACAATTAAATGCGGAAAACAAAAAAAACACACGAGTTGTTTTACGTGAGAAACCCTCTAACTGAGCAAAACTCACGGGCTATCCTTCTAGTCACACACTGTCCTCAAATCCACTATATGTAATAATGTTTACAACCTAGATTGATCTCAAGTCACACCATTCTAGAAACGTAATACACTACTACTACTCGCATGCCTTTTATAGTGATCTTTGACCGAATACTTGTGCACTAATCCACTTAGTTACAAGGCTTAACCATCCATGAAGAGATAAACAACCTATGTGAATATGCAAAGATATTCTAACATGCAATTAATGCTAGGCTACACTAAATGCTTATCTAGGTATTCAAGATGGCAATTAAACACAATCGTAGATATCAATATCTAAATGCAAAGCGAGAAGATTTAGCTAGAGGGAAAATGGTCTTAAATGCTAGCTATCAATGAACACTCAATCTCAACAAACACAGAGTGACTCAAACATATTAGAAACTATATTAAGCAAGGAGTAATGTATTTAATCAAGAAAATAAATGCTAATCTTAAGCAAGATGAAGATATAAATGAAACAACAAGTTCCATGTCATGTTCAAGTTACCTAGTTATGAAACCAAAGAAGACCCGTGATTAGATGATGCTAGAATGATGCTAGATGCTCATGAGAGTGTGTTTGGTTGAGTAAAGATTGGTTCTTAGGATTGTCTCTCTCTTGAAGAACACTTGGTCTATCAAAAATAGGATATTGGACTCTTGAAAAATGAACTAGAGAGAAGACAATGCATATATATATATATGAGGTCAAAATGAAACTGTGTCTTTTTGGACAAGTTTTAAAAGAAATGCATTGACCGCTGTTCACCCGCTGTACGTACAGCAACTGTACAGCGGGTCACCTGGGAAGAGTAGAACAAAACCTAGAAAAAACCGTTGAATGAACAACGGATTAACCAGCGACCTCATTCTGGACAACAAACCGTTGTACAAGCGAACAACGAATTACAGGCAAGCCACAAGCGGTGACATAGTGGACCAAAACTGTTGTTCACATGCTGTTCATAGGGCGAGTGAACAGCGACACACCAACGGATAAAAATCTAATCAGGTGCCCCACCGTACGAATAGTTGGTGTACCGCGGTGACGTGGGAAAAAGTACAAAGCCACTACTAGGCCATGTACGAACAGCGCCTCACCAGCAGGTGAACATCGACCAATAGGAAAACATGAATCCTAAGTCCTAAAAAGACATGCCAATGATCAAACAAGATGCAAGGAATTAGAGCATGCATGAAGAGAGTTATAACATGAATTATGCAACTACAAGAAACACACAAAATAAAGGGAATGTGAGAATGCATGAGATGTGTATGTGTGCAACTAAATCTCTTCAAGGGATTAAGCACAAGTGATTTACCTTTGAAGTGCTCTTGCACTTCCGGTCTTGATAATGTCTTTGATGCTTGATCATGCACAATGAAGTTTCTTACAAGTTTAGCCCCAATGTGGTTTGTCAACGAAATAAACCAATCACAAAATGAGGAACTTACAAAGACTTTATGTGTCGAAACTATATACTACATGAGTTGTCAGATTCACTTTATAGTGTATACAGTGCAAAGAAAACAACCAAATAACTGTGGAAGTCCCTGGACCGGAAGTATAAGATTGAGGATGTTGGATCCAAAAATTTTATGGTGGGCCGATTTCTTAAATACAAGAAGGTGGACTCTAAAACAGTTATCAATAAAGTCCATGAGCTTCAGATAATTCTGCATGAGATTCATGCAGAAAGGGATGACCTTGAGTAAAACCTTCTAGATAGCTGCAATCATTGAGAAGCTACCTCTTACTTGGAAGGAATTCAAGAACTATTTTAAGCACAAGCAAAAGGAGATAAAAATCGAAGATCTTATTCTCAGGCTTTGGATTGAAGAAGATAACATGAAGTCTGGGAAGAAAAGGCAAAGATGAATGTTGTGGAGCTTGGACAAAGTTCCAAGTTTAAGAAGAACAAGCGTAGAAGAAGGTCAAATTTTGGTCCAAAATGAGGAGTCACGAAGAATCTAAAGTTTCAAAGGAAGAGTTTCAACTGTGACATAGTGGATCATAAGTCCTCTGATTGTAGGTTGCTAAAGAAGAAGAAGTACAATGAGGCAAACACAGTAGCAATCAACTCAGAAGATATCTCAGAAATCAATCTCTCTACGATTGTATTAGAAGTGAATCTAGTCGGGTCAAACCCAAGGGAGTGGTGGTTAGGTACTAGGGCTACTTGCCACATATGTTCTAACAAGGATGTGTTCAATACTTTTGAATCAATGATGAATGGGGAAAAACTTTTTATGGAAAACTCAGCCATATCTAACACAGATGGACGTGGTCAAGTGATCATGAAGATGACCTCTGGGAGAGACCTGAGTCTGAACAATGTACTGTATGTGTCTAAAATCTGCAAGAACTTAGTGTCCAGTTCTTTACTAAACCAAAATGGGTTTAAGATGGTTTTTGAATCTGACAAGGTTGTATTGAGTAAACATGGAATGTATATGGGTAAGAGATATGTGAGTGATGGGCTTTTCAAGCTCAATGCAACAACAATTAAGCGAGATGTCAACTAAGAATAATTGTTTTAATTAATAGTGGAATGTTACATGAGTAATGGGTCTTTTAAACTTATTATAACAACAATAAAGTGAAATATTAATAAAGAATAATCTTCTACTTAATTACTTGAATATTTTGATTTATTACAACAGTTAACCAGGCAATGTTCATGACCAAAATGAACATAACAATGAGAACCAAATTAGGTCAAGAAAGATTCCTGCATGAGGTATGTTGTCATTTACACAAACGGTAAAATAGTTCAAGGATATCCTATCCACTGATCAGCCAGTAAATTAAACATATTTTCACAAGGGAAGGTTCAAGGGTTAACGCCTACCTATAGGTTTCGACCGTTGAACTTACCAATATGTTATAAATGTTAGGTTATTCTTGTCTTCTAGGTCAATTTCATTCATGTGGGGGATTGTTGAAAAATTAGTTACAAACATACATTTCGAGGCTATGATTTGAGTGAGACCGATTTCATGAAAATGATAGGTTGAGGTTGTTTGGAGTTCTCCTCCATGAGAACATCAGAATGGTACACTCAAACTCTCAAAATGGTAATCGGATGAATGAAAAATTGAAGCTCAAAGTAAGCTCGTTGTGTAGGGAAAAATACTGAATCTCACATTGGTGAGGATTAAGAGTTATATCAGGTATATATTTGGTTGCTTGATAGTAGCCTATCAGATGTGCAACATAAATGCTCTCTCTTGCGTGCACATGGGTGGTGCAAACCATGGACCGTCGGTTCAACGACTCATGTGCGAGCGCGTGTCCAGCGTACCCAAATGTCGCATCGTTCGAACCAAGGGTGTGTACCCAGTTTCTTTTGCCCATGTTTCTTTTTTTTCCCAAGTCAAATGTTTAAAGCATTAATTGAGGAGATTCTGAATTCTGAATTCTGAAGTTGTAACCACCAGTAATTAGGGTGATTAATTTGTACTTGATTTCATGAAATCAATCCAATTTCAGTTTTAAATTTCAAATAAATTCCTATTATTGCTGAAACATAATTTGCCAATTTATTACCATTTTATTCTCTATCTGAATTTAGTTATATATTGAGCCTATTCTATTCATCTAAACACACGAAATATTAGACATAGATATCAAGAAGCAAAATAGCATACTGCAGTTCTTAGTGTTCTTTCTATTTTTGCTCACTGTTTCCTTTCCGTTTCAAGATTCAGTGGTAAGTTTAGACTTTAATTTAAGTTTGCTGAAAGTAGTCGTGTTTATACACTTTAACTATAAGAATCGTTATATCTTGGGAGACAAACACCAAACTCATACGGCGTTGATGGTGAATTTTTCTTAAGGTCACTGTTTGAAACACGAGCCTAGATTCTAGGTTCTTTTGAACCATATAATAATTTATACAACTTCTATTGTATTGACTTACTATTTTTTATTCTTGTTGTAATAAAATTTTAAACGTGTTTTACCATTTATAAATTTTGTGTATCATTTCATACAATTTATATTTGTAGATTGTTTGTATTTGTAATCCGGGGTAACAAAATTTTCTAACACTTTTTTCATGAATGGTGCACATTGTTGAGTTCTATTTGCCTAACAACATGGAATTCAACCAAACGGTCATTCAAATGTACTCATTTTGTACCATCTCAAACATCCATGTTAAGCAAATTATTCAATCAAATAACTTAACAAGCATATACATAAAGAGTAATGTGTACAAATTTTGAAATTAAGTTTTTAGACAAAAACTCAATTATTCTTCTCAAAGTGGCACATTTCTATCTATATACACATTCACTAATCATATCATACATCACAAACACGATCAATCATCCAAACAAAATCATCTAAGTGCTCAATATCAAAAATGTGGAATGGTCAAGCATGTATCTTAGAGAAACTCATCTACCTATCAAACAATCTTCACTCATGAATAGACTTGCATCAACTTGACTCGTTCACATTTGAGTTGACAAATGAACTTTTGATATCAATTAACATGCAATGCATAAATACCAATTAAAGTGCAAAAGTGTTGGTAAGTGGGATACCTAACACAAGTCCATCTTGACAAAGTCCTTGCTCTTTTTATCAGCTCTATTGGCTTGTTAGTCAAAAACTCATAACAATAAGTTATTGGTATGTCTTCCCAAGAGAATGAGAACTATGCATTTCAACTTAAGTAACCAAAAAAAGAAAACACTTCCTCTAAAAATCATATATGTTATATACATTTGATACCAAAGAGATAACTCATGCACAAGTAATACATGAATTAAAAATGACTTTCTTTAAAAGGTCTTAACATTGAACTTAACCATATAAATATCATGCAAAAATAGCTTCTCTTAAAGCTAATCAAGAAATTTTCAAGAATTATGATTTCATCAAAAAATAGCTTATACAAAACAAAAACAACAAATTTTCAAGCATAGTGAAGGTATAAGAATATTAAGTTCATGTATTGACTAGAGATACCAAGCTTGATTACTAGATTGAGCATATCACAAGATAGCCTAGTCAAGCACCAAACTTAGTACTCTTATCAAACATGAACATAAACATTATCACGTGTGCTACTCTTTCAAGTATAAGAGCACTCACCTTTGACCTCATAGATTAAAGGTGATTCACACATAACATGATGACCATCATTTATAGTAATGTTAATTCTAGAAGATATTTCATCAGTAATCTTCATTAAAAAGAAATCATTCATTTGAAAATTTCTATGCACATCATTTTTAAATTTCACAAAGATTTTATCAAGACTAATCAAATGGTTATCATGCTTTTTCACATTCTTCTTAACCCAGACTTTCCTAGTAGGTTTCTTCACATGATCATATTCAACATACATATTATCTAATGCCCGAACATGTTTAGAAACATTCAAAGGAAGTCTTTTTATCTCACTATTACACATCTTATTTCCTAGCTTGCATTGTCTAATATATTTATATCATTTAGGCATAATGTGACCATCGACATTGCAAAAATGACAAATCGGAATGAATTTAGTGAGGTTACCTTTTGGGTGTGCACACTTTGGTTGAGAAGACTCATAACTCTTCTTGACTTTGCCTTTGACTTTATGAGGATTTGCATCTGGGATCTTTCGCTTCTTGTTCCTTTGGGACTTGCCTTTAGTTGTATGAGACTTCTTTTTCTCATCTACAAAGCCTAAGCCACTAGTATCCCTATAATGTTTACCAAGCTCTATTACCATATCAAGTTTGATGTCTCCAATGGTTAAAGGTGAAACACAAACAAGATCATGATCATTTTTCATGGCAGTTTTCATTCTTGATAAGACTTTATTAACAATCTTCTTAATAAGCAAATCATTCATTTGAAAATGCTCATGCTCATTGACACGCATTTTGCCGTGGTATGCAATATCAAAACAAATTTATAAAATCCCAAGATGCGCTCAACAAGTATAAACTAGTATATGGCAAATAAGGGTATCGTTCCTCAGGGATTGGGGAAGTATATGATTATATTAGGATTAATAATTCTAAAGTGCATAAAAGTAAATGCCATGGTTTGTTTGGAAGGTTAAAAACTAAGATGCAATTAAGTTAATCTAGGCTAAATGCAATTAGGTTAGAATGAATGCAATTAAATGATGGTGAGATGAGTGGGAGTTAATGCAATCATACACGAACCGTGGGCAATCCAATTAATCCTTTAAGAGCCTATTCAATCTATTTAGGCTAAATCTACATTTAGGTGTGATTCTAAGATCACTCAACTCTCCCCACACAACAATGATTGGTGTACTCTATTGAGTGTAGAGAGGGTTTCTCATGAAGCCTATATAGATTAAGGTAGTTGGGATGGCTTGGATTGGTGTACTCACAATCCACCCCTTCCACTCTTTTAGTCGGGATGTGTTAGATTGGTGTACTTACAACACATACCTCCCATTCAAATTAGCTTGTTTGGTACCTAAATGTGTGTATGTCAACTTAGATTACGAGTGTATCAACCCAAGGAGATTCTTAATCTGATACCAACTTGAATTGGGAGTTGGTGTACCTACCCAATCAAGAGGATACCAAATTCAAATTAATAAACATTCAAGATATTCAACATCAATCAATAAACCAAGAGTTGGTGTACCTACTTAATTCAAGAGATGTTAAATACATTAAGAACAAATGAATGGAATTAAAATAGATTAAATATTCAAATTATATTGGAAAGCCCAAAATTCAAGTTTAATTACATCAACTCCCACAAGAGGATTATCTACTCATGCTAGATACAAAATGAATGCTAAGAGATAAGAGATAGAGAAGACCCATTAAGAATTCCTCCTTCTTGAAGCTTGAATCCAATCTCCTAGTAGCCTCCTTGAGTAGAGATGGTAAGGATGATGTTAGGTCTAAGGTTAGTGGTTAGGGATTAGAGTGTTCTTGGGAGAGATAAGGATGGTGTGTAAGAGAAGGGAAGAGGGATTGGAAGAAGTTTTTTTTTTTCGTAATGTGAACAAAATATATATAGGCTCTCAAGATTAGGTCTGAAATTTTGATGTGGCGGGCAATCTGCTCGTAGTGCGCAGGTGTATGTTCATGAGTAAAGACCCGCACACATCCCCTCTTGCAGCTTCCTTCGTCAGTTCGCTGGTAACTGCGCTGGTAGGACCTGCGCAGTACCAGCAAACTGGGCACTTGGACATTTTCTAATGATTTCTGGCCTCCAGTTCGTGGGTTGATGTGATGGTAAGACCAGTGAAGTTCTGAAACTTGGGAGTGCACATGTATTCGTGCGCAAGTAGTAACCCGTGCACACACCAATGCACTGTCACTATCTTATTGCTTCATTTTGCCCGTTTTCCGTCCGAATTCTCCATTTTCTTCTCCAATGCCAGAATTTCACCTATTGCCTGCAAATGTGATAAAATGAGCCATATGACTAGACATGACGCCGGTTCCGGTTTCGGTTCGGAACCAACTTTTCTGGTTCTGGTTCGGAACCGACGGTTCCGGTTCCGGGGGAACTAGAACCGGAACCGGAGTTCCCCCGGAACCGGAACCGAAACCTACTTTAGAGAGGTTCCGATTTTGATTTCGGTTCCACAGTTCTGGTCCGGTTCCGACGGGTCCCACGGTTCGGAACCTTTTTTTTTTAATAAAAAAAAACAACCCAAAATCACACAAAATCCACCACCGCAAAGTCAAACCCAAACACACACAAATCCATTAGTTAAAACAACCCAAAATCACACAAATAACACAAAATCCACCACAAATCCATCAGTTCAAAGTCTTCAAACACACAAACACACACACAAAACCACCATAAAACCCAAAATCCAAAATCCAAATCACACAAAATCGCACAAACCCAAAATCACACAAACACACACACACACCACTACACCAGTGTCCAGTGACCAGACACCATCACACCAGTTCGATCGAAGAGAGAGAGAAAGAGAGAAAGAAGAGATTGGCTCTCGGAGACGATTAAGACGAGATCAGCGACGGATGAAGAAGGGATTGGCGCACCGACGAAGAGATCGGCGGCCGACGGACTGTTGGAGACGGGAAGAAAAGAAGAAAAGAAAGAAAGAGAGAAAGAAAGAGAGAAAGAGAGAAAGAAAGAGAGAGAGAGATCTGAGAAAGATAGATAGAGAGAAAGAAAGAGAGATTTGAGAGTCTGAGAGTTTGAGAGAGAGAGAGAAAGAAAGGGGGGAATTGCGAGTGGCGTGGGTTTTTAAAAAAAAATTAAAAAGGAGGAACCGGCCTGTTTGAACCGGAACCGAACCGCCGATTCTGGTCTGGTTCAAACCGACCGGTTCCTCACTAAAGTGAACCGGAACCGGGACTAACTGGACCGGTTCCAGATCTGGTTCTGGAACCGGAATCGATTTTTTCGGTTCCGGTTCCGATTTTCTGACGCTGGTTCCGGTTCGGTTCGTCGGTTCAAACCGAACCGGCGTTATGTCTACATAAGACACACTAAAACACCCAAAAACGAGACTAAGAAATACAGAATGAGGGCCAAAATATATAACAATTTTGGTGCGATCACTCATCATTTTTACTATGCACAAAAATATCATCAAGACTACTTAAATGATCATGTTCACACTCAACCTGGATCTCTCAAGATCTTATTGAGATTTTTAACATTTACAAGGCATGATCTATGTGTTCATGAAATGAATCAGCAAATAGAGTGTTAGATCAAACATCCTATGAAAACTAGATATGCAATTAAGAACAAATCAAATGAATCTAGCTTTTGATTAAGTAGAATTTCACACAAAATTATTCAAACCTAATTAAACACAAATCATTATCATATAACATGAATCTAATCAAATCAAAACAAGAGATGTGAAGCATATAGATTTACTAAGGAAATGAAGAACAAGTCATACAAAATCAAGTATAAATCATAGGATTTGAATTTTCTGACCTCTGAAAATACATGTGAAATATTCTACTTGAAAAAATGAATCCAACACTTTTTGAATCGCATAAATTGGTATTTGAAAAAACGAGAGATATATTGCAATTTGAAAATTGATTCACCAAAAATAAAATTGTTGAATTCACATATGGAAAAAAGGGCACAAAATGGATATATAGGCGTGACCACATCTGATTGACGAGAGAAATCTCACGCCGTGAGCTCACACGAGAGAACACGTCGCACCTAATAGAGCATCACTTCAGGCCACACATGTGATAGAGAGTGCTTGATGCAAGGACACTCATGTGCTTGCAATGCACGTAAAAAAAAACCCACGCCAAGCACAAAGGCAACTTGCGCCTTTTTCACGAGACATGAGTTTCGTGCCTATCCTCTGGTTGTGTGACCAAAGGACAGGTTTTGGCATGACATTTGACACGCTAAGCTCATCTAACCCATATGGCCAAAAAGCTTATATTGGCGTGGATTTTGTCACGCCAAGCCCATTTGGCTCACATGGCCTCTCGGTCATATTGCTGAGCTAATTTGGTCGATTTCGATCGAAAGTAAAAAACATGGCTGACTCGTGACTTGAAAACCTAACTCGGATTTTGAACAAAACTTGGAATGTCTCAACCATCTCAGAAAATATCCAGAACACATTCAAAATTTTTAAAATACCTCAGAATCTTAAAGTGATCTCAGAAAGGCTCGGAAACATCTGAAAACACTTATGTGAGTCACCAAATCACTTGGAACTCAACTATGGACAAATCCACACACGGTTGGACCGTAATTAACAGAAAATCTCAGAAATGAAATTTCCATAATGAGATTGCCAACCTAAAAATAAAAACAAAAATGTAAACTCAAACAAATATGGACAACACATTCAAGTATGCAAAATTCTTAAATCTAATTCTTAGAACATGTTCAACTAGAAATTTAATTCGATTCAAGAACTAATGCGTGTACATAAAATGTGAATGTGTGTGTTGCACAATGATGAAGAGACACATATGCATGAAATGCGTGTGTGTGTGTGTGCACTTCCTACGTCTTGCAAGAGGTTAAGGTCTCAATACCGAAATATTCGTTGAAGACGCATCCTCTTGAAGACATGCTTGCATGGAAGGTCACCATTCTTCTTTAACCTCGGAATCACACGAATTACTTAGGCAACTAAACCATTGCAAGCAAAGAGCGTTTTGATACAGAATCAGACATGTTTTCCTTTTTTGTTTGTTTTGTTTCTTTGATTGGCCATCTTAGGAGCATGATTTTAAGATCTATGTTGTAGGATAAAGTTCAAATACCTGACGAACATATATTCATTTGCAAAAGTTAATTGAATTATGATCGAATTAAGGGAAATTGATTCATAAATTACTTAAAATATATATTTATATATTTTACATGTTTTAGGGTTCATGTGATATTTATATTCTCTAGGTTCTTAATGGATTCCAATTTTTAAATCTGGTAGATATTCATGCTAGGTTATAGTTTGGAAGAGTAATGCTAGACATCCAACCTACAATCCCACCTTTACCATCCCAACCTATGTGACAGCTGATGTGTCACTTCGTAAGTGAATACACATTATTTGGTGAGTGAATATATGGGTAAGTGAGATAAATCACATTTAATGTGTATTAACTTACTGAGTGACACCTCAGCTCCCACATGGGTTGTGATTTTAGGTGAGATGTCCAGCATTACTCAATTTGGAAGTATTTATGCAAATACCATGCAAACTAAGAGAAAAATCGATACAACTTGCGTGAAATTCCCATCGCCTTATTATGAATATCTTCGTCATGTTTGATTATTTTTTAGCTTCATTATTGTCTATTGATTGAAGGATTGTTTAGTGGTGAATATGAGGTCCTAGCTAGTGTTTTCTTTATTGATTTTCATTAATTCTTTTTCTGCTGCATTTTTATTTATAGTTTATTTATTTATTTTTAGTTCAATAATCACTCAAAAAAACCCCATTCGTGTGTGTGTGTGTGTGAAGTCCTTTGTGAATTCATTAGTGTCTTAGTTTTTCGTATTTTAGAATCTTAGTGTCTTAGGTTAGTGTTTTAAACTCATTATTTTAGTAAGTAATTAATATTATGTGGGATCGACATTTGCTTGTCCGTTGTACTAAATTCACGATTTGTGCACTTGTAATGTTATATTATTTTTATTGTCAGTTTAGACACCAACATTTCTCTCTCTAAGTTTCATGTTTCTTGTTATAGTTATAATTTGTCTCTACGATTTTTTTCTCTACAATTTTGGTTTTTCTCTCTACAATTTTGATCCTCTCTCTTCATTTTTAGTTTCTCTTTCATTTAGAAATGAAAATTTACAAGTTAAGGTGGTGTGAGGTTACTAAAGTTTGAGGACATTATTGTCCAAAAATCACTTTTTGGCAAAAAATTAAATTAACTCAAAAATGAATATAGATTTAGAAATTAAAAACATTTGCTTATTCACTTAAAAAAAAAATTAAATTTAAAAATAAAGATAATTGCACATCACCTTTTAGCAGAACTGGTAGTGCACATCACCTCCACATAAGTGGTGAGGGGTTCAAATCCTGCCATGCGTGTTTTACAAGCATGTGTGATGAGTTTTCTTCTCGGGTTGTAGGGAATAGTTATCTCCCATTATGAGAGTAGATATCCGAGCCACACATGTTTTGTTTGATCTCGGCAGGTTCCGTCAGTCTTATTTTAGTAGTTCTAGTAATATTTCAAAAAATAAAATAAAAAAAATAAAGTAAAGATAATTATAATTTTTGAAAATAGCTTCTTATTTTCCCATTATTAAAATTATTTTTTAATTTATATTCTATTCAATTAATTTAATTTAATTATTTTTTATAAAAATATTATTTTTATTTTTAGATTTTAACAATTAAAGGTAATTTTATCTTTTTATTAGTTCAATTTTAAGAATAGGAGTGGTCTGAGTAGATAAATGAATATTTGCTCTTTATGTGCATTTATACCAAACTTTAGGGAACGTCCGTGTATTTACCCCTAAAAACAATTGTGTAGGGTATTTCTGATGTTTTTCCTAAAAAGAATGTTATTTCAGTTTAATTAAAAAAAAACATTTTACTTTAGTTGATGAAATGAAACAGCCGGAGAGTGATGTATTTGTTGAAATGTTATATTAGTTTAATTAAAAAAAAAAAAGTAAAACAGCAGGAGTAGGAGAGCGGGACCTGCAGTTTTTGAACTTTTGTTTTTGCAAACAAAACTAATAATTACGTCGTCGTCACTCGTCTCATTCTTCCTTTGCCGGCCATTGTGTTGTGTCAGATCTGATTTCTCCCTCTTTCTCTCTCTCTCAATTTAGGGTTTCAGATTAGTTTAGTTCTCTCTTCACACAATCCGTATGTCCTTGGTTCAGATTCACCAATTAGGGTTTCATATCAGAAACTTTAATATCTTTGTAATGTAGTCCTTGCTTTGCATTTGTTCTTGTTGTTCAATTGCAATTGCAACGCTCAGATTCAAAAATTCGGGAATTGAAAAGGAGCTAAAAGAAGAAAGAGAATTATAACATTGTTTTTCTGATTTGTGTTTTGTTTTACGAAAATGCAGAGCTCATCGAGCTCGTCAACAGTGCAGCCAGAGGCCATACTGGAGTGGCTTCAGAAGGAAATGGGTTACAGGCCACTGGGTCCGTACAGTTCGACTTGCAAGTCAAATGCGCCGTCCATTGATTCCATTCGCAAGATTTGTCGGGGAAACATGATACCCATTTGGAGTTTCTTGATAAAAAGAGTGAAATCAGAGAAAACTGTGGAGAATATAAGGAAGAACATAATGGTCCATGGTAGTGGTAGTGGTAGTGGTAGTGGTAGTGGTGGTGGTGGTGGTGATAGTGGCAATTCGGGTAATTTGGGGAAAGAGGAGGTTAAGAGTAGTAGAGGAGGGAGGAGGAAAGAGAAGATTGTGGGGGAGAGAGAGAGTGCTAGTGAGAGTAGAGAGGCGGCTTTGAACGAGAGAGAATCTGCAGCCAAGGAAGTGGAGAGGTTGAGGAACATTGTGAGGAGGCAAAGGAAGGATTTGAAAGCTAGAATGTTGGAGGTCTCTAGAGAGGAGGCTGAGCGCAAGAGGATGCTTGACGAACGTGCAAATTATAGGTTTGTGCGGGGTTTAGTTTCACACAAATGTAATTTGTCTTGTTTATTTACCACAAATAAGCTTGATTTGTTTTTGAGAAAATGGATTGAAAGAGAAACTGAATTTCGATGATTTGTTGTCTGTTTCTTTGGTTTTTCAGTGATAGCATGAATTAATTCCCTTGATTAGGCTTTATTGAGTTTGTTGAAGAGGTATGCAATGCTTGTATGTTAAATCATGTGAGTAGTATGGCAGTCTAGTGTTTTCTAAGTACAATTTGAAATGAGCTGCTTGATGTTGACTAATTAGCAGTTGTTCTGATTCTGCAAGCTTTAACTGAATTTTTGCTATCCCAACTACTAGGGATTAGCTCTAAATTGGCAGTGTTGGGTAATTGGAACTTGATAAGTCACTATCAGTTCTCTTTGTGAATTAAAAGACTTTGTACTGGATCTAGATAAGGAATACATTTGCAATTCCGAGGTAAGTTTATAAGTTTTTGCTTGGAGTTGGATGTATGCCTTGGCACTTAATGCTGATATTTAAAATCTAAATATTGAAAGTTGTATGAACTTGTTTCTGTAAGCTATTGACTGCTTGATAAGTGGGGTTAGCAATGCAACACAATATAAAGTAGAGAACTTAATGCAATCTTCATTGATCCATTCTTGGTCATAGTCCTAGGGAATCTGATCCAGTGATGTTATTTATATGTTTCCTTTTTTGTTAATGTCATTTATGAATTAAATTTCCTCAGGACAGTTATAGGTTGGCCTTTTTTTTTGTGGGTTGCATTGAATATACCTTCTTGTGGTGCAGGCATAAACAGGTGATGTTGGAAGCTTATGATCAACAATGTGATGAAGCAGCAAAAATATTTGCTGAGTATCATAAGCGTCTTCGTCAATATGTCAATCAAGCAAGGGATGCTCAAAGGACAAGTTCGGACTCTTCTGTTGAAACGGTTAATAGCTTTACTGCAAATAGTGAGAAGGAAGCTGTTTATTCAACTGTGAAGGGCAATAAACTCGCAGACGATTTCATTCTCATTGAAACAACTCGGGAAAGAAATATCCGGAAGGCATGTGAATCTCTTGCAGCACATATACTTGATAAAATACGCTTATCATTTCCAGCATATGAAGGAAGTGGTATCCATTCAAATCCACAATTAGAAGCTGCAAAGCTTGGCTCTGATTTTGAGGGTGAAATACCTGATGAGGTTAGAACTGTTATCGTAAATTGCCTGAAGAGTCCTCCGCAATTACTTCAGGCAATCACTGGGTACACTTTCCGGTTGAAAACTATGATTTCTCGAGAAATTGAGAAAATTGATGTTAGGGCTGATGCGGAAACCTTAAGGTATTGCCACTATTTCTCATTTTCTAGTCATTTTATGGTGCATATTAGATACCACCACCCTTTTCCTTACTACTGTTCTCTACTCTGAGAGCCACTATTTGTTAAATGCTTTTGTCTCATTTCTACCATTAGTTTCTGCAGTAGTTTGCATAGAAAATTGAACTAGCACAATCATACTCTGTAATTTATAAAACTTTGATGTGCATTTCACAGTGTTTTCATAGACTGGATTACAATTGTGTGATAAGTTATGTTGTAGATATCCTGGAAAAAGGAAAAAAACACCTATGTGGTATGGTGGTAAATAAGATGCAGTTAATTGAAAGACAAATCTAATTTATAGTGTACTAGTTAGGAGTTTTTTTTTGAAAATATATCAACAAATTGACTTCTTTCCTTTTCAAATGATTGACCTGTTTTGTCATGGTCCTTCGGAATTTGTCTTTTCCGTTCCTGCAATTATTCAAATTACATTTAAGTTTGTGCACCCATCAGAATGGCAATTGGGATCGCATTTTTCACATATATACTGTATATTTCTACGATCTTCCTTCCAAAATTGTTACGAATTTCTGCCACTCATGATTGCTTTTATTCTTCCTTCTCATATTTCAATCTGGGCGGTATGAATTATGCTGTAAGATTCAAGGTGATGGATTTTCTGATAAGTTTTTGGCATCAAGAGTAGGGATAAATAATATTGATGTGGGAGTGGCTCACCAAAAGTGTATTAACTTCTTAATATGATGACATGATTAATGGTTGGGAGAGATTGATATCATTAGCTCCTTTAAGAGTGTACCTACCTGCTAACTGAGGCCGGAAAGAATTGATAGAATTTAGTTTGGTCAGGAATTGGGTAATTCAATGGATGCAAGTTAGACTAGAAAATTCAAGATTTCATTGGAAAGGACTGCTAAAACATAAACAGGGGCGGCATCTATCCTGAAGTAAGCTGGCAGTATTGTTCATGGTTCAGACTAAGTCTTGCTGATCCATTATCGGCTTCTTGTATTGGGGGGTTTTGGAAGAAGTTTTTTTTTTTGTCAATAAAAGTGCCTTAGCCCTAACTCAACCCACCTTGAGAGGTGTATTGTGCATTTTTGCGTACTTTTTTAAAAATGTGTTTTTTTTTTACACATCACTCCTGTAAAAGACATCACAAGTTTAAAGCTGATCTGCACGGCCGAAGGAAATCCTATAAAGGAACAAACTTGTAACTAACACCATGAACTTTGTACTTTGGCTTGTGCCATTCTGTTTTCCTTCTCATCTTTTTTTTTCCCTGTAATTTACATTTTTGTTCTATGGTGTATTTTCCATTGCTATGGCTACTACATACTAAAGATCTCGGTTAATGCTGTTTTATTTTACAAATATTATTTTGGTTTTGGTTATCTTCCACAGTAGCTTTGTCAATATGAACTCCTGTTTTGTTGAATAGGTTATTTTTAATTTATTGGTCAGGTACAAGTATGAGAACAACACAGTGATGGATGTGTCTTCTCCTGATGTAAGTTCATCCTTAAACTATCAACTTTATGGTAATGGCAAGATTGGAGTGGATGCATCTTCTAAAGGAACTCAAAATCAGCTTCTTGAAAGACAGGTATTATTCTTGTCTAAAAACAGCTTCTACATGGCTAAGTTATCTTCTAGGCTCTGTAAGGTTACAGAGATCTTTATGCAATTTGCTGATATACCATGGAGTTGTACCTAATTTCTCGTCATGTTTCTGTGCTATACCCCTTCCCCTTCAAAGCCCCATAATTGCTATTGTGGTTAAGGGGCAATTGGAGCCAAATCCATCGTTGCCTGTTTATCCAGTAAGAATTTGGTGGGTGACTAGTTTGGTTTTACTTTGTAGCCTTTGATTTGCTCCTCACACCTTTTGAGTTCTGGTCAGTGTTTATCTTTGTGGGGTTGTAAATTGAAATCTGGTATATGTTATTGTCTATAGAAAGCACATGTTCAACAATTTTTAGCTACTGAAGATGCGCTCAACAAAGCTGCAGAAGCTAGGGGTTTGTGTCAAAATCTTATAAAACGTTTACATGGAAGTGGGGATGTAATCTCATCACACTCAATTGTTGGAGGCACATCACAGAATGTTGGCAGTCTGAGGCAATTTGAGGTAATTCTTTGATGATTTAGGTTTACTACTTATTAGCTACCAATTTTCTGGGTCTGTTTAATTTTTCCTATTCTTACTTTTACTATTTCTTAATTTTTTTTAATTGAATGTTTTAATCTAGTCAAGAAGCTGTGTTATAGTTTGTATATTTGATAGAGGAATATGAGTTTTGGTTTCTGTTGGTTCAAAGGAACCTGCTTAGCTTTTGTTTTGTGTGTTTTTTATTACTCCTTGTCTTTTAACTAAGTGGGAGTTTTTGTTGTTTCTAACTCTTTCTTCCATTGTATATTCTCACCTTTCCTCAATATACTTATTTCTGATTTTAAAAAGAAAAGCTAACCAAGATTTGACTCTTTGGTTGGATCTTGTTTTGATGGGTGGTCAAATTTGGTTGGTCTGGTTATAATAGCATATTTATATTATTGTGCGTATGGAAAATTCCAAAAACATCTCTATGTTTTTGCAAAATGCCAATTCTTTTTCAAAGTTTGCAAAAATGACTCATATGGTTTCTGTTGTCTCAAAAAATACCAGATTAGTCATTTAAATCAAACTTCTGTTATCCATTCTAAAGGTTAGGGGTGTATTAGTCTGTATGTTATAAAACAATAAATTAAAACAAATAGGAAAATAATGTCAAGTATTGATTAAAACATTAATAAAAATAAATATAATTTTGATAAAGAAAAAAATATAATAATGAAAAAGAAAAAAAATTAAGTAAATCAAATAGTAAAATATATTAAACTTAAAATTAAAAATTATAATTAGAATACTTATCATTTAAACCACTTAACAAATTATTTGAAAACGTTATAAAATCATAACAGTTATGAGTTAACTGTTATTGTATATGTATGTTGGTAATAGATTTTAGGGAAATATTAATCTATACATAAATTGGTCCTTAACCGGACATATATACAAAGATAATAAAATACAACAATACCCCTAATACTAACACTATACAATATTTATACCAACACTCCTCCTTAAGCTGGAGTAAATATATCGATCATGCCCAGCTTGCGAATAGAAGACCTAAGAAGAGATGGCTCCATAGGCTTCGTAAGAGCATCTTTGGTCTGTTCGGATGATGGCACAAACTTGGGAGAAACAACACCGGATCTAACTTTCTCCTGAATAAAGTGAACATCAACCTCAATATGTTTGGTCCTCTCATGCAAAACGGAATCGGAAGCTAGCATGATAGCCGACCTTTTGTCACAGTACAATGTCGAAGGCAAACAAACCGGAAAGCCAAGCTCGCTGAGGATGGATTGGAGCCATATGATCTCACAGATCCCCTGAGCCATAGCTTTGTACTCGGCCTCTGCAGAAGATTGAGAAACCACAACCTGTTTCTTAGGGGCCGTTTGGTATGAGGTAATCAAAATAATGTGATTCCTGGAAAAGTTAAACATAGCAATGTGATTCCTGGGAAACCTGTATGCATGTGTTTGGTTGTGTATGGGAATATTATATTGGATTCCTGGGAATATCAAGTGCCAGTGTTTGGTTGAACATAGGAATTTTTTTTTCCATAATTACATAAAAAAAATAATAATATTTATTTAAAAAAAAATGAGACTTATCATATAATGAATAATTTTGAAATTAAAAAAAAAACAAATTACAAATTACTTTATTCTAATAAAAAAATATTGCACTAAAAAAGAAAAAAAAAACATTTCCAGATGCAATCTTCACTGTCCATCTCTAAGATGGATGGCGGAGATTGAATCTGGAAATGATGATGATCAGACAACCAAACAAATCAAACCCAGTTTGTAAAAAAAAAAAACAAATTCCATCCTAGAATCGATCAAAACACAGACCGGATTTCCAAAAATATTGATCAACCATTACTAGAAAATCTGTAACCAAATTCTTTCATAAAATCTATCAGCACCATCACAAACCTAGAAACCAAAACCCCAAACCCAAAAAATCCACAAAACCCAGAAAATACAGAGACCAGAAGAACAGATCGGAAACATCAACAATCGGAGAAGACGACAACGACGACCACCACTACGGCGGTAAATGAGGAGGCTACTTCGGAGATGGAGGTCACAAACCAGAAATAGAAACCAGAAAAAATAGAAGCGTCCCCATCATCACCATCTCCACCACTCTTCGATAGAGGTCACAAAACAGAAAAAAAAATAGGAATCAAATGGAGGGTCGGTGAAGAAGAACGAAGAAGGGAAGGAGAACGAAGAAGGGAAGAAGACGGGAGGAAAAACGAAGAATGAGAAGAAGAACGAAAAAATAGGAACCAGAAAAAAGAAAGAAAAAGGAAAGAGATGCTGGTGATGAATAACGAAGAAGAAGAAAATAATTGAAGAAATAAAAATAAGGTCCTGTAAAGAAATGAGTATCCTCCTAAAAAGTTACATCAAGAGAGTGAAACATACGTCTAGAGGAAGGGTCATAACACCGATACCCCTTAGATTGAGAGGAATATCCCATAAAGGCACACCGAATAGCTTTATCATCTAACTTTGTTCGAGAAGGACTCTTATCAATAAGGGTTTATCGGGCTGAAGAACTCCAAGAGGGCATTCTCCCCCCTAAAACCCTACTCGGAACACGGTTAATCAAATATGTTGTTGTAAGAACAGCCATATGCCAAAAGGACTTAGGAACTAACATACCACTAAGAAGGCAACGGGCAACACCCATAAGTTGTCGATTCATGCGCTCAGCGACCCCATTTTGTTCAGGAGTATAAGGACAAGAAAACTGCTGGAGGATCCCTAATTTGGACAAGTGAGACATATGATTCATTGTAATATATTCCCCCCCATTATCAGTCCTAATGCCTTGAACAACTGTAGCAAATTGGGTTTTAATCATAGTGAGAAATTGACAAAGAGTATCAAACACATCGGATTTCTTTTTAAGCAAATAAACCCAGGTGCATCTAGAAAAGTCATCAATAAACGAAACATAATATCTATGGCCAGACATAGCAGTAACAGGAGACGGTCCCCAAACATCAGAATGAATCAAATCAAACATAGCTGGAGAACGATGCATACGAGAAATATAAGGTTTTCGACAATGTTTTGAAAGTTCACAGACTTGACAATGAAAATTCAATTGTTTACAAGCTAAAGTGAAAGTAGGAAATAACCGACACATATATTGAAAATTGACATGATCCAAGCGGGCGTGCCACAAATGCAAGTGTCTAGAAGAAACAAAGATAGGAAAATCAAAAACAGTTGTGGTAGCAACCTGTAAAATAGGTGGAGGTGGAGGAGAATGACGCGGATCCCCAAAATAGTATAGTCCTTCGTGCTTATATCCCCTTCCAAAAATCCGTTCCTGTAGAAAACAACGATCAGGCAAGAAGATAACATCACAATTGAAGGATTTAGCAATACGACTGACTGATAAAAGGTTAAAAGCAATTTTGGGAACATGAAGAACAGAGGAAAGGGTAATATCATTTGACGTCCCCCTTACTACTGATAGCAGTGATGGAACCATCGGCTACTCGGACAGACGCATTTGCAGGAATCAGAGGTGATGAAAACGAGGACAACTCACCTGTCATGTGATCATTCGCACCAGAATCTAGAATCCATGAAGGAGACCTAGAGTGAACATGGAAAGCAATGGTAGTACCTGATAGTAAAGTAGTAGTAGAGACATGAGAGGTTATAGGAGGCATAAGAGGAGATCTCTGATCAGCAATGTCATCCGAGCCTGGAGTTTTGCCATCTGATTAGCAAGAGACTGAGCCAGAGGCCAGGAGATATCAACAACACCTGCAACTCTAGTAGGAGGGCCTATCCGGTTATTAAGTGGTGACCTCCGAAACTGAGTTCTCATTTCTGGATGAAGCTTCCAGCAAGTATCCTTGAAATGACCAGTATACCCACAATGCTGACAGTGCTTCCTCCCACCAGAAAGACGAAGACCGGATGAACCAGAAGAACTAGCAAGAGCTATCTGATCAGAATTACCCCCAAAGGCAAGTAAGGGGATCAGGGAGGAAATGAGACATCTCAGCTCATCCCTATCAACAATGGCAAATGTATCCATTAGAGACGGCATTGGAGAGGAATTGAGTATCTGGGTGCGTAAATGCTCAAACTCTGACTTGAGCCCCATAAGGAAATAGTATGTGTGAAGACAGTCTAGCCTTTTGACTGCCACTGATGCCGTCTTCCCATACTCAGTCACCGGTTCATACTGAGCCATCTCATCCCAACGCGTTTGTAGATACCTAAAAAATTGTGAAACACTCAAACCAAGGCTCGTCTGAGTGGCATGACAGACCTCTTGATACAACTCGAAAAGACGTACCTCATTCCTGGAATGGGCATACATCGATGTTAAGGCTGTCCATAAACTCTCAACAGTCTCATGGTACATAAACATGTTGAATATTTGGGGTTCCATAGACCCAAACATCCATCTAAGAATTTGATAATTGTCGATATCCCACTAATCAACCTTAGGGTCACTATCAGCTGGGTGAGGGAACTTACCCAAGAGCCAGGAGACTTTACCCCGACCACCAATAAACAACTTCAAGGCCCGAGATCATGAAGCAAAGTTCCTTCCATTCAACAAGACGCTCGTAACTCTCCCTCCGGATAGAATGGGTGTCACATCTGTCCGATAAGTAATAACACCATCCGACCGAACATCTGTCCGAACGGGAACATCTAAAGATTCGGCCATCAATAATCCAATAAAGGAAAGTCACCAAAGTGACCAACTGTGATCAAACAAGTCACAGTTCTAAATAACCACACCAAATTGTACCTAGTATCCAAAAGGAAAATTGGGGCACTACTTATTGACAACACTGTCTCAAGTAATAAATCACCCTAAATCACCCTAAAATTGGAACATTAATCAAGTCAAACAACAAACAACACTGTTAGGCTATATATTTAAGAGAGAAACACAAGCTTTACTTGACCGGAAGCAAAGGACGGCGCCGGAAAAGGTACCATGACAATGGGGTGCCGGAAAAAAAACTGACCTAGAGCAGGGATGTTGGAAAAACTGACCTAGAGCAGGTCTGCCAGCATCAATCTGTTGGCTCGGAAGCAGCTGGAGGTGTGCCGGAAGTGGATCTGTGGTTGGCGAAGCAGCTGGAGGAAAGACGGCGTTGGAAAAAGGAGAAAGAAGTGCTGGCAACGCAGAGAAAGGGAAGAGCTGGTCCGCCGAGAAGAAGAGAGCTGAGCTGCCGGAAAAAGGGACCTAGTCCAGGTCACCGGTCGCCCGGAGGCGCTACTGTGGCCGGCGTAGCAGCAGAGGTAGTGGTCGGAGTTGTAGGGGTTAGGGTTTTTCTTATTCAAGCTCTGATACCAAATAGATTTTAGGGAAATATTAATCTCTACATAAATTGGTCCTTAACCGGACATATATACAAAGATAAGAAAATACAACAATACCCCTAATACTATCACTATATAATATTTATACCAACACTGGTGACAGAAAAATGAATAAAGTAACAAACACCTTCCCTCATTTTCTTTCTTTCTCCTTAGAAACAGACTGTTGTCATTCTATCACCAACCGAATGCAGTTAAAGTAGCCACACCACCATCAACACCAATCATTCAAGGGGACGCAAGTAAAAGAGAATCAAATAAATAGCACCACATTGCCAAATCTATTTTAAAGCCATTTTAGACAAGAAAAAGGAAACCCTTCAAGAATTTTTATAATGAAATGGTAATCATTTTGTGAATTAGAGTTGATGAAACTGATTTAAGATCATAACAGTTAATTCTTATTCTGTATGCTGGTGAAAGAAAAATAAATAAAGTAACAAACACCTTCCCTTGTTTTCTTTCTTTTTCCCTAGAAACGGATTGTTGTTATTCTACTACCACCAAACGAATGCAGTTAAAGTAGCCACACCACCATCAGCAGTCAGCACCAATCATTCAGAGGGACGCAAATAAAAGGGAATCATAGCACCACTCTGCCAAATCTATTTAAAGCCATTTTAGACAAGAAAAATGAAACCCTTCAAGAATTTTTATAATGAAATGGTAATCATTTTGTGAATGAGAATCGATGAAACTGATTTAAGATAAGTGAGAAAGTTTGGTTTTTTTTTTTTTTGCTCGAGTTGAGATTGATTGATTTGTCAATTTAAAAAGCAACCACATTCAATCTCAATGGCAACTTTGTGGAGGACATTGAACAATCTCCTTAATCATTATTATTAAAGGCGCGCCTAGGCGCCAGGCCATAGTTATGAAAAGCAAGCCTATGCGCCAGGCGTCTAAAGAATGGCCAGACGCAGCAATGCAAAGAGGTGTGCGCCTGGCTGTCGTAGGTGCCAGGCGTCGCCTAGTTTAATTTCTCCTTTTTTTTTACTGTTCAACCACTCACTGCGTCAGCGTAGTGCAACAACAAAACTAATTCATTCTTCATACTTTTTTTTGCTTGTTATAGTCCACGAACTGGCTGTGCTTGATAGCTTTACAATATTGGAGGTTTATCTACTGTCATGGTCCTCATGGAGCTAAACTCTATGACAAGTATATGGTAATAGCGTATTGGACATCATGTTATCTGATTTGTCAGGATAACTACTATTTTGTAGAATATAGCTTATTGGTTATACTGGCAGAACATGTAGCCCATATTACTGCTTTTCCATAGTAATAATAGCTAGTTGGACTTATTTATATATAAGTTAGTAGAAACTAAAGTCCTAGATGTAACAGAATAGCAAACCATAATTCTTGGAATTTGTCTTTGAGTTAGGAATGTGGGAAACTGAATTGTTTATGTTGTAGCTTTGAACTTGATGCCCTATAATTCAAAACCATATTTGGCTGTGCTCTACAGGTGGAATTGCACAATGACCGTAATAAGTTGGTCTAATCACAATTATATTGGGGTACACCATAGTTTTGAGATAATAACAATTTATAGTAGCTGATTTGAAGAAAAAAAGACTAATAATTTCTCTACGTTGAAGCATTTCAAATTGTTACAATTCTATAACAACATTGATGTATACGATCTTTTGTGCAAGCAATGCTATGTAATCATTCTAAGCTTCTTAATCATTTATATTTGTAAAGTTCTCCGCTAATGATTATGAAGATTCTGTTTTCTATATGCTGACCCTAATCAAGTCCTTTATCAACAATTTTGTTTTATCCTTCTGAAGCGAAATGTCTAAGTCATTAAACTGCCATCTAGTGTTCATTGTGTATATGTTGAATGTGTGACTTTATGTTTTCTTTTCTTTTTCTTTGTGCAGTTGGAGGTCTGGGCCAAAGAAAGAGAAGCTGCTGGATTGAGAGCAAGTTTGAATACTTTGATATCTGAAATACAACGTTTAAATAAATTGTGTGCGGAGAGGAAAGAAGCTGAGGATTCTTTGAAAAAAAAGTGGAAGAAGATTGAAGAATTTGATTCTCGAAGATCTGAGCTTGAAATCATATATACTGCTCTACTCAAGGCTAATACGGTGAGCATCTATGTTTATTATAACAATTGTGGCATTGACTTAATATACCATGCTAAAAACAATCATTAATTCATCTGTTGTAAAAACTGCTATAACGAACTCATTAACTTATAACACACACATGTATGACTGTTCTGTGTGTTTGTAATTCCTGATTTAGGAGTAGAGCCAACTGCTCATCAGTTGTACCAATTTTACTGCTGTTCTGTGTTTTTGTATTTCCTGTTTGAGGAGTAGAGTCAAATGCTCATCAGTTGTACTATTTTTACCGCTGTTCTGTGTTTTTGTAATTCATGTTTGAGTAGAGCCAAATGATCATCAGTTATACCATATTTACCGTTGTTCTGTTTTATAATTACTATGAGTTCAGCATCTAGGGAAATCAACTTAGTCAAATTCCCAGTATCAAGTGGACAGGTCTCTTGAAGATCCGCCAGTCTTGCACAAACACAAATTAAATTGAATTCCTGGGCAAGGTTGGTGAGGGGGATTGATCCACTGCAAGAGATCTAACCAACTAGAAGATCCACTGGTCTTAAGTTCTCTGTACTTCTTGAAAAGTTAATCTGTCATATTTTCATATTTGTGCATCTGCTTTCTCAAAAGTTTTCTGTGGCCTCAATATGGTTCAATGTGTCTTGCAATAAGAAATCTGTCCAATGAGGAAAAGAAGTGCGCAGGTCTTGAATATAATTGGTTATTCATATCATGTTTTGCAGTAGATGTTCACGCAAAGCTAACTCAGTTCTTATGTTGCAATTTTTCCAGTGGTGTTTATACATTCGATGTTTTCTGACCATGGATATAATATATATATATATATATATATGTATGTATATATATTGTTGCAGTGCTATGCTGCATTTTATCATAATATTCTTGGTTTTCATGTTCTATGTATCACTTTTTTTCTTTTTACATTTCTTTTTAATACACTCAATTAGTGAAATTGTAAATCTTTCTTATTATGATTTTATTTTCCTTGTAGGATGCAGCTGCTTTCTGGAATCAGCAGCCATTAGCTGCAAGGGAGTATGCATCAAGCACCATCATTCCAGCATGCACAGTTGTTGTGAGCATTTCAAATGGTGCAAAAGATCTTATTGATAAAGAAGTTTCTGCCTTTTATCGGAGTCCTGATAATACCCTCTACATGCTTCCATCAACTCCACAGGTTAGTAAGATGGTTACTGTATAATTTGTTGTTTGATTATAAATGCCGTCTGTTTATTACGGTAAGTAGCAATCACTCATTATCTCTCTCCTCTTTTCATTTCCTCAATCAAAGGTTTTGATTGTTTTATTGATTAAGAGATCTTTTAGTATTTTAGTTTCGTCTTTAGGATTTATAACAGCAGTCTATTACAGTTCAGAAGCTGACTGATCTTGGTATAATAAACTACAAATAATTCACGATCTTAGATATCAATGAGCTATTATATTGTTTCATTGGTGAGGATATATGATGCTCTTCATATGAATCTTGTTGATCCCATTTCCACAACACATATTTCAATGCACCAGGATAGGTGTTCAAAAGAGGCATTGGTGAAGGTAGTTTGATAAGATTGAGAATTCTGTTTTAGAATTTTTTTCAGATTTCATTAAAGAGTTATTAGTTACAACTTACAAGTATACAAGGAGTATTTTGCATTTTAAGGTGGATTGTGTGCCTACAGTTAAGCTCATGACTACCATTGGATGATTATTATAAGTGTTTGAAAAAATGAAAGGGGCATTAAGAGTTTCTGTTCCTGTGCTTGTCCATGGATTATCAAAAGGACAAAACTAAGGTGCTCTGCATGGAGATGGACTTGGACATGTCACATGTGTCTGGTGCCTTGAACTTTTTATTTGCAATGCATTGGCGGGTGAAAATACATTGATATTGCATTACATTGCTGTAATGTCATCTCTATATTTTTATATGAGAGTGACATTTTTACATGGACTTGTTCATTCTTGTATACGGCTGTGTTGCTACGACCTATGTTCTTTGTATAGGGCTCTTTTGTATTATTCCTCTTTTTGCAATAAAGTTTTGTTTCCTATAAAAAAAAAAACATTCTATTCAGTTTATGTGAGCTGCTGTTGACTGAATTGCTTCACATGACCACTTGGAAAACGGCTAGCTAAGAATCGCATTTTTAGTTTATATCATTGTGAGTTGATTGCTGTATTACTATTCTCATGGATTCATTTTGTGGAAAATCATGCAAGATGATATTTTGACCTGAAATGATCCATGATGACTGTATTTGCACGCTCCTTTTGCTATATAATAAAACCGAGGAACAACCTTTAGTGACAAATGATTCAAGAAATAATAACTGAGAGGATGATTTTGTTAGATGACATTAGGGTTTCCTCATTCTGTTAGGAATAAATTTAGTTTTTCTCATAAACAAGATGACAGCTTCCCACTTCATCCATTTCCAGCACTTTAGTGATGTCGTAGGACCAATAGAAGAAATAGAGAATGGGTAGGGTTTGAGAAGATAGAGAATGTAGAAGAACCACGAGATTGGAAGAATACAATAATCTTTTATTCATTCTAGTCTGATTACAACAGACTATGAAGAGGCCTTTTATAGTTGCCAAACACAAAAGAGATAAATAACTAAACTCCTGATAATGATAAAACATGATAAAACTCCTAATAATGATAAAGCAAACCTAAACTAATCTCATAAGGAGATGATTATTCTCAAGATAAAACAAAATATGATAACTAATGATACCCAAATAAAACAACTAATAATACTGGGTTAATTCTCATCATTTAGCCTCTTAGGCCATGTTTGGCACCTAGGATTGGCTTGGGATTAGACTATTTTAGTCCTTCTCCCATGTTTGGTGATGTTTTGAAAGATGGGATTGTTAGTCCTAGCAGCAAAATAGTCCCACGCTGGTGGGATAAAATATGCCTACCTCCCACCCCATCTCTATTTGTCTCAGGACTATCTTACATGTGGACCCCACCTATTTAATTCATCTCACCTTCTTTCTTCATCTTAATTTCATCCGGTTATTCTCAAACTCAGTTTTCTCATCTATGTCTTTCTGCAATTTGCACCCAACGTCAACAACCAAACTAGAGGCAAACATAATCAATATCACCCATTTGCCGAATCGGACAAAAAAAAAAAAAAAAAACCAGAGCAACTCAAAACTTGGTATCCAAACATAAAAATCTTTTTATCCCAACAAATTTATTCACATACTCTGAAACCCATCACAAATATCATATTTAAATACAAAATCATCATTTAGACAAGCAAATTCACAAGTGGGTTTCTATCAATCCCTTCACAAATTCACCAAAATTTACAATTGCCTCAGTTTTTTATTTAAAAAATAATAATTCTGGGCACTTGTTTGAGCATGGAGGTTGACGACAACCTTGATGTTGGAAGAGAGGAGGTCGGCGGCCTCTTTGATGTCAAGTAGCCATCGACCTTCGCAAAGGCGGCCGGCGACCTTTTCAGAGAATCGAGAGAGAAGAAGATCTGAGAGTTGAGAGAAGAAGATGGAGAAGAGTAGAAGAAGATCTGGAGAAGAACAAGTAAAAGAGAACAATAAAAAACAAGAAAGAAAACGAGATCTGAGAGTGAGAGAAGAAGATCCGGAGAAGAGTAGAGAGAAATAGATTTCTAGAGAATTCTAATTATATATATATACATATATATAATTTTTCTATTGTTAGTTCGTTCTGATATAAAATATATCAGGACGAAGAATGTGGAACATTAGATTTACATACTTTGAAGCAAAGTGTATGCACTTGTCAAAACTTCTCCATAATCTATGGTCCACATTCTACGTCCTGATATATTTTATATCAGGACGAACTGACAATAGAAAGATTATACATATATATATATATATTATTTTTGTTTTGATAATGCCAAGTATTTCAATGATTCAATCACATGTCTATCTTTGTTGTATTGGAAATCAAATTAACAACTTTGGATTCTTTTGATTAGAAAAATATATATATATATATATTATTCAATTTTAAAATAATATCAAATTAAAAATATTATTATATTTAATCCAATCCCATGTTTTACAAAACAAAACATAGTATTAATTAAGTCCAGCCCCATGTTTCCATTTAGTCCAGTCCTGTCTAGTTCAATCTCATCCAATCCAATCCCATAAAATAGTCCAATCCAATCCTGAGCACCAAACAGGGCCTTAGAGATTAAATTTATAGGGCATGTAGCCCATAAACATTAAGCTCTATTTGCAGGACTTTTGAGAATACTAATCAAAGTCAGACCTGCTGTTGTTGTAGCTTTGACCCCTAGTTTCATTGGGGTCCATCTAGTTATTTGCTTACTCATCAACTTGTAAAATTAGGCTACACTGCTTTTGTTTTTATTAATTATGGTTTCTATTGTTGGTTCTTTACAAGTGAATATGTTGACAATAATTGGCAACTGTTCCATGGGATTTCAAATTAATGGATGATTTGGTGCTTTAAATGGATATTGGCACCATCATATCTTGCTTGGCACCAGTGTATCTGTATATGGGCAAGTCGATATGCTAATTTTCTCAGTATGTAAGCATAAACACCATGGGATTTGACCTTATGATTGAAACATATAATAAAGTGTTTAAATTGGCTTGTACTTGTGAAATTGATATTCCTTATGTATTTCATCATGTAATAATTCTTTTCTCTACGGAAGTTTCGTTTGTGCTTGACTTCACTAGAATGCAATTATAGTGTTTGTTTATTCCTGTCTCCAATAAAAATTGTTAAGGAGACTTTTAGTAACCATAAGATCCAAAAATGTAAGCTTATAGACATCGTAAGGGTCTATAAATAGTATTTTAGCTCTTTAACACACCTCATCACATCACAGATTTCAATGCATAACTAATTCATAATAATCACAGATTTCAATGCATAACTAATTCATAATAAACACAAATACGATTACGCGGGGGTACTTGAACCTATGAACTCTTGGTAAAGCTGGCTTTGATACCATATTAAGTTACCACTAGATCCAAAAGTTATAAGCTTTTAAATAAAAACCAATATTCAGACTCTAACAAAGACCTCAGGGAACTTGTCTACATCCCTTGGTTTCAAATAACAAATTTCTGCAGATAAATTATACATCCCTCAGTTTCACTTATTTGTTCTATTATTCCCTATCAGGCACTTTTGGAGGCCATGGGTACTAATGGATCTACAGGACCTGAAGCTGTTGCTGTTGCAGAAAAGAATGCTGCTCTATTGACTGCAAGAGCTGGTGCTCGGGATCCATCAGCAATTCCATCCATATGTCGTGTTTCTGCTGCCCTTCAGTACCCTGCTGGTGAGTTTTTATCCTATACGTTGCAGGCTGGAAACATGCCCTATATAAGAGTCTTGGCTGGGTTTTAGGCATGACAACTGAATTTAGAAAGATTAATGTGTAAGGTTTCTATGCAAAGGATTTTCCTCAGCATATTCTTAAACCGAACCGAATAACCAACAATCTGGAAGAATCATAGCATTTGAAAATTCAGTTGGGGCAAGGGCTGACTTTGAACATTGTGATATTGTGAGGTGAAAACATAATCTGAAAGTTGCTTAGACGGCGTTCAATTGGTATCCACTTGTTTTGATATTTAGGAGTTTTTGTATCAATCATCTTTTGCCTTATCAAAATAGTTGAAACTGATTAATTGTTGCCGTTGAGATGAAATTTTGATAAAAATACTTTCCCCTTCATGTATAAGGTCGTGCTATGATAATAGATTCAACCTTGTATAGTTCAGAGCACTAATCTCGTATCTCATGAAATAGGCCCCTGATCACAGTCGAATTTGACTATTTGAGTCATACATACATACCAACTTTTCTGATTTCATGTCATTATTTATATGCTGATCATAGTAGTCATCATTTTAAATCATAATTGTTGCTTCGATTCTTTATATAGCCTTGTGTTAGTAACCGCTTAACTCAAAATTTATTTATTTGAAATAAATTGCAACTTCATTAAAGAAGATGAAAAGTACAACTGAGCCTTTCATCAAGCCACAAATAATCCTCATTAGAGGATAAAGCCAAAGAATCAAGAGTATGTGCCACACTATTCTTCTTACGAGTCACAAGGAACTGCGTGAAATGAAATAACTTCCAACCCCTTACAAAGAGCTTTGATATCTTGAACCGTTGGACCAACACTGCTAAAAGACATATTACAACTATTGATTCATAATAACATTTGATGCATCACATTCAACCCACTTCACTGGCAGCTTCAAGTGTTTAACCAAAACCAACCTTTTGCTAAGGCCAAAATGTCTCCTATTTATGCAGAAAAGTTACTAGTGAAAGGTTTTGATAGAGTAGCCACAGGCCCACAACTGAACCCTCACTGTTATGTATCACAACCCCACACTAGTTTAAGGAACTTTTTCTTTAACTGCTGCATCAGAGTTAATCTTTAGGTATCCTAGGGGAGTGGTTTCCTAGACAAGGTTTGAAGCTTTCTTCATGTCACTCAACTCAAAAACTTAAACGGTCAACGATGTAATCTAACACACCTCGTCACGTGCAAGATCAATGGGATTGTCACAAGTTTAAATAAAAACACATAACACGTTTTGATAATAGATAGCTAATTCAAATATAGTCACGTGGGGTGATTCCAATTCAAACACTTTGGTAAAACAGGCTCTGATACCATATTAGTAATCACTCGACTGAAAAGCTTACGTTGTCAGGAAAAGGTCTAAGCACTCTAATACCTTGCTATAGGAGTTAACACATTTTTTTTTTTAATGCACCGGATAATATGTAAATATGCAGCTTTTAGTATCAAGTGTATCCCTTCACTTGGGTGGGCACCTTTTGGTGTGTAGCATTGTGGGTTATCTAAGGATCTAGCAGTTAAGGTTGCTTTCGTCTTTGCCTGCCTTGCTTGCAATTTTTTATAACAAATTAAACCATATAATTTTGTAATTAACCAAAGATATGTCATTGGAGCATGTTGATAACTTGTAATTTCCTGTTAAGATTCGGTTATCTGCATAGTGTCTGTTACACTCCATCGACCAATGGAGGATCAATTAAAAATCTCTTCTACATTTGACATTAAGAGCAGCAATGGTGGTTAATTAACTTTCACTGGTGTAGAATCATATATTACTCTTAATCATTGGTCATTGCACCTCTTCTAGTTGTAGATTTCACTTTGCAGAAAGTGGCTTTAAAATTCTGATGGACTGTAATTTGGTGGCGATGAAATAATATCTTGTGAAGGAATATAAACTGTCACATTGATTTGTATAAAAATGTTACATGCTAGATGAGCTTGTGCTGGTTTTGTTTCTTTTGATTGTATTCTTTGTCAATTGATTGTCTTGTCCTTTATATTTAGGTTTGGAGGGTTCAGATGCTGGCTTAGCCTCAGTGTTAGAGTCCCTTGAATTCTGTTTGAAGCTTCGTGGTTCTGAGGCTAGTGTGTTGGAGGACTTGGCAAAGGCTATCAATTTGGTCTATATACGGCGGGATCTTAATGAAAGTGGTCATGCATTGTTAAATCATGCTTATGGTGCTCAACAAGAATATGAAAGGTAATTCTGAAGATCGCCCATGTTGTTGTATCCTGGTGTTAAGGTCATGTGATCATTAAAAGACTCACCAAAAATTATTTGTTTATTTACATGTCTAGTTGCTTGATTGTCTTCATTAAATAGTCATAACTTGTGTAGTGCTGTTTCCCAATCGCACTTCAGGTTACATAATTATAAGTGAGGACTATGGCTAATCTGTTTTTTTCCTGGTCTGGGGTCACCGTTAGGTTCAAGTTTTGATTGCTGTTCTTTCTTTTGGTATTCGCCTTTCAGCTCACCAGAGGTTGTTTTGTGCTATTTTCTGGACAGTCACTTTCACAGTTTCACACGCATTATTAAATCTGTGACCCGTTGCAAGCTCTCTCTCTCTCTCTCACTATCTATTTATACAGTCATGATCAGGTGTAGGAACCTTGATGTGGGAAGTCTTGATCGAAGCTTTGAAGGTCTTGATTGAAGCTTTGGACGTTTCGAAGGGTTTTGATCATATCACAATTCACAACTCTACCAAGACTTTCAAAGCTTCGATCTAGACCCTTAAAACTTTGATCGAAATCTTGCTGTGGTTGTCTTTTTTTATTTTATTTTATTTTAATTTTTTTGTATCTGGGTATAAATCTAAGCCGAATTGCAATCAATGGTGGTTAGGAAAGTTGTTTTGTCTTGTAGTGAACTCGTTGCGTAAGGAGTTGAAGTTTTTACTTTCAGAAAAAAACGTGGATACACTTATGGATTTTCGTTTTATTTTCTCATTTTGTTTAGTTTCAATTTCTTTGTATGTTAAGATTTTGTAACACCTTGCAGGACAACTAATTATTGTTTGAAATTGGCTGATGAGCAAGAGAAAACTGTCATGGACAAATGGTTGCCTGAACTTAAGACTGCAGTTTTGAATGCTCAGAAGTGCTCGGAAGACTGCAAATATGTTTGGGGTTTGGTGAGTATCAAGCATTAAATTTAAAATAGATCTTAGTTTTTGCAATTTACTTCTTGTTACTAATGTTATACACTTATACCATATTGTTTCTTCTTCCTTTTTTGCTATATTATTTTCTGTATAAACCTTTAAATTGTTTTTGTACTGCAGCTTGATGAGTGGTGGGAGCAACCAGCATCTACAGTGGTTGACTGGGTTACAGTTGATGGGCAAAATGTTGCTGCCTGGCATAATCATGTGAAGCAGCTTCTTGCATTTTATGACCAGGAGCTCTTATGACAGTAGCTTTTTGCACTAAGCATAACAGAATGTTTTCTTATATTCTTCTCTACATATATACTCTTTACCACTTTCATGTGCATATGGAAAAATAGTGACACTGGAGCGCCTCTTGAAGGAGTTTTCGATCTAAAGATACTATTGATAGGTGAAGGTATCTATCCGCAATTTCTCTTTGGTATTCAGGGTAGCGGATGAGGTGGGATACAGTTGAGCAAGCAAAATGGAGACATTTATTTTTAACCTTGGTTTGATGGTAAGGGAGGTGTTGCTTTGGTTTCTACGGTCTGAAAGTTGAGGTACAAAGCAGAACCATCTCTCTTTATTCGTAATTTTATTGTATAGCATGGTTCGTTGTGGAAAATAATATTTTTGTATCATATCATATGTAATCTGTAGTTCTTGGTTCATGAGTGGGTTCCTTGTTTTGTGTATTATTGTTCTCTTGTTTCAGGCTTTGATTAATTGCGTTGAGAAGGTTGTGTGAAGTGATTACCAATTTTTGTTAGTAGTTTGATTCTTATTTGTATAACTACTAAAAGTAACAATGTTTTGTACAAGTCTGATCTCATATCTTGTGGTTAAGAGCTGTTTGGTAAAATGTTATAGTTGATCATTAACTTCACTTTCAACAAAATGTTGCATTTCCCTTCCGCTGTTTGATTTGATATGTACAAGACATGAGTTGATCTGGTGAAACTGAACCCATAGACTTCTATTTCATAATAGTACCAGAATGTCTAAATTGCTAACCTAACTTTTTATTGTGGCATTTCAAGTTCGATCTGGGATGTACTTACAATCTAGAATTGTAACAAGCCTACAATCTGAAGAGTTGATACTCGATAGTCCTTCCATTGGAAAACTTTGGTTGCGTTTGATTTTTTATCTGAATACTGAATATTGCTGAATTATACTGAAGATCGAATGATGATTGAAAACTGAAAAACATGTTTTTTTTTCCACTGAAAACTTAAAATAAGTGATAAGTTGTTTGTTTTTTTAAGTTACAAATATCTGAAAATAGATAATTTTCCATCTATACCCTTTCGATTACTATTTGTTATATATTAACATTTTAATATATAAACATTGACTAATTTCTTTTATTTATTTATTTTCATTTATTCTTTAATCTATTAATATTCTTATTTTTAAAAAAAAAATTATTTTGTTTGTCATATTGAATCTTGAGAGAATATGATAATAAACTAATAATAAATGGAGAAGAAGATGTGGAGAATTGTAAATATATGTTTACGTTGTGATGTTATCTATACTTCTATTAACAAAGTGTTTTCCTCTTCTATTGTTTTTCTCTTTTACTAGAGAAAAACTAAAGATAAAAGATAGTAGAAGTTTTATTTTTTCCCCGGTTGCAGCAAATGAATTTATATTATTTTGGTATAAAAGTAATTTTGTTATAGGTTATTTAAGTAATAATATTTTTTTAAAAAAAATGGGTGTAGGGAGACATTTCGTGGGTGGTAATATAGTCACCTAAAAAATTAATATAGTTAGGGCTGTGGGAGAAGACAAAGCTGGATATTTATTAGACTAGTGAGGATAGTTTTGGAAATATAAAATTGATATCAATTCAGTTGTTTTTCAGTTAAATGAAAAGTGAAAAATTTTCACTTTTATAAATAAGTGATTTTAAAAGTTATTTAAGTGATTTTGTCACTTAAAAAAGCAAATAAAACAACTTAATAGGACATATTAAGTACCATTAAGTGTTAAGTAGGAAAATTAAATAAGCCTTTACTCTTAAAATTTTTTTCTTCTAAATTTTTAATATATGTATTAATTTTATTAATTAATTTATCAATTTTAAATAGAGGTATCAAAGTAATTTTACAACTTGGTTCAAAGTCAAATGTCTAAATTAACGGTTAATAATGACCAATTTGATATTTTTGAATAGTTGGGCACCAATTTGATATTTGGGAATAATATGAGCACTATTTTGATATTTTGATCACTTTTTATATATATATATATATATATATATATATATATATATATATATATAGTCTTTTACCTGTCAGTGCGTATTGTTAGAATTATATAAAGACATTGGATGTGAGCCACACATTTATAAAAGAGTTTTGACAAGTGCATACATACCAAGTCAAAATATATAAAATGAGTGGCTCACATTCAATGTCCTTATATAATTATATCAGTACGCACTTATGTGAAAATTATTGTATATATATATATATATATATATATATATATATACAAGTAATGATACTTTATCCAAATCTTGTGTCCAAATGATGTGGTAACATTTTAATAATTTAAATGAATGGATTAGAATGTTGCCACATCATTTGGATACCGTATTTGGATATCCAGTTTGGACAAAGTAATAGAATTATATAAGGACATTGAATGTGAGCCACTCATTTATAAGAGAGTTTTGACAAGTGCATACATACCAAGTCAAAATATGTAAAATGAGTGGCTCACATTCAATGTCCTTATATAATTCTATCAGTGCGCACTTATGTGAAAATTATTGTATGTGTATATATATATATATTTATATATATATATATATCATAAACTGCTTATAGTAGGGGTGGGCATTGGTTGGTTTGGGTTGGGTTGGACGATACCAAAACCAAACCATTATTTAATCGGATTATTTTTTTACAATTCAAACCAAACCAATTATAATGTTAAACCAAACCAAATCAAACAAATAAAAATCGGTTTGGTTCGGTTCGGTTTGGTTTGACGGTTTAAGAAAATAATTATATTTTTTTTTATTTGAACAAATAGAATAATATCAATATAAGTAAACTCATTATCAATAAGATAAACAGTAATACTAAATTTAACCAAAGTGGGTAACTATAATAGTTAAGAAAACCCTCAAGTGTAGAACATATAAAACTTATTTAAAAAAAAAAAAAACTAAACCGTATTGCTTAATGCGTTTTTGTACGAAACAATAAAAAAATAATTACTTATACTCAATAAATTTGTCTAGAGCCAGCAACTTCGGATGAAATGAAATAACTTTAAGAATAAATAGAGACCGGTAACCTTAGAAATAAATATAATATAAAATTAGGTTAACTTTAATTTTTTTATATGATAATTTAATATATATATATATATATATATATATAAGTATGTAAATTTTTGGGTTGGGTTATACGGGTCGATAAAACACAGCCTACAAACCAACCCAAACCAATCGGGTTATTAAAAATATCCTAATTGGTTTTTTTTTCTTTAACAAAAACAAACCAATCCGTTTAAATTGGTTTGGCTTGGATGGATTGATCGGTTTGGCGGTTTGGGTGCCCACCCCTAGCTTATAGTTCCGTAAAAAGTCCTGACTTATTTGGTATTAGTCCAAATTTGAATAAAAAAGTATAAATTGTATACTTGAAACATAAGGAATCATTTTCCGCATCAGAAAATTGTAGTAGTTTAATACAGACATCACCTTCCTCTCTAACTGCCAAATCACTATACTACTCTATTAAAAAATTACCATATTGAGACGTATTGAATGATATAGCTCATTGCCTTATTCATGTTACTTTGCGAACCTCTTTTTCAGCTTTGTTGGTGCTGTTGGAAAAATGGTGAATGGGAGAATGAAAAATTGATATTCAAAGTGTACCGTTGAATTTCAAAACAATGAGTCTTACATCGGTGGAAACACAAATGCTTATTCAAATATATAGACAGTCACTTGTGTAATAGCTTACAAGCATGTGCAGTAAAGAGGCTCTCTCACAGATCGAGGGTTCAATGTCTTGTGTTCGGACGCAGACGCAAATGTCGAAATGGTTTCGCACCTGTGACTCAACAAATTTTCCAATTAATATCGTGTTTAAATTAAATGGAAATATTTAAATCTTGAATGTAAAAGAATAAGAAACTGCCATTTTAATTACCATTTTACTTAACAAATTTTCCAATTAATATCGTGTTTAAATTAAATGGAAATATTTAAATCTTGAATGTAAAAGAATAAGAAACTACCATCTTATAATTAATTACCATTTTAATTGCTATGAGAATCATTTGTCATGATTCTTGGTTTTATTGTTTCCATACGTTTTGCTTCCTTTACTTGACTGAATTCAATATATATAAAAATTTTCTGTTGTCAGTCCGTCCTGATATAAAATATGTCATGACGAAGAATGTGGACCATTATATTCACATACTTTGACTCAAAGTATACTCGACTGGGAAGTAGCATATCTTTCAAGAAAAAAATTCGGCTACAAGGTAGTTTAATTGCTTACTTGCTTGCTTATGGAACTCTTGCTTCAAAGAATCATCCTCAAGAATTACAACATAGGCTTCTTGCTCATCAAAGGCTCCGGCCCTTATAAAACCAAAAGTGCACTTGTCAAAACTTCTCCATAATCTGTGGTCCATATTTTTCGTCATGATATATTTTATATGATGACGAACCGACAGTAGAAAGACTATATATATATATATATATATTGCATTAGTTTATTCAGTCCAAGAGATATACAATAATCAATATATTAGAGCAATCAAAATCCCCTTTCAAGAACGAATCTGTTCCAAGTTCTACTGTTCTTCTATCGTTAATTTCTTTTTCCTGTGTATTTGTGTGGTAAGTTCAATTATATTCTATACACTTCTAAGGATTGAATCGTTATATCATGAGAGACAAACGCTAAACACATATGGTGTTGAAGGCAAATTTGTCTTCAGGACACCGTGTGAAATACGGGCCTCGATTCTAGGTTCTTTAAACCAAATATCTATTCTATTTGTTCTATTGTATTAGATCGTAATTTTATTGTCCGTTTGTAATCTGGAATTTCGTTTGTGATAACTTTTTCTAACAACTTAATACAAAATTTATTTTATTTTTAATATTCCGGTGATTGCCGTATACAAAAGATTAACGGTCTTCAAATATATATATATGTTTTTGGTGTATCACTGCCATTCACTGGACTACAGAATATACGTTTCAAGTTTTGATATACTATTGAGAATTGTGTTTCTAAGTGTTGTAGTCAACAGGTTTATATACTTGTTATATAATATATATACACATATATATATATATATATATATTGTATTCTTAAACATCACTATATATACACACTGGTTTTATATCAGTGTGTCAAATATTTTATATAACTGTGGTTGATATATTATATCAGTGTTGATACTGTGTTTCAGTATACATACACCACTTGTTTCACTAATATAGAAGTGTACGTGGTTTATATATCTGGTTTAATCTGGTAAATAGAGTATATGATGAATATATTGTTGTTTTATTGGTAAATATACCTGTTGATATATCAGTATTTGATATAAACCGAGAATCAGTATACTGATAATTGTGATACGTCAGTGTTTTGGTGTACTGATAATTGTGATATATCAGTATTTTTGTGGTACTGATAATTGTGAAATTAAAAGTACGAATTTTGATGAACAAAACCAATGTATTGTTTCATATCAATACTATATCATTATTTGGTATCAATGGTTGATACATAATGTATATTTAATCTGGTTTACTTTGGTAACAGATTGTATGGATATATATATTCTTACATGAACGGCAGCACTTGTTTACATGTATAGATATTATATTCATAAATATATAGATATTGTATTCAAAGTGCTAGAATAGCGTTTGATACACTATATTTGATATATCAGTGACTGATATATTGTTGCATGCCGGTGTTGATATATATTAACAAACCGATTGTATTACATCAGTATTTGAGATTGTTATATATATATATATATATATATATATATATATACTAGTTTTGTTATACCGGTGATTGATATTGTTATTAACATACTGATTTTGTTAGATATATTATTATATATATTTCTATTATATATATATATATATATATATATTTGTGGTTCTAAAATATTTGGTTTATTTTATGTAAGATGATGATTACTGAATCAATTGTGAACCCGAACGTGGCTCAAGAGACTCCAGCGGTCAACCCGATTGTGGGTCAGTTGACCGACCCGATGCTGAACCCTTTTGTGGGTAAAGTGAATACCTCGACGGTGAATCCGTTTTTTTGCTATGGTTCGGTTCCTATGAACTATATGGAGAAACCGTAGAAATTTAGTAGTCTGATTTTCAAGAGGTGGCAACAAAAGATGTTACTCTTCTTGACCACATTGATACTTGCGAGATTCTTAACTGATGAGGCTCCTAAGACCAACAATGGTGACAAATTGGATGTGCAAATCTAAAATGGTGATTATTGTCAAAATCAAATCTTTTAAACTTCAAAATTGTAATTATCAATTTAATGGTGATTTATTTCTATTAATTTTGGATTAATTGAAATATTAAATTTTGAATTCAAAACAAAACCGACTTGACTTTAAAGTTGACAATTTTAATGAGAATTAATTTTCAGATTAATTCAGTTGATTTCCTATTGATGTCACACTATGCTAATACGATTCTTGAGAAATTCAGCAAGAATGATTTTGGGTGTTCAAAAAACCAATAGATATAGATCTACATCTATCCAAGAATAAAGGTGAAAGTGTTTTAACTAGAATATTCGAGAGTGATAGGAAGTCTGATGTGCTTAATAAGTTGTACAATATACCAACCATAGATAACACAGTTAGCAAATTGAGTAGATACATGAGTAATCCAATAACTGATCATTGGAAAACAAAATAGTAAGAGTACTGAGGTACTAATGATTCACTCGTAATTATGGGCTGCATTATACCATATATCATGTTGTTCTAGTGATGCAACTGGATATCTGTTAAGAAATATTCAAAGTCTACAAATGGGTATGTGTTCACACTAGGAGATGCAGCCATATCCTGAAAATCCTCCAAACAAACATGTATAGCACGATCCACAATGAAATCTGAGTTTATTGCTCTAGATAAATGTGGTGAAGAGGCTAAATGACTACACCAATTCTGATAGGATATTTCAAGGTGGCCAAGCCCTGTGTCAACAATTTGCATTCATTGTGATAGTCAATCTACAATAGGAAGGGCAAAGAGCTATATTTATAAAGGTAAGAAATATACGTTGTAGATAGAGTGCCATTAGACAACTACTCTCAACTGGGGTTATCTCTATTGACTATGTAAAGTCAAAGAATAACATTGCGGATCCGCTCACCAAAGGGTTAAATAAAGAGTTAGTTGAGATATCATCGAGGGGAATGTGATTAAAGCCCATGAAATTGTAAGTCGATACAATGGAAATCCAATCTAGTTGACTGTAAATCCCAAGATCTAGGTTCAAAGGGACAACCAAGTTGTAGGACTCAGTTGGATCATTATGGGGGTTATCCTCATGCCCATTCCTATGATGAAACAGTGATGCTCGTAGGGAAAAGGTTAAGTTATGCTTTTAATGATTCTTATGCGTAGGAAATCCGTGTGTCGAAAATCTGAGTAGAGTAATGTCTGTTACTCTCAATTAAGAAATCACCTATGTGAGTGAGAAATGAGGTCGATTCTAAAGAGAATAGTAAAGAGCTATATTCTTTAGCAACACCCACAGAACCAGACAATGTTCACAGCCAAAACGAACATTACAATGAGAACCAAATTAGGCCAGGAAAGATTCATGTGTGAGGTATGTTGTCATTTACACAAACAACAAAACAATTCAAGGACATCTCATCCACTGATCAACCAGTAAATTAAACATATTTTCAAAAGGGAAGGTTCAAGGGTTAACGGCTACCTATTCTATACAGGTTTCGCCCATTGAACTTACCAATAGGTTATAAACGTTAGGATATTCTTATCTCCTAGATCAATTTCATTCATGTGTGGGATTGTTGGAAAAATGATGAATGGGTGAATGAGAAATTGATATTCAAAGTACACCCGTTGAATTGGAAAACAATTAGTCCCATATTGGTGGAAACACAAATGCTTAGTCAAGTATATATACAATCACTTGTGTAATAGCTTACAAGCATGGGTAGCATAGAGGCTCTCTCATGGATTGTATGTTCAACGTCTTGTGTTCAAACGCATCCGGACGCAGATGTGATTGTCGCAACAGTTCGAACCGTGGGTGTGCTCTCGTGACTCAACACATTTTTCTACTCCATTGACTTTTTCAAATTCAAAAAAGAGAAGCGGCAGCAATTAATTCTATGATTCAGAATTAATATTTTAGATTCAAAATTGTAATTACCCAATTAATTGTGCTTGATTTCCAATTAATATTGTGTTTAAATTGAACGGAATATTTAAATCTCGAATGTAAAAGAATAAGAAACTGCCACCTTAATTACCATTTTAATTGCCATGAGAATCAATTGTCCTGTTTCTTGGTTTTATTGTTCCTATACGTTTTGCTTCCCTTGACGGAATTCAAGATACTCTCTCTATATATATACAATTTTTCTATTATCAGTTCGAACTGATATAAACTGATATAAGATATATCTGTTCCTTGTATGTGGGTCATTGGATTTAAATGCTTTGACTTGGCTGCATACACTTGTCAAAGTCATTTTAAATCCAATGACCCACATGCAATGAACTGATATATTTTATATCAGTTCGAACTAAAAATAGAAAGAATATATATATATTGCATTAGTTTATTCGGTCAAAGAGATATATGATATATTAGAGCAATCAAAATCTCCCTTTCAAGAACGAATATGTTCCAAGTTCTATTGTTCTTCTTCTATCATTAATTTCTTTATCATGTGTATTTGTGTGGTAAGTTGGTAAGTTCAGACTATAATTTGAGTTTGCTGAAAGTAGTCGTGTTCTATACACTTCTACTAGTTGAATCGTTGTATCTTGGGAGACAAACGCCAAACACATATGGTGTTGACGGCGAGTTTGTCGTAAGGACACCGTTTGAAACACGGGCCTTAATTCTAGGTTCTTTGAACCAAATTTATGTTCTATTTGTTCTATTATATTAGATTGTAATTTTGTTTTCCGTTTGTAATTATAATAGTTTTTTCTAATAGGTACTTCATCGAAGAAAACATTGGCTTAAAGATCTCATCATGATCACCCTCTATTTCCATTCGATAATAATGGAAACAATATATACTTAGTAAAATCTTGTTCTTCTTGTTCTAACTTAATATATGATGAACTTCCAAGAGAGAAATGGTGGAATCGTTGAGCTCCACATGTGGGAAGGGTTCCGGTATTATCTTCCTCTCCTTGAAGCTGCCATTGCTGCTAAGTCAACATTTGAGGCTCGCGATGACGATGCTACCCCCAAGACCGGCAACACTTGGCTCAAGGCTCTTATACCAGCCAACGATAATGATAATGATGATGATAATGACACTTTGATCACAAACCACCCTAATGCGCTTGAAAATAAACTAAGCGTGTCTAAACTAACATAGAGAGTGGGTGAATAGGTTTTAATCCAATTAATTACCGACTTTTCGGATTAATCAATATTAACAAATTACCGCACAAAAAAAGTAATCAATCAACTAAATTAAAGTGCGGAAAGCAATATATAACACATTGATTGATTTACGTGAGAAACCTTCCAACTAAGCAAAACTCAGAGGTTATCCTTCTAGCCACATATAGTCCTACAATCCACTATATGTAATGATGTTTACAACATAGGTTGACATCTAGTCACACCATTCTCGGTCATTAACCCACCACTACTACCCAACGTGCCTTTTATAGTGATTTTTGACCAATTGCTTGTGCACTAACACACATGTAGTCACAAGACTTAACTCTCAAAGAAGAGATAAACAACGTATGTGAATATGTAAAAATATTCAACCGTGCAAATAATGATAGGCTACACTAAATGCTTATCTAGAAATTTAATGATGGCAACAAGCAATAATCCTAGATATCAATATGCCTAAATGAATGCTCATAAAGACCAAATTAGATAAATATGTGCAAATCTAAAATCTAGTCATCAAACAAGGCCAAATCAACATAAGTTGTCACACAATATGGCAAAGACATTAAATATGCAATTAATGAATGCAATCAATGAGTCCTAATCAATAATGTCTAAATGCAAGGCATAGAAACTCTAACTCAATCTCTAAAAAAAACCATCAAAGACGATCAATACCACACTCTCAATCTACCACCAACAATCCAATCGACTACAGAAACAAAAAAAAAATCTCATCCAAGAAGGATGGTTTCACCATGAAATAAGAAAAAAAAACAAGTTCTTGTGATGGAGGTGAGAAACTGTATAGAGAGATCAGAGATGTGTGTTTTTATTTTGGCTAATTGGCACTGATGCCCACTAAACTCTTCAGAATTTTGCACTATGCCCCTGTACTTTTTTTCGGCACTAAACCCCCCGAACTCTCGTTTTATTGGCAAACACTTGAGTTTATTGCCCCCTGTTAATGGACATATACAGTCGGCTTCTGCTAACAAAACGAGAGTTCAGGGGCTTTAGTGTCGAAAAAAAGTACAGGGGGTATAGTGCAAATTTTTGTAGAGTTTAGCATCAGTGCCAATTAGCATTTTTGTTTTTTGAAAAAGAGATGATTTGTATTAAGTTTAAGTAAAAAGGTGGTTTGGGAAATAAATAAATAAAAAATTAATAAAACCATTCAGTTTTATATAGGGTGGTTCCATTGCCACCCACAAAATATCTTCATACTCCCACGTTTTAATTAAACTTTTTTATTTCTGAAATATCTTTCAATTTAATTACTTAAAATACATGGCTTTATAATTAGAAATTAAATTTACTTCATACACTTGAAAACCCAATCTATCATAAACCCTAATAATATATACTTAATCAAACCCAACATAAATAAGGAAATATAATTTATTTTTTCACATATAGTCAAAGAATTAATTTCATGGATTCAGAATGCATTCAGGTATGTTTACTTTAATTTTTATTATTGTTTTGTGATTGAATAAAAAACTGTTGCAATTGAAATATTGTTGAACTCTTTTTTTTTAAAGCACATGTAGAACTTAATCCGTTTGTAAACCGAAAAACTTGGTGGATGGATTTTAAAACAACCAAATTTTTAAATGAAAAAAGGTTGTTTGTTTGGTGATTGAATGTTTTTTTTAAAGACAAAAGAAACAGCATATTGTTGTTTGTTTAAATACTATTGTTGTTGTTTTCTATAACGATGATTAAGTGTATAAACCGTTATGATTTCATGATTTTTTAGATAATTCAATACATTGATGAGGGAATAGGGGGAAATAACACCAAATGAGTTTGGTTTTGTAAGAATATCACCAAGTTATCTAAGTTTTTAGCACAAAGGTATATGGTGAGACTAAAGTACCCTCACTTATTCTTTTACTTTTCTTTTTAGTTTTTAAATTTCTCTCTCTCTCTCTCTCTCTCTCTCTCTCTCTCTCTCTCTCTCTCTCTTTTCTTTCCTCCTCTCTTTGATTTTTTTTCAAAGCCCTCCAATGATCCATCAATGGAGGTCGGACAGACCTCAAATAGAGGTTGGAAAGACCTCCATTGCTAGTCGAAATGTCCTCGACCTTCATTGCTGGTCGATGAAGAAAAAGATAAAAAACCAAAAAATTTGGAAATAAGTCTCGGCAATAAGTCTCGGGTAGATCACCCGAGACTTATTTCCATCTACTCGAGACTTATTTCTAGATGCCTGAGACTTATTGTCAGGTAGCCGAGACATATTGCTACCCGAGACTTATTTCCAACTATACGAGACTTATTTACAGCTACCTGAGACTTATTTCCAACTACACGAGACTTATTTCCAGCTACCCGAGACTTATTGCTGAGACTTACTTCCAGAATTTTTTTAACGAAGCTCGTTTCAACGACCTCTAATGGAGTCGACCATTTCGACGACCTCCATTGGAAGTCGTTTTTGTTAGAACCCCGTTCACTGGTAACACAGCAGAAATATGTTTTAAAAATTTTATACAGATCGTTAACCAGTGAACTTGGGATCGTAATTATTTTTTCGAAACTAATACATACAATATGTAAATACAGGAAATTATAATCAATAAATTAAAAAAAATTTAAAACCTTACCAACGTTTGGAGGCTCCTTCACTTTACGATATACTCCTGGTCTATACCACCGATCTTCCTAACTATTCCCGAAATTGGTAACTACGTGTGAACGCGTCACGTACTCAGGAACTTAGGAGGATATAGAGAAAAAAAGAAGAAACAATTTCTTCTAAGAGAAAACAAAAAACACTAGAACAATTCTAATTGTTAAAAAAATATTATAATTTATTTTCTTTTTCAAATAGTGCACGACCTGGACTTTTTTCTTTCTCTCTTTCTTTTCGCGCACACAACAAAAATTGCGCACACAATATCAACTCTCTTGAATAAAAATCACACGCACATCAATGCGTTTATTTCTCTTTTTGTTTCTCTTTCTCAAATTGATTCACGCACAGTATTTATATCATACACCAACACTAATATATATGCATGAATATCAGGTTTAGGTTTTCCAAAAAATATAAAACTCTTTTATATCTTTTTCAAATAACCACACCTTATCTTTTAAAATAAAATCTACATTTTATTTATCAAAAAAGATATAATGTATATTTAAATTTAAACAATTAAAATTCAAATATATTTCAATTTATTTTATTTAAATGAGATAATCTCATTATCTCACTATTCAAAATAAATAACAAATAAAACCCTCCATATATGACTAATTACATCATTAAATAATCTTATTATTTAATTGTCATAATTGCCATTTTAATCAATTGAATAGCTCAATTATTCAATCAACTCCCGACACGTGTTACTTTCGTAATACAATTGATTAGACAATCCAATTAATTAACCGTGACCTTTGTTACCTAAATCAATTGGGATAGTAAGGGGATATAATGGACCCACATTATTTTGAACTCCAATAATCCTTGGAATCATTAATTAAACTCTTTAATTAATATTCATTGATTATTAATGTCAGTGTTATTGCACTGGAAACCCGAAACTGCACTCTCTCAACTGTAGACGGTTTTACATAGACCGATACAACTCGGTGTCCATCGATATAGCTATTACACATGGTGTGATCCTCTATAGTAGTTCATAATTAGAGCTGGGTCATAATGTCCGTTATACCCCTCTAATTACATATAACCTTTAAGTACCATTGATTCTCTAATGAACAATAAATCCTATTTCCTCACGGAATTAGGAGAGCGCTCATATTGTCCAAGCCCCGAATCAATCCTTAAGGGAACTACCATCTACTTCTCACAAGAAGGAGTGGATTCCACTATTGTGTACATACCTTCCCAGCCACAAGCCAAACCGTAATCCTAACATATAGAGCATATTGATCAGGAACTACATCCGATCTCACCCATGGTATATCAAATACCACGATCTAACCTGAAGGAGTCGATAAGACACTCAGGATTAAGATTACCCACATATAGCCATCATTAGTTGATATATATGAATCTCATCAGTAAACGGATCTTGGTGAAAGATTCATATAGATCATGACCCAATTCTATATGATCACATCATACAAGGTGCCTTCATTCCCATATCTCATATGAATGATTCAGGATAGAATCACCGTACATTATGGAGTGGACCGCAGCTATAGATTAACCATAGATTGCACGTCTCTTACTGTATCCATCCGTATATGACACTTATATACACAGTTCGAGATTACATCCGGTAATCTAGGATGTTAATATATGTACGAGTTATAAAATAAACAACGTAACAAGAATGGATTGAATTTTTCTTTTTATTTATTTCATAAATCTATTTACAAATTACATCTTTAGGGCATAAACCCCAACAGTTTTGACCTCCATCGGAGGTTTGTTCAACCTCTATTGAGGTCTTTGAAAAAAAACAGATGAGAGAGAAAGAGAGAGAGAGAGAGAGAAAGAGAAATTTAAAAAGTAAAAAGTAAAGTAATTAGGGGCAAATTTGGCAGATTCCATTAATTGGTGTTATTTCAACACAACTTATTAACTAGGGGACTTTTCTATAAATGACTTTGGAAAGAGTGCCATAAAAAAAAACCCTACATTGATTCCGCAAATAACAACGAAAAATTAGAAACACCTTTTTTATCATTTGTTTATATGATTTTTTTAATGTTGAATTAAATGTTTAAAATAACGTTGAATCAAAAAAACTGTAACATCATCCTACAAAATCTTAAACTTATGCTTACAGATTCTAAAACTGTGGATGTAATAAGAAAAATGGGTGTAACGAGAAAAAAAAGTATTTAAAATTACAAAAAAAAAAAAAAAAACTTAAAGTATAAGTATGGTATTTTCAAGGGTGTAGGAAGTAAAACTAATAATTTTAAATTTTTAATATGGGTGTAGGAAGATAATTTATGGGTGTCAATAAAACCACCATTTTATATAATTAAATCAAAATTTTAAAAAGTTAGATATAAATCGACCAATTGATGGGTGTCAATAGTCGCACTCAAAGGTATTATATGGTTTGTTAATGTTTAGCACAACTTTTGTTTTTAAATCGTAGCTAATCTAAGGGGTTGTTTGTTTTTTTTTTATCTAAAATCATACAATACCTTAATTTCTTAGATATATGGATAAATTTTACAAATTAAGATACTATGATATGTTTTTTTTTGGATGACTTATTATAAATATAAAATTGATTAGATTGTGTTAAGGTTTCTTCAAAATTGGGAATTTTTGGAAAATTGATTTTTAGGGTTTTATTATTTGTAGATGAAATTATAAATGTATATATTGTTATAAGACATTTATGGAAAATTTTAAAATCTCTACTATAACACTTTTTTAATAAGATAAAAGTAATTTTTTTTTTACTTTTTCTAAAAGACATATATATCTTAAAATAAGATATAAGTTGGAAAAACAAATAAACTGATTTATCTTAATTTAAAATATAAGAGACAATAAGTCTTACGGTGAAAAAAATAAATAGCCCGCCCCTCAAAACCGTCCCCATCCCCGTCCCCATCCCCGCATTAAGAGAAGCGGGGCAGGTGTCGGGGATTCCCCGTTAGAGGTGCCTTCCCCATTCCCTCCCCATTCCCCATTAAAGATTCCATAAAACAACCAATTTCTAAAATTTAGAATCTAAACATACGTAAACATAGTCGGGAAATGAATAATTTTTTTTAGTTAAATAAAAAACTATTTATGTTTAAACAATTAATATTAAATAATTTTAAAAATCTAAATATTATATATTATATTATAAATATATATATATATATATATATATATATGGGCCAAGTCATGGCGGGGAGTACTTCTCCCGTCCCTGTCCCAGCCCCGCTTCACTTTCGGGGACAAGACTTTGTCCCCATCCCCGTCCCCGTCCTCGTCCTCGAATATTATCTTTCATACCTGCCCCATAGGGAATACTGCTATCTCTAACCAGGAGCCACAATCAGACAACCTTACTGACTTGGAGAAAAACTTGGGTGCAACCGATGCAACACACAAGAATTTAACAGTGGTGCACCAGTTCCACTTAACGAGGTTGCACGTGTCATTTATCTAAGTTAAGTTTTTTAATTTTTCATTTTCTCTCTACCGGCAGAACGGAATTTTCTCCTCCTCTCTTCTTCCCCAACTACTTGCCGTGCCCGCCGTCGTTTCGATCTCGCCATATTCCATTTAGAAAATTTCTGTCTCCAACACCAGGAGCTCCTATGATTTCGGTCAGCTGGACCAACACCAGTCATCTTCATCGGCGGTTGACGTGGATCTCCTTCGACTGGAGGAAATCGACGCGGCCATCCTCCGATCGGAGGAGACCAACGACTACTCTTCCCTTAATCCGATATCTCAAGAACACCGTCCATCATGGTCATGGCTTGCATCTTCGATGAAATCAAACTTTGCAATTACATGCATACTCTGATGATGATTGGGTCGGTAATAGAGATGATAGAACCTCCAATACTACTTATATTGTAGTGTCCTGGTGCTCCAAAAAGCAAAAAACAATTGCTAGATCCTCTACGAAAGCTGAATATAGAGCCGTTGCTTCCACCACAGCTGAGATATGTTGGCTTAAATCTCTACTTAGTGAACTTGACATTTCGTTGTCCTCGAAACTGATAATCCATTGTGATAACATTGGTGCAACGAATCCAGTCTTCTACTCTCGGATGAAAATTATCTCAATTTGTTCGAGATATGATTGAATCTCTTATGTTTCTACTTTTAATGAGCAATTGTCTGATGCATTAACCAAATTACAATCTCGACAATTCTTCACACTTGCAAGGGCTTGAAAGACTGAATTAGTGCACCACTAAAAAAAACTCCTAAATGAGCCAGTTTGTAACCGTTGGTCAAACACCATTTGAATTATTTCTTTATTGTTTAGGAACAATTGTCAATGATTTATGATTGCTTTGTTACCAAATTCCTTGTATCAGGACTGTATATATGAATAAAATATAACATCATACAACCGCAAACACTTCACTTGTTTAGGTTTCACGTTTTCGAAAAAAAAAAAAAGATTTGTAGGAATATTTTTGTAATTTTGGTTATGAACTGGAATAAAATTTTACAATAAGGTTAATAACAACAAATTTTTTATATATAATTAGACAACTTGTGCATATCACCTCTTAGTAAAGATGGTTGTGCACCCCATTCCATACCTAGTAGTTAGGTGTTAGAGTCCCACCATATACATTTTATAAGCATGTGTGAGGGGTTTTTTCCCGATTTGTGGGAGCAGCCCTCCGGACCGTGCTTATAGAATCTAATTAATCCCGACAGTAGTTGTATTTAAAAATTTAAAAAAAATTAGACAACTTGTTTTTCTCTGGTAGTTTACTCACAACATGTAATAACCCTAAAATGGCCAAACCCAAAACTATTCTCAAATACTTGGACTCCATTAATCCTTTTGGGCTCAATTTTATTTTGAAAGAATTAAGTCCCAACACCCAAATCGGTGGAGAGAGAGAAGGAGCCGGGAAGAGGAAGAAAAGAAAGAAAAATAAAAAAGAGAAGAGAGGGTACCGAATTCCTCTAAGTTTCCAAGGTTAGTATCCATATTTTCTTACACTATCAATTGTATAAGTTTATGTTATTTTGTGACATCTCTCTTTATAAACTCTCATACCTCTTTGCCTGTGGTTGATTTGAGTTCAAGTTGAGGTTTACAGTTTGAGTAAGCAATTTTGAATATATTTAGGTCAAATTAAACTTAAACTGGCTCTTGAAGAGTGAAAATTTAGGGTGGAAAATATTGGGTTTTCATTAAAATAATTTAAAGGGTAATCTAGAGGCTGAATATGTTTTGGGACAACAAGGGATTGATGAATTTTTAATTTATTCAATGATTATGATGCCAATTTTCTATATGGAAATAATAGTTATTAGTTGGTGGAATTTCAGAATTGAGAAATTTGAGGGAAATTATTATCTTGTGGTGTTATTAATTTATAATAAATATTTCCAAGTGTTGGAAATGTCCGAGAATCAATTCAAATTGGGTTCTTGAGTAGTATATTTTGAAATTATGATTAATAGTCATGAAAGAGGTAATTGAGGTTAAGAGTTTTCAGCAAAGTTTGTCTAGATTACCTCCTACCAGGCTTTGTATAACTCATCCTTTATTTTTCCTCTCGGGAAATAATTAGTAGATTCGCTCAAGGGTGATGTGTGTTTGAGAATTTTGAATCTAATTTTGGTCAGCTGGACAACCGGATATGTAGTATGTGTACAATGGAAATTTGTATGTACGTATATAGCTTTTTAAAATAAATGGACTTGGATTTGTAATTGTGAAGGGGAAACTTTAATACTATTCAGTATTGGTAATAGTTGATGTTTGGGTGTTAAGAGTTGGTTTATGTGAAGATTGAGTCTCTTATGTGATGGAAAATATTTTGTGGAGTATGAAATTGATTGTTGCAGACAAATCTGTATTTTGGAATGCTCCAAAAATAGAGGAAACTCTATGGAAATTGTGTGTAAAAATTTATTTTATTTAGATTATGACTTACAGAAGAGGAAAATCCTAGATTTACGTGCTATTCTATTTAAAAATAATATTTTTATCACGTAGTCGGGTTTTGGGGAGTGACACAACACCTTTTGCTTTCTGTATTTTCGTGTTATCAAATATAGAGCAAGGGTTATTGTCAGACAAAGGGATATGTTTCTGGCATGATGTTTGATGTTACTCATTTTGTTTTTGTCTTTCAGATAATTTCTGACAACCAATTGCTTCAAGACTATGATCAGATTTTACAATCGTCAGACAAAATCAATCTCTGGATGCATTTTGTTGGGAAGAAGGCACAACTCAAGCGAGCCAAGAAGAGAGAGTGAGATTTTAGATACAACAAAAAGAATAAGCAAAATAATGGTCTCTTCACCTGCAGTCGTGCTTAATACTGCCCTTGACCAATGTGGGATGAGGGTATCACCAGAAATAGTTGAAGATGTCCTCAAGAGATTCGAGAATGCTGGAATCTTGGCATATCGTTTCTTTAAATGGGCTGAAAAGCAACGAAATTATGAGCACAGCATCAGAGCTTACCATACCATGATCGAGTCTCTGGCTAAGACTAGGCAGTATCAGATAATGTGGGATCTTGTGAATGCTATGAGGAACAAGAGGATGCTAAATGTTGAGACCTTTTGTATTATGATGAGGAAGTATGCTAGGGCTCAGAAGGTGGAGGAAGCAGTTTATACATTTAATGTCATGGAGAAGTATGATGTCCAACCAAATTTAGCTGCATTGAATGGCCTATTAAGTGCTTTATGCAAGTCCAAGAATGTGAGGAATGCTCAAGAGATATTTGACAGCATGAAGGATAGGTTCATTCCTGACTCAAAGACTTATAGTATACTGCTTGAGGGATGGGGAAAGGACCCTAATCTACCCAAGGCGAGAGAAATTTTCAGAGAAATGATTGACGTCGGTTGCAACCCTGATATAGTGACTTATGGTATTATGGTTGACATTCTTTGCAAAGCAGGAAGGGTTGATGAAGCTCTCGGTATTGTCAAGGGCATGGATTATAGGGTTTGCCAGCCAACTTCTTTTATATATAGTGTTCTTGTTCACACATATGGGGTAGAGAACCGAATTGAAGATGCTGTTGATACATTCATGGAGATGGTAAGGAATGGAATCCATGCTGATGCTGCTCTATATAATGCCTTGATTGGTGCTTTTTGTAAAGCAAACAAGTTCAAGAATGTTTACAGGGTTTTAGATGAGATGGATTCCAAGAGTGTGAAACCTAATTCGAGGACCTGTAATATCGTTCTGAATGGTTTGATAGGTCGTGGAAAGACCGATGAAGCTTTTAAGGTATTCCGTAGGATGATAAAAGTGTGTGAGCCAGATGCAGACACATATACAATGATGATAAAAATGTTTTGTGAGAGGGGTGAACTAGAGATGGCTTTTAAAGTGTGGAAATACATGAAGTTGAAGCAATTTATTCCAAGCATGCACACCTTTTCAGTTCTTATAAATGGATTGTGTGACAAAGGGAATGTTACGGAGGCTTGTGTTTTATTGGAAGAAATGTTAGAGAAGGGAATTCAGCCTTCAAATGTGACTTTTGAAAGGTTAAGACGATTGCTTTTAAAAGAAGGTAGAGAAGATGTGATTAAATTTCTTCAGGAGAAAATGAACCTCCTTGTCAAGGAGCCTTTATTTGATTGAGGAACTGTATTTGTTGAAATAAAAGCTGCTAGTGCTGTTGATCCGTCATTTGGAGATCTGGAGTAAAAAGTGCCTGCATTGTTCTTAGTTTTAATGACAAAGCTCATTTTGTAGGTCCATTTTGTTTCCTATATTTTTTGCGTATCGTTGAATTTTATTGGTTGCCTTTTACTGGTTTCTTATGATTATCACTAACTTGATTTAAAGGCCTCTACTCTGTCATTTATGCAGAGATACTAAAATATAAACTTGTTTAGACATATTGTTGATTTTCATTGGTCACTTGAAAGATATTGCTTATAATTATTCAGTCTGTAACTTGATTTATTGACCTTTGCTTCGAAATTACCTGTTTAATCTGTCATTTATGCAAAGATACTAAAACCGACAATTTTACTATATGGAAACACCTACTTTATAAAAAACTTTTGCCGACAAACCATATATTGTGCATATACTTTAATAGTTATCTTTGTTTGATTGAGTGTTGATAAAGGATCATGCATTCTTACTTCCAAAAACTATTTATATCAAAGAACTAAAAAGTTTAGAATCTAAGTATTTAACTCTGTTTGTTTAGCTTAGCTATCTACCAAACAAAAATAGAAAAGAAAACAACAAAGGGAAAAGGGAATTAGTTGTATTACATCTATGATATTGTGCTAATCCCCCCCAATTACATTACGATAAGGTTTATGATAAAGGATATGGAGTACCGGAGATGCTCACAACATAATTTGTACGTGAAGGACCTGTAGCTTCGTAGATTGATGGAAATTATTCTTTTTGCAACTTAGAATAATAGTATCTTATGTTAAAATTGGCCAAGTCAAGCATGGTGCACCCACTCATGCTTTGCTCTATTTTATTTATTTATTTAAAGTAGGATTATTGCACTGTGATTCTTTTGTTTCAGGGTGTGACATTTGAAGCCATTGTTATCTGATGTTCTTGTTATTTGTTCTGCAATTTGAAGGCCATTGCTGGGATAGAGAGTTTGATGCTATATTCATATCTTATGTTTACTGTCATTCTCTCTATTCAAGAAATATACCGAGGGAAGTTGGCATCGTCAAAGTTGTTTACCATACTCGGAGGCTTGATCAGTTCTCTCCTATTTCTTGTGTCGCTAACAGTAAGTTATGCAGATCTTGTTTTGCATAGGAGTATCATTATTTTTGCTCAGTTTTCTTTGTCATATGATCATAATGTAATAGAATAACAATCAATTATATGTTGCCCTTGTAATGCTGGTTTTGTATAGGTGTATCATTATTTTTGCACAGTTTTCTTTCTCATATGATCATAATGTAATATAATAACAATCAATCATTTGTTGCACTTGTAATGTTGTTAATAAGGTTCTTTTCTCCTACTGGTAGCTACTGGTAGCTCTTCGTCTAACATGTCCTTACTACAGTCATTGCACTTATATTGTTGTCAAATTGGACTATACTCATAGAGAACCAGGGTTGACCTACTTACGCAGGATTAGGGTGTAATTTGGTATTCCCATTTCTTTCAATTAATTTGGTATTCCATAAGCCATTTATATGTAAACTCGTTCGCTGCAATCACAGATATTAGTTTCTTACTTCTGGTAGTTTACTTGTATTTAGTTGTTATTATGTGTTGCCACAAATCCACAAATGGATGTTGGTTTTTGCCTTATATCTGTTCATTGATTCATTGTTCTATTATGATATAACTTACCTTTTTCAAGTTAATTATTTGCATTTAACATGATTGGTCAACATTCCGGTAGTCTGCAACAAACCTTCAAACCTAGGTTTGCATGTCAAGTAGCCATGTTTGTCACGATACTCCTGTAAAAATTGGAATATTGTTGGTTGCCAAATAGGCAAACAAAAATAATATAAATGCACAAACCATGAGAAATAGTACAGTGGAAAAATAAGGATTGTTACCACAGATAATTAATTGCCTATTAAATAATGATTTATATCTAAGACATTTTAAGATTCTAATCCAACTAAAAACAAGAAAACTAAATACTTAACACACACTCGAAAGGGGATTTCAATTGATTATTAAAATTAAAGAAAATTAAATAAACAATTAATTAAAACTAATAGAAAAATAGTTAAGAAATCAAATAAAGAAAACACTAGCTATGACCTCTTATCTACTATTAAATAATCATCTAATCCACAGACAATAATGAAGTTGAAAGATAATCAAACATGTTGAAGATATTCACGATAAGATGATGGTGTCTTACTCAAGCCGTATGATTCTCTCTTACATAGTATGTACGTTGCATGGTGTCTACATAAATACTTGTATCCCAAATTATAACATAGCATGATATCTACTTAAATTTAATAATTGAAATCCATTAAGAGCAAAGAGAATAAAAATATGACATGAACCCTAAAACATGGTATCTATTCTAGGTAATTCATGAATCAACTTCCTTTAATTGGGTCGTAATTCAATTAATTGTTGCAACTAAGGATAGATTCGTATGGTGTCTGACTTGTAACCTTGCAACATAGATCATAAAATCATGCTTCTAAGATGACCGATCAAAGAAACAAAAATAATAGAAAAACAATTCTTATGGAGAAGTTGAATTCATCATGTAAGAAAAATAATACTTCATTAAAACAAAACTTATCTATGGAATTGAAATCATGTCTAGGGCTTCAGTTGGCAATAACAAACTAAAAAAAGGTAGAAGAAGAGAATGTTGTTTGAGTCTTTAATCTTCAATCTCCAACTACAGACTTTTGTAGAAAACTCCTGGTATTTATAGGTGACTTCTCCTTGTAGACTCCCGCTTTGCTTTGATGTAGGAAACTCACCAAGTGGGAAAGTAGAATGAAACAAGGAATGCGAATTCTTTCATAACTTGGATTTTCTCTTTTGATGATTGACTCTTAATTTGAGTTTAGGAAGTTTCTCAAACATGTCTTGGTATTCTAGAGTCATAAGTATTTGATTTAGAAAGTTTCGGGACAAATCTAGACCAATTCAGAGTGGTTTTCCGCCAAAAATACATTCCACTGCAGTCTGGGACGCGCCATAGGTCAATCGCGGACCAAACCACATAATTTCTATAGAATTGGCCGCTACTTAGACCATTATGCACGAATTGCAGTCTAGGCCGCGGTTTACTTTTCCAACTTTGACATTTGGTTACAAAATCGGCCATAACATTCTCTAGAAAACTCCGATCGACGAGTCGTAAAGTGCGCCGGAAACTAGACATCATGGGATTTCCTAAAAAATGTGGATCTCAACCTGGTTCGATCTGAGAAGGGAGATATGATCTTCACAAAGTGGATGTGTTGCAGAGGCATATCTCCAAACTTCACTAAAATCACTTTTTTTTAATCTTCAAACTCACTTCAATAGCTATCTTCTACTCTTTCTCAACAAACACCTTAAAATATTCAATTTCACTCAAGAACATAACATTAAATATAAGATTTAGGGGAACTTTTTTCTACCTACAAATACCCCCAAACCTAGCTTTTGCTAGTCCTCGAGCAAAATCGAAACAAAAACAAAAACTAAAAACAAACTAAACTACCTAAGCCATTTTCATAGGGAAACACAATAGAATAGAGCGTATGCTATAAGCCTTTAAACCTTTAGATGTCCCTAATAGGAGGAGTAATAGTCTCCTGAGGGTTTACTAGCTGTGATACCAAAAACACATGACTCAAAACAAAAACGACAAGACAACTTCACATACCAATAAGAATCAAGGCACACACAACACACTTACTAAAAACTAAAATCATGCGATCAAGTAAATGCATCATTTCTCAAGTCTTAGCCATTAACCAAAATTCTCAGCTTGCAAACAACATACTCAAATGCCATGGAGGGAATTCGTCTCAACTCTAGGTCCTTACAAGGTATCACTCAATTTTCACTTGGAACCTAGGTAACACTCTCCACAAGCATATGCTATTGAATTTATGCACAAGAAAATCAAATTATTTATCGCATATGAGTATGTAGTAGAAAAAACACTAATATTTACGTAAAGAGATCTCATGAATGAAATCAAATACTAAGAACAAGATATAGCACATACTTACATCAACTCCCAAGCTAGAATCCCCAAAAGATCAGTTAGGTCTTTCTTTTCGGTTGTAATGGGGCCATTGGGTGAAGGGTTAATAGAAAGAACGGAAAATGATTGCAAAGAACATATGATCATTTTAAGTTACTTCTCGTGATACTTCAATACATTGATAGCTTTCTTTTGGTAGCTATTTTCCTTTCGTTCTTCAATTGCATCCAAGCTTCTTCATCCTTGTTTCAACTTATTTTCAAGCAAATTCTTCAATTTGAACACATCTTCGTCTTCCTTGTTTTTTTCTTGTATGCTTCCTTTGAATGCTCTTTTTTCTTTAGAATGTTCTTTTCAATTCTTGCTTTTTTCCATCATTTCTTTTTTTTTTTCTTTTTTTTAATACATTTGATTTTTCCTTTTCTTGCATGAACTTTTGATTCCTCCATTTTTCATTGATACATGCATGCTTTAGAACTTACCCATGCTTCTCATAATCTTTTCTTCATCTTCATCTTGAACTTGACCTTGAGCTTGAACTTCAACTTCTTCTTCTCGACATGATCCCAAGCTATAAGGTACGGCCAATATGTATTGGGTATAAGGGATATGGATAATGTGGGTGATGAAGAAAAACGCTCATAAGTGTTTGGCTTCAAAAGGGCTAATGGAGCACACAAATGGGTAGGGAAATTTAAGGCCTTTTATTTAGGTTAACATACATTGCATAATATCACTTCTTAAGGTTCATCCAACTTAAGAACAAAAGCAAATAATGTGATACCTTAAGAGAGAAAAGTTCACTAGTATCCAATGCAAAAACCTAATGAGATCAATATAAAACAATGAAGAACATGAAGAGTGTATAGGAGTACAAACAAAAAAACCCTCGTAATTTACAGAATTTAAGGCTATAAACCTCACTAGGGCAGTCTCCACAATTCTTCTATATACAAACAAGCATGGCATCCACTTGCTAATCATCAAGATTCAGACTTTAACTCAAAACATGATACACTAACTATCAATGCAATCCTAAAGTCAAGAATTCATTTGCAATGCATGTAAATCAGATCCAAATCAATAGCAAATTTGTCATAAACAACAAAAATTGACTTTATTTACAAAACACAATTATGCTAAAATTCCAATTCTTCCTATGTTCACATTCAAGTGCGCATCTCTAAAATTACTCAAAAATAGTTTCTCAAATTTCGACACAAGATAATAGGCATGCAAACACACACATTTCATTATGAATCTCATTAATGAAAGTTTTTTTTTTCTTTATTGCTCTTTTCATCCATCTCCCTTTTATCTCTGAAAGGAGGAATTTCTTCAACCATGTGCACGGTTTTAATAGTCCTCGAGGTGGTCTCGTCATGACTTGGAAAACATTTGGGGCCAGGTTCAATCAACAAAGCTTCAGTGTAACCTTGGATCACGGTTTGGGTCGCAAGATAACTCGTAAAACTTTTTGAAATTTTTTCTTGATCTTCCTCTTATTCTTTCGCCTCACTCTTCTCTTCTTTTTCCGTCCTCAACTCTTCGTCACTTCAGAGTGTGATTTCTTTGCATGACTCTATGTTGTCTCTTGGGTTTTGAATCACTTGACTTGGGAGTCGTCCTTGATCTCTTTGGCTTAGCGATGTTGCTATTTGTCCTATTTGGTTCTCAATATTCTTGATAGATTGTTTCGTTTCCTGCACAAAAGAATGAGTACTTAGAGCTAAAGATTCAAGTAACTCTTTGAGAGACTTACCTTGTCGATGATGTGGTTGTTGAGATGCGTTTTGTGGAGGAACGAATTGGTATTGCACCAGAGGTGATTGATATTGACACCATCCTTGATTGTAAGTGTTGGAGAATAGGTCATTCCTTTGTTGCATATAGTCTACTCGAGCTATCTCTCTTCATAGCCTCATAGACTTGGGCATGATTCCGACGAATGTCCATGATTTGTGCAAACAACACACAGTTGAGCTCTTGGAATCAATTGCTGAACCAAACTAGTTAGATGAGCAATTTGGGGCCTATGAGCATTCATGTTCACCTATATAAAAAAAAATTAAAGACCTTAAAAAAACTCAAAATAAAAGTAAGCAATATAATTCTCTGGCCACGGTGCAAAAAACTTATTAGTTGTCAAATAGGCAAACAAAAATAATTTAAAACCTTGGAAGTGCACAAATCATGAGAAATAACACATCGGAAATGCAATGATCATTCCTACAGAGAATTAATTATCTAGTAAAGTAATGAGTTTATATTTAAGACACTCTAGGACTCTACACACAGACACGAAAAAAGGGTTTTGAATTGATTAAAAACTAAAGGAAAATAAATAAATAATTAATTGAAAATCAACAGAAATATAATTAAGAAAATCAAATAAAGAAAACAGTAGCTAGGACCTCCTATCCACCACTAAATAATCATCCAATCCACAGACAATAATGATGATGTCTCACTCATGCCGTATGATTCTCTCTTAGATAGTAAGTGAGTTGCATAGTGTCTGTATAAATACTTGTATCCCAAATTATAACCTAGCATGGTGTCTACTTAAATTTAATAATTGGAATCCATTAAGAGCAAAGAGAATATGAATATTACATAGACCCTAAAATATAGTATCTATTCCAGGTAATTCATGAATCAACTTCCCTTAATTGGGTCGTAATTCAATTAATTGTTGCAACCAAGGATAGATTTGTATTGTGTTCGACTTGTATCCTTACAATATAAATCCTAAAATCATGCTCCTATGATGGCCAGTCAAAGAAACAAAAATAATAGAAAAACAATTCTTATGGAGAAATTGAATCCACCATGTAAGAAAAATAATACTTCATTAAAATAAAATTTGTCTATGGAATTGAAATTATGTCTAGGGCTTCAAGTTAGCCTTAATAAGAAAATTAACTAAAAAAATAAATAAAAACATCTAAATTAAAGAAATGTACAACTCTCACATCCGGAGAGAGGGCTGCTCCCACATTTGGGAGATGGCTCCCTACACTTTGGGATTTTATGAACAAAGTAAGAAATTTTAGAAACAAAAAATGTTAGGGGTAAAAGTGAAAAGATTTTAAAATTTGATGGCGATTTTACAATTTTCTTAAAAACAATTCATATGGGCATCCCCTCTCCCTTTGTCACTGTCGGTGGAGATCTAGTGACATGATAAAAGAAGAGAATGTTGCTTGAGTCTTCAATCAACAATCCCCAACTCCGGACTTTTGTAGAAAACTCTTGGTATATATAGGTGACTTCTCCTTGTTGACTCCCAATTTACTTTGTTGTAGGAAACTCACCAAGTGGGAAAGTAGAATGAAACAAGGAATGGGATTTCTTTCCTAACTTGGATTTTCACTTTTGAAGATTGACTCCTAATTTGACTTTAGGAAGTTTCTCAATCATGTCTTGGTCTTCTAGAGTCATTCGGATTTGATTTGGAAAGTTTTGGAACAAATCTAGACCAATTCGGAGTGGTTCTCTGCCAAAAATATGCTCCACTGCGGACTGTGATGCTCCATAGGTCAACTGTAGTCCAAACCGTGGCATTTCTCTGGAAGTTTCCACTACGTAGACCTCTACGTAGGCCGTATTGCACGAACCGTGGTCTGACTTTTCCAGCTTTGACCTCCGGTTACTAAAATCGGTCATAACTTCTCTAGAAAAACTCCGATCAACGAACTGTAAAATGTGTTGGAAGCTAGACATCCAGAGCTTTCCGAAAACATGTGGATCTCAACCTGGTTCGATCTGAGAAGGGAGATATGGTCTTCACAAGTTGAACGTGTTGCAGAGGCATTTCTCTAAACTTCACTTAAATCACCTTTTTTATCTTCAAACTCACTTCAAGAGCTATCTTCTACTCATTCTCGACAAACACGTTAAAATATTCAATTTCACTCAAGAACATAACATATACTATAAGACTTAGGGGTTTCAAATACGAACATTTATCGACTTTTCAAATATGATTACTGAAAGTACACGAAGTGTGTCTAAAAAAACCTAGAGGGGGGGGGGGGGGGGGGGGGGGGGGGGGGGGTGAATGAGGTGCTAATCAAAATTAATTACCAACTTTTGATTGATCAAGATTATTAAAAATTAAGCCATTACAACCCACATACAATCAACGTAATAAAATACGGAAAACATTAAAAACACGATAAATTGATTTACATAAAAAACCCTCCAACTAGACAAAACTCATGGACGGGCTAATTGGTTTACTTGAAAAAGAGTGCTTAACTGCTTGGCGTCAAATTATTGATTGATACAATGTGCATGATAATAATTGGCTAAGTAGCATTTTTGATGTGAGAGCAAAATGGGCTTATGCATATGTCAGGAGAGCATGGTCAGTTGGAATGAAGAGCACGTAACTTAGTAAAAGTTTCAATGCTAGTTTGAACGATTATTTGAATTCTAGTATTAACGTGGCAAATTTTTATATGCATTTTGAGAGATTAGTTAATGATAAACGATATAAAGGGTCGTTTGGTATGAGGTAATAAAAATAATTTGATTCCTAGGAAAGTTAAACATAGTAATTTGATTCCTAGGAAAGTTAAATATAGTAATGTGATTCCTAAGAAACCTGTATACTTGTGTTTTGTTATGCATGAGAATATTGTGTTTGATTCCTGAGAATGCCAGATAACTATGTTTGGTTGCACATGAGAAATTTTCTTTTCTCTTAGATGAATTTTATTTGTTAATAATCAATTTTTTTTTCATAATTACATAAAAACATTAGAGCTCTCATATAAAAATTAATTTTGATATGAAAAACAAAAACAAATTACAAATTACATTAGATCATTATAATACAAACCAATAACAATAATAATAAAATAAATTACAAATCAAACATCAAAATAAACATAATCATGCATCAAAATGAAACATAATCATATCATGTCCAAGAGTTTTTTCGCCATTGAAAAAGGATGTCAAATTTTCTAAAGTTATCGCTAAAGTTTCTAAGCTTTATATAATAATAGCAATTCAAAATTACATCTCAATTCAAGAAAGATGTCAAATACCAAAGTTCAAATATAACTCATTCCAACAACGACAAAAGGAAATCAAGTTTGAATTTGTCATCTAAAGTGAAGAAATAGTCAATGTTAGCTTGATCATGGACAAGAAGTTGTCTATGATCAAGCTAACATCGACTATTTCTTAAGATCTTCATTCCACCCTAAACCACTAGCAGAAGGTCCCAATATCTCAAAAATCGCATGGTGTTGTTACATCAATAACTTGATGCGAGAATCAATGTGTGGTTGTGCTCTAAGCCCACAACCTAGAATCTTGTCACTAATCATTTTTTCTATTTGTTGCAAGAAGCCAAATTTGAATGTACCATTGTCTACTTTCCATTTTCCACAATTGGTTAACTCCACAAAACACTCCACCAACTCTGAATCCTCAACAGAAGTCCTTTGATGTTTTTTTCTTCCAATTATTGATGTTGTTTGAGAATTGACTTCCATAATGTTTTCAACAAAATTTTAAAACATAAACATAAACAAAAGAAATAGTTAAAATGCATACCAAGCGACAATGCAACTTAGATTTCATACCAATCGACAATGCAACTTAGTAAATTGAGGCCACCCCATCTCCCAAAAAATTAAAATAACTTATGAAGCAGCTTCAATGTCAAACAATTAGCTATTATTGCTAATTCTAGTACTCACATAGTACCATACGTGTAGGCAAGATTCACATCTCCATATGATTTCTATTCATTGTTACTTGATCAACATACTTAAGCTGTTTATTTTTAAGATACTTGAGCCATGAAAATGACTAATTTGTACTATTGAACATGTGATATACAAAACTGTGTATCATTCACACTGATACATTGACCACAAAATTTGATTAAATTTGCTCATACATGCGTCAAGAATTCACCAATCGTTACATTTGATCAAGCAACACACACACACACACACACACACACACACACACACACACACACACACACACACATCACGTGAACTCAAGTTTAGCTAACTGGAAGCATTATCACCCAAAACATGACACACACACACACACACACACACACACACACACACACACACACACACACACACACACACACACATCACGTGAACTCAAGTTTAGCTAACTGGAAGCATCATCACCCAAAACATGACACACACACACACACGCATTACGTGAACTCAAGTTTAGCTAACTGGAAGCATCATCACCCAAAACATGACACACACACACACACACACACACACACACACACACACACACACACACACACACACATCACGTGAACTCAAGTTTAGCTAACTGGAAGCATCATCACCCAAAACATGACACACACACACACACACACACACACACACACACACACATCACGTGAACTCAAGTTTAGCTAACTGGAAGCATTATCACCCAAAACATGACACACACACACACACACACACACACACACACACACACACACACACACGTGAACTCAAGTTTAGCTAACTGGAAGCATCATCACCCAAAACATGACACACACACACACACACACACACACACACACACACACACACACACACACACATACACACACATCACGTGAACTCAAGTTTAGCTAACTGGAAGCATCATCACCCAAAACATGACACACACACACACACACACACACACACACACACACACACACACACACACACACAAACTCAAGTTTAGCTAACTGGAAGCATCATCACCCAAAACATGACACAACTCAAGTTTAGCTAACTGGAATCATCATCACCCAAAACACACACACACACACACACACGTGAACTCAAGTTTAGCTAACTGGAAGCATCATCACCCAAAACATGTTGTAGAATGTAAAGGCAATTAATACTGCATGATAAATTAACATACACTTTCTCCTTATGGCATTTATGTACACAATTAATGAAACCTATGTATATATTATGAAACATATAGTATAAGCTAATCTGTTCTTTTTTTTTTCTTTCCATCTAATGATTTTCTTTGAGTTCATATTCTTCTATTTTTCCATAGCTACCTACTTCACCATTAGAGTACAAAAATTAACTGCATAAAAAAAATTAACATTCATGATATTTAAAAAGTCTATTGAATCACTAACTTTATAAATTATAACCTCTCAATTTAGCAAGAATTTTTCCAATATCATGAACTAGAACTACTCATACAAATCTGGAACATCAACCCATATTTTATCTGCTAGCAAATTTTCACTTAAAATAGAATAAAAAAATTCAATAAAAACCAACAAGATTAAAGACAAAAAAAGAAGAAAAACAATGCATAAATATAAAGAACACTCTGGATCTAGTAGATGTAGCGAATCATAAGGAGCTAAGGAAAAAAAAAGACCATGATGACAAAAACCTAAAAATGAAAGATCTACAAAGAGAAAGTGAGAAAAATTCAAAGCTTGGTTACCCGATAAAATGATTAAAGTTGTTGACAAGCTGTAGAGCTAAGAGGGTTCTTTTAGATTCAACTGATTTGGGTCAGAAGAGACTTAAAAGACAATAAAAAATAGTAATTTGCTTGGTGAGGAAGGTTTGATGGAGAGAGAAGACGGAGTCTGGTGGGCTTGATGGGGTGGGAGGGCGGCGAGAGCTGTGTGATATGTAAGAACTGAGAAGTGAGCAACATTATCTGCTAGGTTAGAATTTTTTTTAATTATATGTGGGTCCCACAATGGAAAAAACATAGCGGGTCATCTGAAACCCACCTGTTGGGGTGGGTTTCACATCACCCTCATAAAGGGTAGAGTGATCCCCATGGTAATCACTTTCATGGGAATCAAAAATGCATATCTAGTAACAAACATAAGAATGTTATCAGATTCTCATTCCTATGCAAATATTACCCTATACCAAACGGCCCCTAAGAGTTGGAGGTGGAATATGATTTATGAGTTTAAAAATTCCTTGTTAAATGTTGACTCAAGCAAGATAAGTTTACACAAAGGCAATCTTTGAAGAATTCTAAGAACAGTTTGTAGAAGCTATTGAATTGGTTATAACTAATTATGTAGAGGATGATATGAAGTTGTTTTACACGGTTGCTGTAGACAACAGTTCGAAGAAGCGACAACTAATACGGGAAAGTGATGATTCTTTATCTTGCAGCTAAGGATGTTTGAGATTAAATGAGTCTTATGCAGTCATGTCATCATAGTTCTTAGAGAACGAATGAGCATCATAGAAATTCCTATCGGTTATATCTTAAAAAAGGGGACAAAACAAGCTCGAGTTGAATATGTGCAAGATATGCATGGACATAGTATTGAGGCCGACCTTAAGTTGCAGCAGACATGTCGGTACAAATCGTTGTGTTATATTTTACTAGGATATCAAGTAGGGCTTCCGAGAGTGAAAAAGCTTATCATGTAGCAAATGAACATTCAAGCAACTTGAAAAAATTAGTTGAAAATATTTTATGTTTAGAAATGGAAGAAAATATTCATGAGAAAGACTGTGAATCTCAAGATCTCAATAATGAAATGAATTATACTCAAGATTCCAATATCGTGAAAGAGAAAAGGTTAAATAAGAAGGAAACATCAAGAGGAAGATGTCGAATTAAAAGTAGCTTGGAAAAAGCTCTAGCCAAGAGAAAGAAGTTATCAAATCCTCTTCCACACTTTCAAGCATCTAAACAGGTAAATCATTTTTAATTTGCTCAATATTAGTTAATTCATTTGATAAATTTTTAATGTTGAATACTACTTTTTGTACGGCCACCAAGTCACTTGTCTCATATGGTTGTTAATTTTCCTTATCCTCTGCCACACTCTCCAACATACAAGGTAAACCATTTTTAATTTACGCAATACTAGTTAATTCCTATTGATAGGTTTTTAATATTGAATACTACTTTTTTTAAAGCCTCATAGTCATTTATCTCCCATGGTTGTTGATATTCATTATCAATCAACAGTTTATAATTCTTATTCTGTAAGTATTTTTCAATATCTTCTTCCTTCAAATTTAAGTAAATTTACTTCTTATTTTTTATACTTTATAATTATTTATCACATGTGCTTTGTAAGAACCTCATTTTTATGATTGACTTATTTCATGACAAACCACATTTGGGGATATTTTCATAATGGGTAGCTTAGGCTTTCAATGGCAAGCTTCCATGCATCTCCATGAGCAAAAGCGAAAGGTAAATCACTTGACTTGACTCTTGAAGAGAATAGTTACACACACACACACACACACACACACACACACACACACACACACACACACACACACACACACACACACACACACACACACACATACTTACATGCAATTGTTCTTTGTTGCTCATGTGTGTTTTTCTTACACTTCTCATACATGCACCTTGTTGTTAGACTTAAGTATGGTTTTGAGTGGTGTAATTCGTTTCCCAATGTTTGATCAAAAATGTCCATGCATACACGATGGTGTGCTTGTCTTAGCGCGATGAGAGACCTCTTCCTAGTCTCTGATGCGAGGATGGTGCATGGGTACCTTACCCGCGTAGTACCCGAGCACTATAGCCTGTGTTATCTCAGATGTCTATTGTACGAGTTGTGTACGGGTCCCTAACCATACAGTACCTGCACACTGAAGATTGGATGCTCTCAGGTGTCTGTTGTGCGGGTTGTGTGTTGGTCTCTACCCGTACAGTACCCGCACACTGAAGACTAGTTGGTCTCAGGTGCCTGTTGTGCGGGTAGTGCGCTGGTCCCTTACCCGCGCAGTTCCTCGTGCACTATGTTATTTCTAATACTTTAAATTTCAACATTCCAAAATGACGTAGCTTTACTTTGACCTCATATATATAATATATGTTGTCTTCTCTCTTTCTCATTTTTTGTGAGTTCAGAATTCATATCTTGAGAGAGAAAGTAAACTTTAAGAGAGAGAGACTTTCAAGAACTCACATTTACTCTCCAAACCCAAAACCGATCATTCATTCATGAATCAAACACCATCTAGCTTCGTCTAGGTTGTGTTCTTGCATGGGTCTTCATCAACATACATGACTTGGTAAGTAGAATACCATCTTCACTCATTCTAGTGTTCTTGCTTATCAAGAAACCTCATTTATGACTTGTTTGCATCAAGATTAGTTTTTTATTTGTAAGTTGAGATTTTTATGTTGATTGTTGGGTTTTGTTTCTGATAGCTAGCATTTAGGACATTAGTGTCCTCTAGCTAAGTCTCTATGCCTTGCATTTAGACATTGTTGATCAGGACTCATTGATTGCATTCATTAAATGCATATATAATGTTCTTGCCATATTGTGTGACAACTTATGTTGATTTGGCCTTGTTTGATGACTAGGTTTTAGATTTGCACATCTTTATCTAGTTAGGTCTTTATGAATATTCATATAGACATATTGATATCTAGGATTGCTTTTATTACCATCTTGAATCTCTAGATAAGCATTTAGTGTTGCCTAGCATTATTTGCATATTAGAATATTGTCTTATATTCACATAGTTTGTTGATCTCTTCATTGAGTGTTAAGTCTGTTGACTACGGTGGTGTAGTCCACAAGCATTGGTTTAGAATCACTATAGAAGGCCTGTAGAGTAGTAGTGGTAGGTTAGTGACTGAGAATGGTGTTACTAAAGGTCAACCTAGGTTGTAAACATCATTATATATAATGGACTTGAGGACCATGTGTGGTTAGAAGGATAGCTTGTGAGTTTTGAATAGTTGGAGGGTTTCTCACGTAAATCAATCAACGTGTTATTTATTGTTTTCCGTACTTAATTTAGTTGATTGGTTGTTTGTTTTTGTGGGATGATTTGTTAATATTGATTAATCCGAAAAGTTGGTAATTAATTGGATTAAAACCTATTCACCTCCTCTATAGGTTAGTTTAGACACGCTTAGTTTATTTTCAATTGATATCAGAGTGGGTTCCTAAACATACATAGGCGATCCTTGTTATTTTTGTATGTCTTACATTTGTGTGCATTTTGATTATTGCATTCATTTACCCAAACACTATGAGCGAATTTGGGATGAGTAGAGAGGGAATTTCTTCGATAACCTCGAAAGTTGAGAAGGAGGAAATTGACTCTGATGAGTAGATGACTCTCAAGATAGAGAGATTTATAAGATTCATGAAATCTCACAAGAAATGCATGACCTGCAAAGTGAAGGAGGAGAAGAAGATGACCTTACTTAAGAAAGATGAAGCAAGTAAGGATAAATCCTCAAAGATAGATGACCGATGCCTTGAGTGTGGTGGATTTGGCCACATTGCCTCAACGTGTGGTAACTTGAAGTACAAGAAGGGAGGAAAAGCTATGATCGCTACTTGGAGTGATAGTGAAGTTGAAGTAGTTGAAGGAAGTTCCACAAGCTCGGTTGAGTGTGAGAACAACTACTTCACCTTTCCGGTCTCCTACCATGAAGAAGCTCAACTGGTCACCAAGTGTTTGCCTCATGAAGGACTCAAGAAGGGTGACTTGAAGAGTGGAGGCCAACGAGAAGCAAGCTTGAGAGAAGCAAGTTATGAAGATATGAACCACGAATCCATAAGTGGTAGGTGCTTCAATCTTGATCGTTCATGCGCTGGGTACTTTTGTGATAGTGATACGGATTATCAAGAGTACATTGACTTTCTTCAAAAGTCCTTGACGAAGAATAATAATGATATCCTTAGGTTGGAAAAGGATAATCTTCAACTAAGAACCAAAGTGACTCACCTGGTTAAAGAAATGAGATATGGAAAGGAAAATGAAGGCAAGTTGAAGATGGAACTTGAAAAGGTAAGAAGTACACTTGCTAAGATGACTTCGGGTTCGGAAATGATAGGCATAATGATTGCCATCCAATTGAAGCCAAATGACAAGCGAGGGCTTTAGTGTGTGAATGATGAGACCACACCATCCTCGGACAAGACTACATTTATGAAGGGGATTGCTCCTAAATGTCAGTCTCCGTCTCAACACCTGAAGAAATGTCTTGTTATGGGTGAATCTTCAAAGAGCTCATCCTTGAAGTTGTCTGCAAGGAATCAAGCTTAACCTCAACCCTTGAGGATGCCTGAACCAAAGCTTCATCAACCTTTGAGGCAAGTTATTCATGCTCAATCACAAAGGCACCAACATCCGGCTAATGCTCCAAAGAAAAGACAACCTCATCAACATGACAATGCCTCGATGTGAGCTCAATGCAATGGTATGAATTCTTTCTTTATACCTACTTGTTATTATTATTGTATGATTGGTCACATTAGACCAAATTGCTATATCTACATTAGGAAGTGTAGAATTGAGAGCATGAAAGATAAGAGAATGAACCATAGGGATATGCATGATCCTAGGAAACCTAGAGACTTGAAGATTTTGACCACTAGTAATGATATGGTGGAACCTAGGTTGAATGGGAAAGATGAGCACCCAAGCAATTGTACTCATATGACACCTTTGGATACTACCGAGTCTAATGAACTTAGTATGTCTAATGGGACTTATCTCTCGCTCTGATACTGTACGGATTTGACCCAATGTGGGGAGCTCAAGCAAAGAGAGTGAACTTGCATGATTTGCTATGTGCAAGAAGTTGATTACTTTTATGCTCTTTTGTTAATTGCTTGAGATTCTTGGTTGCACACATATGCTTATATGGTATGTTTTTAATAAGTTTGCACCATTGCTTTGTTTGTAATTTATGTCATATTTTGGTTCAACAATGCATTTTTGGACTAGAAGAATTATTTGGGAAAGTACATTTGAATGACCCATAATTTATCTCCATGACATGAGAAATTTTTATGACATGCTTAAATTGATATGCATGAAATATTTTTTTATTGCTTATATGTAAAATATGTGTGAAAGCAAATGAGAAGACTAAAATTAATAAGGATATAGTATCCATTTAATCAATAAGGTTTTTATATCCAAATTAGTCTTCTCTCTCTTCTTAATGGTTCACTACTATTATACAGATATTTATCTGGAAAAATCTAATAGGATCTCTTGATCCAATGTCTTGCTTTGCCTTTAAAGATTGATATAGTTGCATTATCTTACAAATTTTTAAAAACTATATCTTGTTTGCTTATGACAAAAGGGTATAAATTGGTTTGAATTCTCTTGGAAACCCTTTTGATGTTTGCTTTGCCAAATACCGTTGCTTGAACTTCAATGCTATATGTCTTACACGCAAAGCAACAATTTCACAATTCTTTTTTAAAAAAACTCCTTGAATCTCTCTCAATTAATTAAGTTGCATAAAGTTTATATATATGATTATGCAATGTATTTGTGCGAACAGCTCTCTTTGCTAAAGCAACCCGATAGGGGGAGCTCGTTTGCCTATCTTGTGATAAAAATGGGGGAGAAGTCTTGAGAGATATAGGGGGATCATTGTTTATGCTTTAGGGGAGATGTTTTGAGAGAGTAACCTATTTAGGGGTAGCATTGAACATGCATTTATTTGTATCGCTTTACTAAATGCAAATGCTTTTTATGTTTGATCACCTCACATGCATTTGTTCTTGGAAAATGTTTTCTTGCTATTGTGTATAGGTATGATGATATACGAAGAGATTGGGTATGATGATATACGAAGAGATTGAAGACCTTGAAGACTTAGTATCTTAGGGTTCTCTTTGTATAACGTAGAATATACATTTGTTAACCAATAGCTTATTTTTGTTTCGTAAGGATTATTTTAGTGAGTGGTGATTTTGTCATGAAATAGCCAAAGGGGGAGATTGTAACCTCAATTTTATGATTGGCTTATTTCATGACAAACCACATTTGGGGATGTTTTTGTAATGGGTAGTTTAGGCTTTCGATGGCAAGCTTCCAAGCATCTTCGTGACTTTAAGAGTAAGAGTGAAAGGTGAATCACTTGACTTAACTCTTGAAGAGAATAGTTGCACACACATACTTACATGCATTTGAATTGACATGCATTTGTTCTTTGTTGCTCATTTGTGTTTTTCTTACACTTCTCACACATGCACCTTGTTGTTAGACTTAAGTGTAGTTTTGTGTGGTGTAATTATTTTCCCGATGTTTGATCGGAATCGTCCGAGCATGCACGATGGTATGCTTGTCTTAGAGCAATAAGAGACCTCTTCCTGGTCTCTTTTGCCTGAGTGCCTTACCTGCGCACTGTATCCTGGGTTGTCTCAGGTTTCTGTTGTGCGGGTTATGTGCAGGTCCCTACCCGTACAGTTGTAAGCCCTAGATTCGCGCAGCGGAAGGAATTTTAAGCTTTAAAAAAAATATTTGAGCGACTTAATAACCTTATACGATATATAAGAACAAAATAGGCAGGATTCGTAATCATACCTCAAGGCTAACTCCTTTGTTCTTTGACTGGATCTTCCTCGCTATCTCCCACATTCCGGAAACTGCGTGTGGGCGTGTCATGGGCTTTAGGAGGTTATATGGAGGTAGAAGAAACACATAAAAGAAACCCTTGCTTTGTGTATAAATATTTCGGTCACCCTATCGAAAACCTAGAAGAAAAACGTTTTTCTTCTCTTTTCTCTCTAGAAGGCAGACCACTTTCGTGTGTGTGTGTGTGTGTGTGTGTGTGTGTGTGTGTGTGTGTGTGTGTGAATCTCTCAATTACGTTAATAAAGAGAGTGTGTGTGTGTGTGTGTGTGTTGTATCTCAATCTCTCAATTACATTAATAAAGAGTGTGTGTGTGTGTGTGTTGTATCTCAATCTCTCAATTACGTTAATAAAGAGTTTTTAAAGATACCAATAACTTGATGTGATATGATAATTTTAAATATCAAATGTTCAAAAATAAATATAAATTATCTTGTTTTTAAAATCAAATAATATTAAAAACAAATATCTTGATATCTTATATCAAGATAGGGTTACAAGTGACCTAAATTAAATAGGATTCTAAATCTCATTTAATTCAATGTTGTCACTGTGACTCGAACCCATGACCTGCTAAAGATTTAATAATCAATATTATTTTATATCTTTGTTTTGGTCTTGGTTCGAACCCTTGACCTCCATAAAATAATTAATTCAATTAATAATTATTAATATAATTAAATAATCACATTATTTAATTAATTGTTTGAATAAAATTCGTGTTACTTTAACATAATTAACTTGACCATCCAATTAATTAAATAAAAATATACAAACACGGTTAAACTGCCTTAAGCTGATCTTGGGGGGGGGGGGGGGGGGGGGGGGGAATAGGTTTTTATACTTTTTTCAATCCCTTGAAACAAATAAGAATTTGTTCCTCTAGCTAGCTTGAATCATAACACTTTGGATAATAAATCATATGTAGACAATCAATAAGTATTTTCAAACAAAGCATTGTTAATCAAGTCTACAAGTTGCTAGTGAAGGATTATAATAAAACTAAAAACAAAGAATACTTGTTTTCTCAATAATGTCCAATATGTACACGTACTAATCAAAATATGATTATATAAAAATAAGTCTAAGTACAAATAAAATGATATTTACAACTTTGATCAAATGAAGTGCTTGCCTCTCACATATTACAACAATCTTGTTTACAAGAATATCTAGAAATAAAGTTTGTGAAACAAAATAGAAACATACACATACAAGTATAAAAGAGAGATACGAAGAACTGACACAATGTGTTTTTAACGTGGTAAAACCTCCTAAGAGGAAACATCCATGAGTTGAATATAGCCATCGGGTACTTTTATTATTGGAAAGTAGATAAGAAATTCCTCAAAAGTGACCAACAAATGACACACTCCATATTAGACTCTATGTCTACCCAATCCCTATCGGTAGATTGGAAATTCCTCAAGAGTTATCAACAAATGACACACTCTTTATTGGACTCCACTTCTATACAACACCATTGAGAGATTGGAAATTCCTTAAGAGTGATCAACAAATGACACACTCTCTATTGGTTTTTATACCTTTTTCAATCCCTTGAAACAAATAAGAATTTGTTCCTCTAGCTAGCTTGAATCATAACACTTTGGATAATAAATCATATGTAGACAATCAATAAGTATTTTCAAACAAAGCATTGTTAATCAAGTCTACAAGTTGCTAGTGAAGGGTTATAATAAAACTAAAAACAAAGAATACTTGTTTTCTCAATAATGTCCAATATGTACACGTACTAATCAAAATATGATTATATAAAAATAAGTCTAAGTACAAATAAAATGATATTTACAACTTTGATCAAATGAAGTGCTTGCCTCTCACATATTACAACAATCTTGTTTACAAGAATATCTAGAAATAAAGTTTGTGAAACAAAATAGAAACATACACATACAAGTATAAAAGAGAGATACGAAGAATTGACACAATGTGTTTTTAACGTGGTAAAACCTCCTAAGAGGAAACATCCATGGGTTGAATATAGCCATCGGGTACTTTTATTATTGGAAAGTAGATAAGAAATTCCTCAAAAGTGACCAACAAATGACACACTCCATATTAGACTCTATGTCTACCCAATCCCTATCGGTAGATTGGAAATTCCTCAAGAGTTATCAACAAATGACACACTCTTTATTGGACTCCACTTCTATACAACACCATTGAGAGATTGGAAATTCCTTAAGAGTGATCAACAAATGACACACTCTCTATTGGATTCCATGTCAACTCAATATCCAGGGTCTACCAATAATATAGTCTATTTTCTATCAAATGCATTCTTGCCTCTAGAAAGTCTCCCTTGCTTAACTATCCAGATCTCCCCGATCCTAGTCAAGACTTCTGCTTGGTTATCCGAATCACTTGTCCTAACCAAGATTCATTGCTTAGCTATCCAGACCACATGTCATAGCCAAGACTTCATGCCTTTTACAAGGACTTTCTAGTGTGATCAATGAATGCAAAATGCAAACAAGCACTCAACATAGAATATGAGATCAATACATTCTATGGGAACTAGACATAAGCATGTGAGTTCATAAATCCAAATTGTCTAGTTACTAAACATGAACAAATTCTAGAACATGTGAAACACCTAAACATATTTAATTCGTAGAATCATTCATGCAACTAAAACTTGAATCAATCACATACATTAAGCACACATTAAAGGTTTTATTAACAAACATAAACATGCTAGATTCACAAAATATGATCAATGAATATTCTAGCAAATATTTAGTGCATGTATTTATGCACAAATCAATTAAATCCTAATTAGCTCTAAATATGAAATCAAATGTGCTAATCATATATATGTTCAAATAATGAGTCCTATCACATGATAAGGCTATCGATCATGACAATAAAGTCAATCAAAGAACAAATAACCCTAGATAATAAGCTAATCACAATACAACTCACAAACATGTGAAAACCTAGATTTCAAGAAAAACTAATTCACATTCAAGTCTCTAATTAGATAAGATTAGCCTATAATTGAAGTTCTATTTCTCAAATGCATTTTTCCAAGTAACACATACATATAGAAGAAGAAAACCCAAGGTAATTGAAGACTTTGAAGATCAAAACACAAATAATAGATCAATACCTTGTAATCTCGTGTAGTTTTTGTTTTGAGTGTAAAACCACCACAAAACTTGAACAAATGGCTGAAAATTAACTTGGAGAAAGTAGGGGACTTCAATACAAAGATTTTCCAACTTGAATCACTTAAATCGGATAAGAAATGAGAGAGATATGGTGTTGGGAAGATGAGAAAGTTGGCTATAAAATTCTGCACTTAATTTTTCAAATTTTCTTCTTAAATAAAATTAGAGAGGGAAAGAGATATTTAAAAGAGAGGAAAAGAGAGGGAAAGTGGCAACCAATGGCCACGTTCAACCTCAGCTCCCTAAGGAGGCACGTGGCTATCTCAGGGGTAGGAGGCCCTCCTCCCTGAGATGGCCATGCGCCTCCTCGGGGATGTGTGGCAAATGGCCTTTGGCCATTTGCTTCCTCCATCGCGCTCCTTCATGTTCTTCGACCATTATCTGGCCTCTGAACTCTGAATTCGAATCCATTTTCAGATTACAAACTGGGAGCTCATGCACATGGACGACTATGAAACTTTGACCAGAAAATAAGAATTCGACTCGATACATGAAGACGAAGACAATGCATGGTAAGTGACCGGAAAGTTTCGTAACTTCTTACTCGGAACTTGAAAACTAATGAATGATTGACTGAAATGATCGAAACTCAATAAGGAATAATAAAAGATCAAATTCAAGTCTAAAGTCTATAAAACATAAACAAACAGACACATGAACACACAAGAATGCCGTTTTCTAGATATAGTCCTAGAACATGCAATTTACAAAATTTGTCAATTTAAATCTAATGCGTGAGCATTCAATATCAAGTGTGTGAATGTATTATACCAACTGAGCACAATGATGTAGGGACACATATGAATGCAATGTGTGTGTGTGCCTAAGCCTTGTAAGAGAAATGATGTCTAAATATACTTTTGTTGAGCAATGAAGCATATTCCTCTTTAAAGACTTCATCTTGCTTGATAATTTGCCAAATCTTCTTTGAAGCTTGAATCATCATCAATCTAAGACAACTAATCAATACAAGTGAAACATTGATTTGATATGGAATTAATGCCAACATGACTCAAAAACCTAATATAAACTGTGACCCTTGTTACCATCAACGTTCCGGGCTAGCAAGGGGATCTATGGACCCACAGTCTTGAGCTCTAATAATCCTTAAAAAAATTAATTAATCTCTTTAATCAATATTTCGTGATTATTAACCTCGGAGTTACTCCACTAAAAAACAGAGGTTGCACTCTCGTAACTGTAGATATTTTTACATAAACCAAAATTCAGTGTCTGTCGATATAGCTATTACATATGGTATGATCCTCCACAAGTAGTTCATAATTAGAGCTGGGTCACAAAGTCCGTTATACCCCTCTAATTATATCTTTTCCATTAAGTACTATTGATTCTCTAATGAACAATTATATCCCTCATTCCTTTATGGAAGAAGGAGAACACTCTTAATTGTTCAAGCCTCAAATCAACCCTTAAGAGAACTACTTCTTTACTTCTCGCAAGAAGGAGTAGATTCCAGTATTGTGTACAAACCTTCTCAGCCAAAAGCCAAACCGTGATTCCAAAATATGGAGATATTGATCTGGAATGTTACTCCGGTCTCACCCATGGTAAATCAAAAACCACAACCTAACCTGAAGGAGTCAGTAAGATACTCAGGATTAAGATCACCTATATACATCCATCATTTGGCGATATATATGAATCTCCCCATATAACGGATATTGGTGAGAGATTCATATAAATCGTGACCCAGTCCTATATGATCACATCATATAAGGTGCCTTCATTCTCATATCACCATATGAGCAGTCTATTATAAGACCACCGTATATTAGGGAATGGACCGCAACAGTAGATTAATCACAAATAAAGTACCTAACTTTATTTGCTCTTTACGGACTCTTTAGATTGCACATATCAAATCGAATTCCTTTGTATATGACACTCATATACTCAGTTTGAGATTACATCCGGCAATCTTAGATGTTTAGCACATATGATATAAAAGTATGATACATATAAATAAAATGAAAAGACTACTTCTTTTATTCATAATTTATCATCATTTACATAATACAAGCTTTAGGGCAAAAAACCCCAACAATGGTACCCGTACATTGAAGATTGTTTGGTCTCAGGTGTCTATTGTGCGGGTTGTGTATGGGTCCCTACCCATATAGTACCCGCATACTGAAGACTAGTTGGTCTCAGATGCCTGTCGCGCGGGTCCCTTACCCGTGCAGTTATCCGCACACTACGTTATTTCTGATACTTTAAAATTGAACTTTCCAAAATGACGTAGCTTTACTTTGACCTCATATATATATGTATATTGTCTTCTCCCTTGCTCATTTTTTGTGAGTTCAGAATTCATATCTTCAGAGAGAAAGTAAACTTTAAGAGAGAGAGACTTTCAAGAACTCACATTTACTCTCCAAACCCAAAACCGATCATTCATTCATGAATCAAACACCATCTAGCTTCGTCTAGGTTGTGTTCTTGCATGGGTCTTCATCAACATACATGACTTGGTAAGTAGAATACCATCTTCACTCATTCTAGTGTTCTTGCTTATCAAGAAACCTCATTTATGACTTGTTTGCATCAAGATTAGTTTTTTATTTGTAAGTTGAGATTTTTATGTTGATTGTTGGGTTTTGTTTCTGATAGCTAGCATTTAGGACATTAGTGTCCTCTAGCTAAGTCTCTATGCCTTGCATTTAGACATTGTTGATCAGGACTCATTGATTGCATTCATTAAATGCATATATAATGTTCTTGCCATATTGTGTGACAACTTATGTTGATTTGGCATTGTTTGATGACTAGATTTTAGATTTGCACATCTTTATCTAGTTAGGCCTTTATGAATATTCATATAAACATATTGATAATCTAGGATTGCTTTTATTGCCATCTTGAATCTCTAGATAAGTATTTAGTGTTGCCTAGCATTATTTGCATATTAGAATATGGGCTTATATTCACATAGGTTGTTGATCTCTTCATTAAGTGTTAAGTCTTGTGACTACGGTGGTGTAGTGCACAAGCATTGGTCTAGAATCACTATAAAAGGTCTGTGGGGGTGGTAGTTGTGGGTTAGTGATTGAGAATTGTGTGACTAGAGGTTAACCTAGGTTCTAAACATCATTACGTACAGTGGATTTGAGGACCGTGTGTAGCTAGATGGATAGCCAGTGAGTTATGCCCAGTTGGAGGGTTTCTCATGTAAATCAATCAACGTATTATTTATTATTTTCCACACTTTAATTTAGTTGATTGATTGCTTGTTTTGTGGTGTAATTTATTAATATTGATTAATCCGAAAAGTTGGTAATTAATTGGATTAAAACCTATTCACCCCCCACGGCCCCTCTGGGTTAGTTTAGACACACTTAGTTAATTTTCATGCATACACACTTCCAACAATAATTGCAAAGTTGACGTGCATCCAATCCAATGGAAAATACTCCTAATGAGCAATCTCAACAGCTAAATTTTCACGCATTGCTTCAAGAAAAAATGGAGAATTTCACACATGCATTTCAAGACTCTCAGACTTCAAATAACTCTTCTTTATTGGAATGTTTTTTAATATTATTTGTTTTCAGAGTTGTAAGAATGAGACATTAGATAAGATTTTGTAAGTTTAGTTGTTTGTATAGTTGACTAAACTTTTTTTTATCAGACATAAAGACTACTAGTGATCATCCTTGACAGAAGTTGAGGTGTGGCTACATTTTGTTTCTCAAAACCAATTTTTTAGATGTAGATTCTATTGATTTTGGCAGGGCACTTTTCAGTTTTTAGATGTAGAAATAATGTGTAATAAATATCAAAACAAGAAGCATTGGAAGTACAACAGAGAATTTTATTACTTAAGAAAATGAAATCCTAGAACGACAGAGCTTGAACAGAGATGATAAAATCAATCAGGAAATTTAAATTTGCTAATGAATTCATAGATAAGATTGTTGGCTTCATTTGCTCTTTCCTAGTTGATGAAATGACCCACATATTCCATGAGAACAATTTCCTTCAACAATAGCACATCGTTCTTGAAACCTCTATTGTCGACATACTTCTTTATGTTTGGAGTTGTATGTTAGGGTTTTTGCCTTAAAACTTGTAATTTGTAAATGTGAATTGAACATAAATAAAAGAAGTAGTTTATTCATTCAAAGTGTCTCATACATTTATATATAATATGTGTACTTAACATCCAAGATTTCCCGATGTAATTTCAAACTGAGTATATGATTGTCATATACATATGGATTCATTTTGAAACGAGCAATCTAAAGAGTCCATAGATAGCAAATAAAGTTGGGTACTTTATTTGTGGTTAATCTACAGCCGCGGTCCATTCTGTAATGTACGGTGATCTTATCCTGAATCATTCATATGGTGATATGAGAATGGAGGCACCTTGTATGATGTGATCATATAGGACTGAGTCACGATCTATATGAATCTCTCAATAAGATCCGTTACATGATGAGATTCATATATATCGACAAATGATGGCTATATATGGGTGATCTTAATCCTGAGTGTCTTATCGACCCCTTTAGGATTGATCGTGGTTTTTGATATACCATAGGTGAGGTCAGAGTTGCATTCCCGGTCAATATGCTTCGTATGTTGGAATCGCGGTTTGGCTTGTGGCTGGGAAGGTTTGTACACAATAGTGGAATCCACTCATTCTTGCGAGAAGTAGATAGTAGTTCCTTTAAGGGTTGATTCGAGGCTTGAACAATATGAGCGCTCTCCTAATTCCGTAAGGAATGTAGGATTTATTATTAATTAGAGAATCAATGGTACTTAATGGAAAATATGTAATCAAAGAGGTATAACAGACATTATGACCTAGCTCTAATTATGAACCACTTGTGGAGGATTATACCATATGTAATAGCTATATTGATGGACAAAGAAAGATATTAGTTTGTGTAAAAACATCTACAATTAAGAGAATGCAGCTTGGGGGTTTTAGTAGAATAACACCAAAGTTAATAATCATGAAATATTAATTAAAGAGTTTAATTAATTATTTCTAAGGATTATTGGAGCTCAAAATACTGCGGGTCCATTGGGTTCCCTTGCTAGCCCGATTGATTAAGGTAACAAGGGTCACGGTTAATTAATTGGATTGTCCAATTAATTGTGTTACGAAAGTGACACGTGTCTATTCGGGAATTAATTGAATAATGAGATTACTTAATTAATGAATATTAATCATTATGTTAATTAAATAATTAGATTATTTAATTGTGTAATTAATCATTAGATGGAGGGTGTTGATTGATATTTAATTTTGAATGAAGATAAGATAATTTGATTATTTTATTTCCATTAAATTAAATATTTAAATTTGAATTTAAAAGAGTTTGAATTCAAATCAAATCAAATAAATTAATATTAATTAAAGATATCAGATATATTAAAAGATTTGAATTTGAATTTAAAAGAGTTTGAATTCAAATCAAATCGAATAAATTAATATTAATTAATATCTTTAAAGATATCAGATATCTTAAAAGATTTGATTAATTAGTTTTATTAAAAATATATATATGATATATGTTTTTGGAAACTAAGACAACACAGCATACGTTCAGAATTGAGAGTCAATTTTTGAGAATATAGAAAAAAAGAAGAGAAAAAGAAAAACAAACCCTATAAAGTGTTCTAGGTATTTTTCGGCCAAAGAAAAAAATATATGTTTCTTCTTTTCTTTATCCTCCTTGTTCTTGAGTACCGTGATGCGCCCACACGCCGTTATCAATAACGGGAGACAGCCAGGAAGATCTTGTGGTTCAAATTAAGAAGTAGATCAAAAAGAAGAAAGAGCCTACAAACGTTGGCATGAAATAGTTTCATCTCCTTCTTATTGTTTTCGATTATTACTATACAATTGGTTTCATTGATGATTGCATTCAAAAATTTAAAAAACCTCATTTCGTTGCCCAATCCAAAATATGGAACCAACATTGTATACACACTATCAAGCTCCTCAACCATGTGAACATGCTCTAAGAGTTATTAAACTAACCTAAAGGGGGGGGGGGGGGGGGGGGGGGGGTGAATATGTTTTAACTAAATTAATTGTGCCATCTTTTGGTTAGTCAAGATTAATCACAACAACCCCTAATAAACAATCATTGTAGCAAAGTGAGGAAAATAAAATAAAGACACAATGATTTTTTTACGTGAGAAAACCCCTAAAGGGTAAAAACTCATTGGCCTAAAGCAAATCTAACCCTCAAATCCACTATTTGCTACCTTTAATAGTGATTTTAGACTCTTGCTTCTATACTACTCATGGCACATACAAGACTTAACTCTTAAGTGAAGAGATATGCAACCTAATGTGAATATGAAAATATTCTAAATGCATAAATTCTAGGTCAACACATTTTATGCTTATCTACTCATGGATGAATGATTCAAACAATCCTAGATATCATGTTGCTATATGACATATATATATAACTTAGCTATATGAAATAAATGCAAACCTAGATGCAATAGCTATCACAATACAACAATCCAAACATCAACAAAAATCTCTATTTGCAATAAAAATTCTAATCTAGATGCAAACAAGTTATAAAAGAGATTTATTGTTAAGCAAGAATGCTAAGATGGATGAGAATAGTGTTCTACTTACCAAGTCAACTATGTTGATGAAGACCCATGCTTAGAAACATCATAGATGAAGCTAGATGATGCTTGAATCATAAATGAATGATGAGTGATTGGGTTTTTGTCAATAAAAATGGTATATTGTTAACTTTTCTTCTAAGTCACTCTTGAGTTCTAAAAGGAATGAGAAAAGATGGATTTTAAAGCTCTAAATAGGAAAAGAAAGGAAATTACCCCATATATATATATATATATGGAGCCCTAGACGAAATGACACCATTTTGAAAAACAGCAACAAAATCCCGTCATTACCGCTTGCTGGACCGCGGCTCGGGTAAGTTGTCCAGACTGCGGTACACACAGCAGTGCACCGTCTGGACAAAATCGCGGCAGGGACCGCTGTGCATGCAAGAGCACATGTCGCGGTCTAGCAACATGGGTCTACTGATGTATACCGCGACATAGACCGATGTGCATACAAGTGCACATACCACGGTCCTCAAAGTATGCACCATCTGGAACCAACCGCTGTTGGGACAACGGCAGAGGCAGGTGCCTAGCCAGCGATCTGCACCACGATGAAGAGGAAAATCCTCTCTTCCAGGCAAACTCAACACACTAATCTAATATGCAAAATGTGCAAGTGTGGAGTGTGATGAATGGCATACAATGCATCATTCAAAAACATGTAAACATAAATATATTGCATGCAAGTGAGTGTGTGCAACTACATCTCTCAAAGAGGTAAGCGAGTGATATACCTTCTTAAAGCACTTTGGGACGTCCGGAAGCCTGTCGATCACAAACACCTAAGCTACCCGCTATATAACAATCCTAATGTATTTTTCTCAACGAAATAAGTCAATCATAAAGTGAGACACTTACACCATGCTGCTGTCAGCTCCTAGTTTCTACATTTCACACCAAAATGTTAATTTTCATATGTGCATTTTTAGCCGAAAACTGCCTCATATCTCAAATGGGATTGCTATATGTTCTTTGGATGTATATATATGTTGCAAGACAAATCTCAAATTGGAAGGATCCTACGATTACCCAATGTTGAATATTTTTATATATGTTGAAGAAAACAGCCTCATATCTCCAATGTTGAATATCAGTTGCTATCCGAAACATACAATCACCCAAAAAAAAAGTACAGTCAACTACTTCTAATCAACTTTAGGTGCCCATGATAAATAGGTAGTACAAAAAGATTAATTCCTCACTTTCATTGGAACATAAAGCAACATTCTTCGCATTTCCATGCAGATACCATATTCCAAGCATATCACTCTTTTCACAGTTACAATCACCCAACAATCAGTTAATCCGTTACTTTCCAGTCACTTCACTATCCGAATCGAACCAACAACAATATGCATTTTAACACTTAAATCATCCTAAAAAACTATCACAAACTCTAACATAATCAATAAAAAAAATTCGGTGAACTATTGAAGCAAGAAAACAACAAGGAAAAAAAATTGTAGAGAGCAAAAAGAAAATGATGACAATAAGTAGAAGATGATGAAATTCGTTAGAAGAAAACGGTACAGAGCAAAAGAAAAAAAATTGAAAATAACAAAGGATGATATGCTAACCTTATCATATTGGTGTCCTAATTCAATCGTCACCGGAGTTAGAGATTGTAAACGTTGTAAGGTGAGAAGAGGGGAAAAATTCAGATGAGGGAAAAGGAATCAGTAGTTACGGATTGTAAACGTGTTTGTTAGGAGAAAGAGAGAGAAAAAAATAAATAAACTAATCTCAGTCATTCTTTTGCTTGTCTGCCACATGTCAGCAGATGCTTAAAAGTTGAGCACAAATAAGATGGGTATGGGATCCCAATCCTTCTCTCTAATCTCTATTTTGTTTATCTATTTTCTTTCCCTTAGACATTAATTTCTCCATGATTTCATTTCTATTGAATTTGTCGTCATTGGCCACAAAAAAATCTAGGAAGAAAGGAAAACAAATCATTGAAGGAGGAGATTAACTGTGCTAGATTAAACACACATGGATTAAACACGCTAGGAGTTAAGCAAATATAGATTAAACACTATAGGAATTAAACGTACATAGATTAAACACTCTAGGAATTAAACACACATAAATTAAAAACGCTAGAAATTAAATACACATTGATTAAACATACATAAATTAAACACGTTATAAATTAAACACACATAAATTAAATAATAGACCTTTTCTTCTTCTTTTTTGTAGATCAGAGACCTGACGTCCATTGGAGGTCGGCGAGACCTCCAATACCTCGATTGGAAGTCTCGCTTGGAGGTCAAATGCCTCCAATAAAAAAATTTAAAAGTATTAAAAAAAAACATACTAAGGTCTCGTCGACCTCCAATGGAGGTCGGACCTCAAATAGTCTATAGACCTCTGATGCCTCCAATAAAAAAACAAAAAAGAAAATTAAAAGTAATTTTTTTTTTTAAAAAAGTATTTTTATTTCAGAAATTGTTAAGGGTATTTTTGTCCAAATAATGGATTGTATGGTAAAAACAATCAAAACATTAATGCTGGTTAAAAATAAAAACTCTACTAATTTTTTGGTTAGTTTCAATTTTTACCCTATATATAATACTTGTAGAAAATATTACTGTACACAATATTCAATAACGTAAATGACTCATTATCTAGCCAAGGTAGCTGGGAAATCAGATAACCTTTTTTTTTTTGAAAGGGTAATGACTTGTTCTTTATTAAGGATTTTCCATCATGTGTTGATTCTTTAATATTGAGAGATATTAATCAGTAGTATGATATACTTGTGTTTTAGTTTTAGAATGATAATTTTATCTTAAAATAAAGGGATATTATCACTAAAGTCCCTACTGCTTAATGAGTTGTCACTTTTTAAACGTTTTTGTCATATTAATCACTTTAGTCCCTTGTTTTTTTTCAAAATGCATCACTTTAGTCAATTTGACCAAAAACTAACGGTCAACTATAACAGAATATGTAAAAATACAATTTTCCCCTTTATTGTTATTTTTAAAAATTTTCCTTCTAGTCCCTCTAGTTTCAATAATAGCCGGTCAACCCCTAAAAAAATTAAAATGCTTCCATCATGGATTGAACCTTCAACCTTGAGACTAAAAGCCACAAGCTCTAACCAGCTAACTGAGAAAAGCAGAGGAATCTTGAACCTTCAAATAGACTAAAGTGATATATTTTGAAAAAACAAGGAATTAAAGTAACTAATATGGTAAAGACGTTTAAAAATATGACAATTCATGAAAAAGTAGGGACTTTAGTGATAATACCCCTAAAATAAAAAAGGAATTAATTAATAACATATGGATATACTTACAAACTATTTAGTCATTTATTATTTTATTAAAGGGTAATATTGGATTTTCAAAAAGATATTATTTTGAGGTATAAATACAGTTTTTGAGGAGAATAATTATCGTCACTCATCGGATTACTACCAAGTCCACACATATATAATAGTCTAGCACATACATTATTCTACAAAAAATAATGTAGCTAAGGTGCACAAAGTCCAACATATATTGATGACATCAGTCATGAGCTTAAACCGTTCAACTCTCTATTACTAAAACATTTCAATCAAATTGGTTTTCATAAACTCAAAATTTAAATTTCATATGCTACTCACAATTTTATAAAAAACTTACATAAAGTGTCTGTTGAAGTAATTTTTTTTTTTTTCTGGCTTTTTGAATGTAACAATGCTGAATTTAACTGTTAGGAAGAATTTACAGAGTAAAGCCTGTCGGATGACTAGAAGTTATGAATTTTAACTTTATTCTAAGTACAATAATATCATCTCCTACTTTTTCTTATTTTTATTGGTGACAGGAACAATACATAACTCCAAAACATACAACACATTTTCCAGGAAATGCTCTATTAATACAATATAATTTACTGACCAAAACAAAAAAGGTAAAAAAAAAAAAAGAAGGCAAATGTAAAAGGTATTATTGGAGAAATTATACAAAGATAGAGATGAAGGAGAAGCCTTCTATGGAGATGAAGGAGCTGGAGGAATTCCAGGGATTCGAGGAGGCAATGGTGGGAATGGGAACGGGGGTAATGGTGGGAATGGAAATGTTGGTGTTGGTGATGGAGTTAGCCCTGGAACTGGTGGCAGAGGAATCAACGGTGATGGAGTTAACCCCGGAACTGGTGGCAGAGGAATCAACGGTGATGGAGTTAGCCCTGGAACTGGTGGTAGAGGAATCAACGGTGATGGTGGCTGAAGCGGATTTGGAGGAAAGATAGGAGGTGGAAGAAGAGGGTTTGGTGGCAATGGTGTTGTTGGAAAGAAAGAATGAGGATGAGATACTTTTTGGTCTGATAGTTGAGTTAACCTGGAAAGTTGTTCAGGTTTCGTTTGTAAGGTTTTTCCAGGCATTGGTGGAAGGTATGGAAGCCCCGGAAGAGGCGGCAGAGGAGGAAGTTGCGGCAATGGAGGTAGTTTTGGTAGCAGAGGAATTCCAGGAAGATCAGGCGTAGTTGGGTCCTGAATTGGAGGTGGAAAACTGGGATCGTCAAGTGCTTTCGAATTTTCAAGGCTTGGTTTTTGGTTACACAAGTTGGGTTGGTGTAGTGGCTTGAAGGTGAAGAAACCAGCTGAGAAAATGTGAGTTCCTTCCTTTCTTGACTTCAAATGGAGTGAAGAAGAAGTTGCTGTTGAGGCCACTGCACAATTTGGCTCACTGCTTTTGATCAATTTCACTGCACATCTCTTTATTTTCTTCACATGTTTGCTAACTGAGAAAGGCAGAGGAATCTTGAACTCTCCATGCTCATCTGTTTTCACTTGTTGTCGAAAACTCGGTTTCGAAGTCCCATCTCTGCATTCTACAGCAACAGAAGCACCTGCAAACAAAATCCCACAAAATATTTCATCCCACAAGTCTCAACAATTATCAAACCAAATTCGTTGAACTGAACCTGAAATGAAGTGGCTGGACTTTGAAAAATTCTCCTGGAAACATGTATCACAGTAGACAGTACCAACAACAACGGTAGATGGAAGCTTCTTCTGATCAGGTGTAGCCTCCAAATTACTAATTGTAAAACAAAGAAAGAATATTATGAAAAACCAAGACATCTTCATGAGTTCACTTTCACACAAACAGCCTAAGCTTTTTAAGCTTATGAGAAATTATTTATAGGTTGAGAGAGGTTAAGGGTCTTAAAGAATTTCATGGAAAAGCCAGTGAACTGCAAAGTAGCAGCCGTGAATTGTAGGTTTACTTGTAATCACCAAAACAGCTCAAAAGGAAGGCCAACAAAATGGAGAGGTGTTTTTGTATTGTTTGTATACATTTATTGAGTTTGTTCCTTTGTTGGTATAAGATTACAAATGGTGATAATATTAGTTGGGTCCCTGTTGGTTCACGAGACTTGCAGAGTAGCCTCAAATTTCATGTGGGATGTGTCCATGGGACTACCCACTATTACAGATAGCTACAACTTTGAGACTTGTGTTCGTTTCCTGGGCTTTTTGTAGTTTACATCAACTATAACGAAACATAAATATTTAAGTCACGGTTTCTGGAACATTGTAATTGATACAGCTAGAAAAGACTCATCTAAGTCACATGATCTAACCAAAACCAACTCTCTGTTAGCTATCAATTATGTGTGTGACTTTGTCAAAATTCGTTACTCTATGTTGCACCCTATCATCAAAACACAAAAATGATAGTGTGGTTCAAGGAGCCGAGGAGCTACTTACCTCATTCTTCTTTTTCTTTATTTAAGGAACTATCGAGTGTTGTTGTCTAGTTAATTGGTCCCCAACAAATACGATCAGGTGGGAGAAAATTCTCGGTGTGATAAAGACTGTCACTAATAATGACACGTAAAATAATTGTAAGAATTCAATCAATCATATATAATTCCAAGAATTCAATCCATCATATATTATTGATTAATGTTAGGCTTTTTAATTTTTTTACCAAAATACTTCCCAAATTATGTGGTATGCTCTCGCCACCTAAATTCATGATTTACAAAATGTTGACAACTAACTGTACAATATAATTTGGAAAGTTTTTTAGAAAAAAATTTGAGAAGCCTAATTTTACTCTATATTATTTTGTATTATATGTCACTTTTTAGGGTGAAATTCATTTTGGTCCCTCTAGTTTAACCTAAAAGCCAAACTGGTCCCCCAGCTTTTAGAATTGTCTCGTTTAGCCCTTCTGTTACAATGTCCGTTGAAAAAGTGAAATCTGGCAGGTACGGAGGGTCAAATGGCCCCGATGCCTTTTAAAGTCGATCAGATTGCTTAAAGGACATTTTTACCCTAAATCTATATATTTTTAATTAAAAAACAAAAAAAAAAATTGTTAAAACAAAAAATAACTAAAAAAATTCATCTTCCACACCTTTAAAAAAAATCATCTTAAATAAATTATTTTAAAAATTAAAGCTTCATCTTCCTTAAATTTGCTCTCTTACCCTTCACTTAAATAAAAAGGTTTAAATGTACGATTTTACCCTCTAACCTTATAAAATTTTTAAGTTTTAACTTGGCTTGTAATCTAATCAAAATTTAATAAGTGTTATCAAAATTTTAAAGTAAAAATTAAAAATTAAAAAAAATGGTTAAATAATAATATAATTATGAATGTTTTTTTATAAAGAAAGTAAAAAATTAAATTTTAAATTAATATTGTTTTAAGAAGAAAATAAGAATCGTTTCATTTAGGTTGTGGTTTCATGGTGGTGGATTTGAAAACTTAATTGATACTAATTTGGTGGTTCTAAGTGGTTCGGTGGTGTGGTTCGAATTCAGAAAAAAGCACTGGAAATCAAAAACTTGATCTTTATATTTTATTGTTGTTTTAATCAAATATTTGCCAAACTAAAGCACAAACACCGGAAATCAAACATTTTAAAAAATTATTATTAAAAAAAAAAGCTTTTGAAAAGATCTGGAAATTTCCAGATCTCTTCAAATCTAGAAAAAAAATTCTAGATTTTTTGAACAAAATAAAAGAAAAAAATTTAAGAAGCTTTTGAAGATCTCTTTCCGGTTCTCTACAAACAAAGTAAAAAAAAGCTTGAAGAGATCTAGAAATTTTCAAATCTCTACAAACAATTTCTAGATTTCATGAAATCTGGAAAGATATCATCGTTGGCGGCCACCGCATAAATCCCAACCACCACAACCCCATGTATCGGCCATCTCCCAAACCAAGCTTCTCTCCACCATCATCACCCCAAAACCCAGAACCTAGGTTCGGACCATCATCATCACCACCACACCAACACCCAAATATTTTTTTCCTCCTCTCAACCAAAGATTCAAAATAAAAATGAAAATAAATCAAACTCCTAACCCGATTCTCCCATAGCCCGATTCACAAACCAGTGTGATGAGATCAAGATCGAAAGAGAGAGATCAAACCCTAAACGATGAAACTGCGGAGAGAGGAAGATAGAAGTCGCTTCTGGAAGCTTAGGAGAAAAAGATAGAAAGATGAAACCCAAACACGATTAGAATTATTATTTTGAAGGAAAAACAAATTGAGCCTTTTATAAAAAAAAATTTGGACCCCTTTGTCAAAAAAATAATAATAAATTTATTTGTAATTAAGGGGTCGTTTGTTTTTTTGTCTGAAGACTGAACAGTCCTGAATTTTTCTAAAAACTGAATAGGGACTGAAATCTGAACTTAAATGACATGCTTGTTTTTTTTTCCTCACATCTGAATGTATTGTCAACATGTTTATTTTTTAAAAGTAAAATTGTGTGAAACTAAGTAATTTTATATGTATACCCACGTTAAACAATTATACATATAATATGGAATAAAACAATCCAAAAATAATAATTATATATGAACACATATGATCATGATCTTCTTCTTCAATTACAAATAAACTTCATTTTTATTAAAAAAAGAAATGTTTTTTTTTTTCAAAAAAGAAATGTTTTTTTTTTCAGTAAGAAAACTCACACAAAACACTCTAAAAAAATAATATTTAAATATATCACCCTAATATCATAATAAAGTATTGATATTAAACACCAATATGAGAAGTGATTATGGTTTTTTTTTTTAATTTTAAAGCTATTTTAAATAAACAATATATTAAAATAAAGATTTTTGTACCATATATAATTATGATAAAATTGGAAATAAGTTATTTATAGGGGATAGTATCGGAAGAAAAGATTTTGGATTGCATTTAATGCAATTCAGTGATTTGTAATTAAGTGAAAAGTCAAGATTTTTTACATTTTATTTTAAGTTGTTTTTTAGCATTTTGAAGTTGTTTGACCACTTATAAAAACAAACAAAACAACTTAATAATTATGATTCAGACTCATTCAGTTTTAAGTGGAAAAAACAAAAGACCCCTAAATATTAAAACTAATTAAATGAAATTTTATTTTGTGTTTTATAATTTATGGTGAATTTATTTGTAATAAAATATTAAAATGAAATAAATGAATTTTATTTTATTTTTTGTTTTATTTTGTTAATTTACGGTCTTGCCCTTCTTCAAAATGTTTCTAGAAGCAATTAGTATAAGTTTACACTTTTATCCTCTTAACTTTGATGAAATCTTTAAAAACCCTAACAGAAAATATATATTTTTGGTAACTAGAGGGACCTGTCAACACAATATTAAAAATCGAGAGCCCAGTTTAACTATTAGGTCAAAACAGAGGGACGAAAATGAATTTCACCCCTTTTTTTAATGTGAATCCCAATCAAGTCCAAGCATCTCATCATTATACCCAAATCTTGTACATATATGATATAGCAACTGTTGATAGATTAAAAAAGAGAAGGAAGAAATGTTGAAGGAAAAAGATGATATTTTTTATTGGACACGTACTTTTGAAATTTTCTTGCTGTGGAGTGAAAAAAAAAATTGAGTATTGATCAGTAACAATAGAATCAGTAGAAGTGGTTATATATATATATATATATATATATATATATATATATTTTCAGAACTTCAATAGCACACATCGCCAGACAGAAAGAATGAAGGCTCTCTACTACCGGCACACATTGGTCTATGGTAAAAGAAGTATTTCAACTTAAAATTTAATAATTTTTGATATACTTATTTGGCTTTCATATCTTTAAATATATTTGCGAGAGAAAACAAAAATGGACGTTGGACCAACATATGAATTTGTTTGAATCATTTACTGTTTTAGTATTTAAATTCATTATAAGTTCATCTCTATCTCTTCTTTTTACTACAGTACGTGTCAGAACTAATACCTTATCGTTGCACCGATTAAGAGGAAAATCTTCAGTGAGGCAGATTCATCACATGACAGTGCACCTGCTCAGTTACAAAACTCACAGCACTGCATCCAGATCAGGTGGATGATTTTCCATGAAGAATTAATATTCTAAACTCAAACAGTCAACATGCACTTTCTATGGTTGTCCCCTTCGCTAAAGACTAATTTTATGTGCAAAATTGACTAAAGATGATCAACCCAGTTTGTCCTCTTGATGAGTTGTGACTTGTGAGGTTTAAACATGTCTGTCTAATCTTCACGGGTGTTAAACATATATGTCTGTCTAGTCTTCACGGATGAGCGTAGAAGCAGCTATCTATGGACTATGAAAAGTAATGCTTTTGGAATACCTAAATATACCTTTCAATAGTGAAAACTAAAAACGCTTTTATAAATAAAATAATTAGATATAAATACGTGGGATCCGAATATCTATTCTTACGATAGAAAGATAACAACTTCCACACCATTTCGGAGAGAACTCCCCACATACCGTATATTTACTCCCACAGCCAAGTCTGGGAGATATATCTACTAGCACAATATCGAGGAGAAAACTCACCACATATACTTGTAAATTGTGTATGGTAAGACTGGAATCCTTAATCACAAATGTGAAAGGAAAGATGTATATATACCACTCGAGCTAAGATATTGGGGGTGTATATTATGATGAAAATTTTAAGTTAATTAGCAATGGAATCTATCTTGTATATACCAATGAGAATATTTTCTTAGCGGCAATATGCATTTCCTAATTGTTTAATTAGAGTTATTGGATTGCTTGTTTAAGGCAATGTTTACTCAAGAGGAGAGTAGAGTCTATCCGATATATACTCTAGTCATTGGTCATCACTCAACAAATGCATGTAATTGGAAGATTTAGGTAACCAAGAGATGAATCCAATTGAGGTGGAGACAAACCAGTTGAAAGAAAGAAAACATAAAGAAGGACATGTCTGTTAACATTTTAACAGTACAAGAAGACTTGAAGACATTGTGGGCAGTACATACATTATTGCACTAGTCCTAAAGCTTTAGGAAAGTCACATGAGAGCCGAGAGGCAATTCTTTTTCATATAAAATAAAACATGTGGCCTAATAAAACAATTGATGGTGTTGGGTTTCCTCTTCGGTGCAGCAGACTGTCAACAGGAGGCAGCAAATATATATATACATATATATTTTGGGCAAAACTGAGGGGAGGAGAGGAGAGAAGAGTGGCAAAAACTTGGGTACTGCGGGATGGATGTTGCATTCCCTAATGTGATGTTGTCATGTAAACAAAGTTGTTACTTATATGACAACGTCAGAGTGGGGGATGCACCCAAGATCTCCTTTTCTTCTGATTTCATCATGAAAAAAAAAAAAAGTCTCTCTCCATTATAAGATCAGTATATATTCTCAAGTCAAAAAACTTCATCAAGGTCTAGTATTATAAAAATTAGTACTCATACTTAAGTCAAGATGGAAAATATAAACATCCCAAATGTGAAAATTTCAGAGACGATATGATATCTGTATTGGTAATAGTATTTTAATTCGACTAGTCATCAATCCCCGATATGTTTCCGCAATCCGCACTTAGATTACCAATGAACAATAATGAAATCTGAAAATCTTTGATCTATATATTTAAAATCAATACGGCTGAAAGAAAGTTCAAACGTACTTCTAAAAAAAGAATCTAATATGTGCATATTTAGGTGGGTACACATGCATGTGCATCGTGAGCCATGTAAAGGGTGGGGTCCGATCATGTTATATTTAGTTGAACCATGTTATGATATTTGCCTATTTAGATGGGCACACATACATGTATTGTGAGCCATGCAAAGGGTGGGGTCCGACCATGTTATATTTAGTTGGACTTGGTTAGTTAGTTTGAATTTGAATTAGGATTAGATAAGTGAATAAATTAGCTAGGAGATTAGATAAAGTTCATCAGATTGTTACAACTGATGCTTAGCTTCTTTTTTTAGATATCATTGTAATCCTATTTAAGGATGGAAACACATTAATAAATTATTATGAAATGAATTAAACCAAATTATCTCTCTGTTATTCTTCTCTCCTTCCCTTTCCCAAATTAATTCTTATCAGTGGTATGAAAGCTGTTCGGTTCATGGATGCCGAGTTCCGTAACAGAGTTTACAAAATTCTGGCTCTTCATGAGTCCAGATTTGACCAAATACATTTTACCCTCAAAACTATCATGACAGAACTCCAAGCCATGCGCCTATCTCGCAGTACATCTGAAACCAAAATCAACCCCTTCGCTCCTGGAGAATCTGCACAACCCCTTAACCAATCCAACACTTTCCGCTCCACCACCAATGTTCCGCTTGGTTCTCCACCCAACCCAAAATCGATCTCGTCTTCTAATACTACACATGGTTTGTTCCATCAGAGGGATGTGTTATGAACACACCAATCCGACACATCCTGGTTAAAGTGTGGAAGGGGTGGATTGTGAGCACACCAATCCAAGCCATCCCGACTACCTTAATCTATCTAGGCTTCATGAGAAACCCTCTCTACACTCAATATAACACACCAATCATTGTTTTGTGAAGAGAGTTAATCACGCCTAAAAGTGGATTTAGCTGTAATAGATCGAATCAGTTCTTAAAGAAGTAATTGGATTGCCCCATATTCATGTGTTGATTGCATTGACTCCCCTCATCTCATCGTCATTAATTTGCATTCACTCTAACTTAGTTGCAATAGTATAACTTAGCTTAATTGCATTTTAGTTATTAACATTTCAAACCAACCATGAAACTTTACTTTTATGCATTTTAGTATTATTAATCCTAATCTAGTCACCACTACTCCCAATCCCTATGGACGATACCCTTACTAGCCACCATACTTGTTTTACAAACATTTTGAGGCATTTGAGGTTTTAATAAATACTTTTGATAGATCTTTTCTAACTACGAAAACGTTCACGTCAAAATGGCGCCACAAACGGGGATTGGTGAGCGTAGTAGTGTTTAGATTAGTTTTAATATTACTTATTTTTTAGTTAAGATTTTTAGTCTCTTTGTTTCTTTTTCCTTCTTTTGGTATTTTTGTTTTTAATTTTTCAGGTTTTTAGGACTCTATGGATATCTTCATACAAGATTCGAGGCTAAGCTACCAACCAATGAGCATGTCAGACGAAACTGAGTTGAGAGAGCTCATGCAAAAAAGTAATCGCACCAATGAGCAAATTGTAGTTGAGCAGAACTTCAACAAATAAGTGCTACCTAGCTGGCCAAACTAAGGAATATAGTCCGGTTTTGAAGAAAATTTCAACACCTCCATAATAACATCAAGTCAAGGCTACAAGACCATCTCATACCTACCAAGGGACGAATCACAAAGAAATCTTGATGAAGAAAGAATCACAATGTTGGAAGAGATGTGCAAGGAAATAATGGATGCCGAAAAAGAGCTAATGTCATTGATGGAGTTGTTGAAGAAGGAACATGATGCACCTCAAATGAAAATAGAAGAAGTCTCCTTAGAAAAAGAAGATATGAGGGGGGATTTTGAGAAGAAAGTGCAACTTTAGAAGAATGAGCTTGAAGGCAAAGACGCCTTAGAAGTGTCAAAGATAGAGAAGTTCCAAGAGCTAAACAAAAAGCTCGTACTTGAGGTGAAATCGCTCAAAGTAGAAAATAGTACACTCAAGGAGAAGAATGGTGAAGTCTTTGACAAGAACAACGAATTGGAAGAGCAAATTGAGAGACTTGAGGCTAAGAAGAATAAGGCATTAAATGACTTTGTGGACTTAACGAGAATAACAAAAGAATTTGAAGAAAAGGCAGCTCGTAAGTCAAAGGAGATGCAAATGGAAATCGAGCTGAAGATCAATGCCTTAAATGAAGCCAAAAATGCACTGGACAAGAAAGATAAAGCTCTCAAAATAACATAGGTAAGAGAATGTGACTACATCATGAATTCGGATAGAGTGGGATAAGCGGTCAAATCAATATCAATGAACCCTCACTTAGAGCCACAACGTCACCAATCGAAAGGGAGAATTCCTAACTCTTCCCTCTCGTGTTACTTTCGTTCAAAGAGAGAGCATTTTAAAGATGAGTATTATACAGTGCATAGAAATAGGAAGAGGAGAGGTGCTAGGAGTAGGAAAAATCCACCTAGAGTTAAGAAGATTTGGATAAGGAAAGACCAAATACACTTAGTTAGAAACAAGGGTAAGGAAAAGATAAATAAGCAATCTAAACGTCACTACAAGAAAATTGGCCTACAGGGACGAAATTTATTGGCACGAATTTTATTCGTCCCAATAGAACGTCTATTGGAACGCAATAACATATTCGTCCCTAAAAATTTCAAACCTAAAGAAACCTTTCGGGACGAAAAAATTCATCCCAATAGAACATCTATTGGGACGAAACAAATTATTCGTCCCTAAAAAGGATAAACCCGATGAGACTTTTAGGGACGAAAAAATATATGTCCCAATAGAATGTCTATTGGGACGAAATAAATTATTCGTCCCTAAAAAGTGCAAAAATAACAAGACTTCTAGGGGCGAATATAATTTGTCCCAATAGGATGCGTATTGGGACGAAATAAATCATTCATCTCAATAGGATGTCTATTGGGAAAATTATTCGTCCCTAAAAAGTTTGACATTTTTTTAGAAAGAAAAGAAAAAAAATATAGAGGTTATTTTATTATGACAAAAATAATATTTATTGCTGATAATGATTTATCGGGATTATATTTTTCGTTTTTTAAGTTTATTTTTTTAAGTTTTTCCTAAGAGACAAAGATCATAATAAAATTTGCTTCACTTGTTTATATTAATTACTATAGATTAATTCAAAAAATTATGAAAAATTATATATATATATATATATTTATAAATAAAATAAATAAGAATCTAAAATGCAAAACCACTTTTTGGAAAAGTTGTTGTACATTTATCCTTCACTTTTGTGATAGGAATTCAAATATTGCATTTGTCTATTAAATTGAAAAATGTGAAGAAAGTTTCTCTATTTCGTATACGATTAACGATAAACCCTTTCATCTGACAATATATGATTTAAAAAAAATTGTTTAATTAAATGCTACAATAAACGTTTTTTAACAAGAAAAGAAATTATTGGAATTAATCTACAATAAAAATTTAATAACATATAGAGGTTATATATAAATAGTATGCTTTAATTAACAAATTGGATAAACTTTGCTTCAGTGTCAGGTGAGTGGTTCGACTTTGGTGGAGAACAAAATATTAAAAGATGCTCAATTGTGATGAGAAGGAGTTGGTAGTGGTTCGATAGGGTACCAAATGAACCATGTTTTTTTTCCCAAATTTTGTCCCTATAGGCAGTCTTTAGGGACATTTTTTAATTTTCATCCCAAAGAACCTATTGCGACCCACCTGAGGCGTCGTAATTTGGGATGAATTTTTTCATCCCAATAGGTCTTTAGGGACGATTATTTGGCTATTGGGATGAAAAAAATTCTCAGTCACCTTTAGCAAAGTATGTGGACACTTTTCCTTCTCTTTTGTGATAAAGATTTGAGTCTAATTTTACTCATTAAATCGCAAATGTATGGAGAAATCTCTACTGAAGTGGGAATTGCATTCCTGATTCGTTTTTGTAATCAATGATCTAATAGTTTAATAAAATATTATCTAATAAACGTTTTTAAATAGTCATTTGTATATCATACAAAATAATTATAAAGATTACTGTAATCAATTTAAATTATCTAGTAATAATTTTTTAAAATTTGTTCAGTACAATTTAATAAAAAATAAATAAATTTAATAACATATTTACATTATATATAAATAGTTTTGCATTATTTATCAAAGTTGAAGTTGTGTAATGTAATGGTTTGAGCTCTACACCATCGAATGTAAAATGACGAAAAATAATCGTCCCATTTTTTTTTGAAATACAACTATTCCCGTGACCTGACGAGATTAATTAAACTCTATAAGCACTGCCCGGAAAACTACTCCCACTATCGGGGAGAGATGACATATGAACTACAACTCTCACAACCGGATAGAGGGCTACTCCCACAAATCGGAAGAAAACTCCTCACACATGCTTATAAAGTGCGCTTGTTGGGAAGGGAGGTGCACAACCATCATTGAAATTAAAATTTTGATTAATGGAATAAAATTTAAATATATCAAACAATTGTTTTTTTCCATTAGGAGTTTGATTCAAAATTATTAATGAAAATTTAACAACCTATATAGTTTATATATAAATATTGTGCAATTAATAACAAATTGGAACATGTGGCCTGGTGGTAAAGGCTACCACTCATAATGTTGCTTACTGGGTCACGAGTTCGACTCCCACCAAAGACAGTGGTGGAAGAGCCATAATGGATGGGGTTTGCTAGTGTGTTGCAGTGTGCATGGTGGTGGTAGGGACGAAATAAATTATCTGTTGGGACGAAGGCGACGTATTTTGGGACGAATTTGTTTCGTCCCAAAAGGTCAACAAGGATGAATTTTTTGCTATTGGGACGAAAACAAATTGTCCCAATAGCCCTTTTTTGTAGTGCTTGTTTGGGTTGTAAAGAAGAAAGAATTTTCCAACTTGGTTAAACCTCCCTTAGTGGATCCTATCCTTTCCGCGAATGCATCACATTGAATATTTTTGGTGCATGATAAAATTGTACAATCTATTTTTCCCTTTATCAAGCTAATATTTCTCTTATCCTTTATTTTTGAAATTGTGCTTGATAATTGAGAGGAGAGAAAGAACTAGGTTTGGGGGTAAAATTTATTGTGGGATTTGTTTAGTTGTTTAGTTTGTTTCTTTTCAATAAGATGTGGTGTTGCAAGTTTTGGTTGGGCAAGGACATCTATTCAGAAAAATCTAGGTTGCCCGAACTTTTTAATATGTGTTTTAGTGTGGCAGATAATCTACAGCTTTTGGAGGAAGCAAATTTTCGCAGCTTTTGTATTAATGTGAGGCTCTTTTATCTCTTGGTAGGAAACAATGACAACCTGCAAGTCTTGGAGGGACAAGCAGGCCAAGAGTGTTCATAAAAAGAGCAAGAGCCTCATCTTCACATGAGAAGCTTGCAAGCAGGCAACCCACCTCAGTTTTAATTTCTTAATACTCTTCTTTAAATTTCTGAACTATGTTTTTATCTTTTAGTTTTTACTTGCTTTCATAGAATAATGTTGGGATGGTTTGGGTGAAAATATATTTGGTTGATATGGATGGATATATTTGGTGCATATTGATCATATACTTGAATTTTTGCATTTACTGATTTATCTATTTTTGGATGATAAGATGAGCCGAAGGCTCCCTTGAATACATATATGAGTATACAGGTTTATTTTCATATATATAGTCTCGTTTGGTTTGGGGGTGGTTTTTGATCGCTCACATTTTGTACAGGTCTTTGAACATATAGTTATATTCGATTTGGGGGTCATCATGCCCCCATTCCGTCAATTTTGTTGAATGAAAATGCGTGATAATGGTTGAACATGAATTTAGATGCTTATTGCCATATTGCATTGTTTGCCTTATTTTATATTGAGCCTTGTTTGAGTCTTTTTATTTTTGTTGGGCATTGATTGCACATGATTAGTGCCTAGGTTGTTGTGTTTTTCAGTTAGTTAGGTGCACGCCGCTAGGCCTGACTCTCTTGTCTTCAACATTGAGGACAATGTTGGGTTTTTGTTTGGGGGTGTTGACGCCTTTTCGAGTCATCTTGTTTTTCTTTTTAAGTCATTTTTCGTGTCAATTTTTCAAATTTGCTGCTTAGCCAAAACATTTGAGCTTTAATTAGCTTGGTGAGATATCTTGAGCAAAGTGTTTGTAGCGAATTTGTGTATGCTTTGTGTGCTAGTTCATAGCTTTTAGTCACCTTAGGAGTCTCACTTGTACTTCATGGGTTAGTCCCATCTTTTAGTGTCTAAGTTGAGGGGACTTGGTGCTCAATGATCGAGCCAAAATTGTCATATATTTTGGCCCTCAATTCAATATCCTTTAGCTTGTTTTCGAACATATTTTGGTGTCTAATGGCTAGTTTTGTAGTGATTACAGACATTTAATGGAATTCAGTTGCTGGAGGTGGGAACCATGACTTTTTGGAGAAAAACCAGCGAAATTGTGCAAAAAGGGATGCTTGAAGGAAATAGTGCACGGGTAACCTACCTGTGCACTACCCGTGGTATGACCCGTGCACCGAAGGATGGAAATCAGGAAGAGCTCAGTACACGGATACCCTACCCGTGCACTTACCCGTGCACATGCCCATACCAGAAAGCCAGAAGTGATATCACAGGTGTAGCATGGGTACCCTACCAGTGCACTACGTGTTCCAGCTGGGTAAAAGTCACGTTTTCAGCCATTTTAATAAGGGCAAAGTCATCCTTTCATGCCTATTTCGTGCCCTAGCCTCTCAAACATATAAATACATCAATTTTCCATAAGACCAAGGATTCATTGATCCCAATCCATTCAATTAATCCATCCATTCCACACTTCATCTTCTCCACCAAATCAAGAGAAAGAGGAGCTTCCAAAGGCATCCATGGAGATTTTCCTCCATGGATTGCCTCCCTATCATCACCCTCTACCTACAACCACTTATCTTTGGAGGAGATTCAAGAGGAAAGAGCACTCTACCTTGTCTATGAGGATGAGGAGCTTCCATGGAGCTTGGAGATCCGAGATGACAATTGGGTCACTCTCCGAGCTTAGGGATCCAAGATTGACACCCTGGGGTTTCTTCTTTTACTCTTCTCTTGTATTTTCTTTATTTGATGTGTATCCCTATTTTGGGAAATATTTAAACCTTAATACTAGTTCCATTTATTTAATTGACTTGTATTTGATTTCTTCTTGTATTGTCCCATTCAATTGCACTTAATTAGACACTTGACTTGTATTAAAAAGGATTGACAACCCAACTCTTGATGCATGTTAGGGATAGCTCTTTTCTTTACATTCATGGCATGTAGAGTAGAAATTGGTATGTGTTCATGATTGGGATTAGGAGTAGATTAAGGTAATTTAGGAGTAGATTAATTAAGTATCCCATGATTGCTGATATGTCGATGGATTATTCAGAATGCATGTTTTGGATTGAATTGAGTATTTTTGTTTGTTTGGGTGGAATTCATGAAGTGTATACATGATGCATTTGTGTGTTTCGGTTCTATAAACCTACATGCTTTTGCGATTCTTGAGCGTTGCTCGTACGATACACCATCGGCAAGTAGCACTCGGGTCGTGACTCTTGGTCATTGCTTGTACGATACACCCTCGGCGAGTAGTGGTTGAAGGTCTATTTATGCTTAATGCCTCCATTGGTTGTTGCTTACATGTGACATGTGAGTAGCGATCGGTGGTTGATCTTATGTTTATCTCTTTTTTGTGCTTAAACACAATCCTTAGTAATTTCTCATGCAATACATCCTCGATGAGTAGCTTTAGAGGACTAGTCGACTCTCCCATTTCCATATCTAGAGGCAGTACTTAAGGCTAGGTTGAACCCAATATAGGACTTTCTTTGCATGTTAGTTCTTGTAGGTGGCACGAATGTTTTGGTGGACATAAGTACCATATGTATCCATTTTCTTGCATCTCTCCCATCCGCCATTTTAAATTTATCAATTTAATCACCATTCTCACCCTTCCATGTTTTCTTTTTGTTTCTTTCACTGTTCTTTTTCTCACACACACACACACACTCAAATGCTACACTTCAAACACATCACTCTCACCCTTGCCATGTTCTTATTTACTTTGCTTTCAATAATCACTAAAACAAGAGACAATTAACGAATGACACCTCTCCGTGGACGATACCCTCGCTTATCGCTTTACTACGTTTTCAAAACTTTATAGCACATTGCGTGGGAACAATTTTATAAATATCTTTTGATATCCGCAATTTGGTAACGACACAAAAAGTGATCATCACTCAAGCGCCTTGTTCTAATAATGGAGACACCCCTTGAGCGTTTCACAAACACAAGCCAAAAATGCGCAATTCGAGGGAAAATGTTTTTCAAATCTTTAAACACTATTCAAACACCATGCATAGTCTCATTACACCAAAATCATCATGTGTCATAGAACATACATCATAAAAGTGGACTGCTTGGCTAAAACTTTTATTCCCTTGGTAGATGGAATCTTTGAGGTGATATTAGGCAATGTGTGTTTTAGCCACTTAAAATGCCAAATACTTCCCATTCCATAATGTGTGTGCTCCCAAGTTAATTTTGAAGCCAAACATCTAGATTTGTTCATTCTACCACAATATTACCCATAACCCAAGCAACCAAAACACTAAGTCAACCCTCACTTGATTGATCTTGTTAAAGCGTAGGATTGAATGTAAAATGTACTATAATTGTCAAATGGTGTGTACCTAGGCAAATGAATGTTGAGTTGTAAAAGTATGTGCAATAGTCAAAGGCAAGAAAACAAAGAAAATAAACAAGAAAATAAACAATCAAAAGAAAATTAAAAAAAAAGAAGCAAAAAGAAAAAAAGAAAGAAAAGAAATATTCTTCAATTGCCTTGTTTAAATCGTAAACACTACTCAAAAGGTTGGAATTTATGAATGCCTGGATGCCTTATTATATATTTGTATTTAGAAGTGGTGTTGCATGAGAAATTAAATGCTTGACTGTAGAATGTATTGTCTTAACTTGGTTTATTAGTGCATTATGTCTAAATTCTCATTCTTTCTAATCACCAATCACCTTGGCCCCGTTACAACCAAATGGAAAATACCTAGTTGATCTTAGGGGAAGTCTAACTTGGGAATATTAATCGATGCATGCTATTTCCACGTTCATGGCACTTGATTCTTTCATGAGACAGTTTCACTAAAAAGAGCATTTATTTTGTATGAAATGTATGCAACTATTTTGATTCCAATACATAAATTTATTTGCATACATGTTGCATGAGTGTGAACCTAGGTTCTGAGTGGAAAAATAAGAGAGATCCCATGTGAGAACTTAGAGTTGAAGCGAATTATGCTCGGGGTGTGAGAGTGAGTAGTTTCCAAGGTAATAGTGCTTTAAATGTGGGATTTGTGTTATGCGAGTTTCCCTTGAGGTGGCGTGGAGTTATTTAGAACATTTTGCATAAGCCTATTCCTCACTCACATTATCTCTTGCTTATCTCTCAGCTAGTTGGCTTGCAGCGTATTTTTTTGAGTCTAGAAATTTTTAGATAGAGTCATGTTTGTTGTGTCGTGTGTCTTTGTTATTTGTTTTGAGTTTACTCGAGGACGAGCAAATGTTTGGCCCTCGTATCCTTATCCTTTGTCTAATTTTTGAGTGTTTTTGTGTGTCTTATGGCTCTTTTATTGTATCATGCAGGCAATATGTGTAATCCCAATATTGGAGAAGAAAGTGAAGAATTCGGGCAAAAAACAGGCCAAATGAAGCTAGAAAGAAGAGTGTTAGTGCACTGGTAGGTGCACGGGTCTATACCCGCGCACTACCCATATAGTCCAAGCTTCAGACCTTTGCTGGTCCACACCAGTGAACCTACCCACGAACCGAAGATCAGAAGTAATCCAAAATTGACCAAGTGCCCAGTTCACTGGTACTGCGCGGGTCCCTACCAGCACAGTTACCAGCGAACCGATGAATTAAGATGCTGGAGAGTCAGTGCGTGGGTACCCTACCTGCGCACTACATGCATTAGACCTACCCATCAGCATTTTCAGACCTACATTTGGAAGCCCTATATATACATCCTTTTCTGATTTCGAAAACTTTCTTTTTCTCTCTCTTTTACTCTTCCATTCTCTCTCTCTCTCCCAAGAACACTCTTTTCTATTCTGTAATCACTAACCTTAGATCTAGGAATCATTTCTCATAAAACCTAACATCATCTTCACCATTTCCTACTTAAGATGGCCATTAGGAGAGTGGATTAAAGCTTCAAGAAGGAGGAGTGTCCATATGGGTCTTCTCTATCTCTCATCTCTTAGCAATTATTTTGTATTTAGCATGAGTAGCTAATCCCCTTTGTGGGAGTTGATGTAATTAAACATCAATTTTGGGCTTTCTATCATACTTTGAATATTTGATCTGTTTTAGTTCCATTCATTTGTTCTTAATATGTTTAACATCTCTTTGAATTAAGTAGGCACACCAACTCTTGGTTTATTGATTGATGTTGAATTTCTTGAATGTTTATTAACTTGAATTTGGTATCCTTTTGATTGGGTAGGCACACCAACTCCCAACTCAAGTTGGCATCGGATTAAGAATCTCTTTGGATTGAGTAAATACACTAACTCTCAATCTAAGTTGAGATACACGCATCTAGGTGACTAAACAAGCTAATTTGAATGGGAGGAATGTGTTGTGAGCACACCAATCCGACCTCCCGACTAAAGTGTGGAAGGGGTGGATTGTGAGCACATCAATCCAAGCCATCCAGACTACCTTAATCTATCCAGGCTTTATGAAAAACCCTTTCTATACTCAATAGAACTCACCTATCATTGTTGTGTGGAGAGAGTTGAGTGATCTTAGAATCACGCCTAAAAGTGGATTTAGCCGTAATAGATCGAATTAGTTCTTAAAGAATTAATTGGATTGCCCACTACTCGTGTGTTGATTGCATGGACTCCCACTCATCTCATCATCATTAATTTGCATTCACTCTAACTTAGTTGCATTTAGTATAACTTAGCTTAATTGCATTTTAGTTATTAACATTTCAAACCAACCATGAAACTTTACTTTTATGCATTTTAGTATTATTAATCATAATCTAGTCATTGTTACCTCCAATCCCTGTGAACGATACCCTTACTAGTCACCATACTTGTTTTACAAACAATTTGAGGCATTTAAGGTTTTTTTAAATACTTTGACGGATCTTTTCTAACGACAAAAACGTTCACGTCATTGATAAGGATATTATTACAAAGTGGCAGCTCCTATCCTTATCTCCTTAACAAACACAAATATTATATATGTATATGAAAAAAGTGTTATTATACTATTACAACTATTGTGTCAACATGTGCGATGCAAAAGCTTTATTAAAAAAAATGTTTAAATTTGCCTTTATTTTTCTCAATTGGCCCTTTTCAATTAAATTTTATCCTAATTTCTTATTTCATAATATAATTCAACTATTTAAATTGCTATTTAGCTCAATTTGGGATAATTTATAAAGACCATTCACCATTCAATTTTTTGTGCTAAGTGTACTCAATGGTTTTTTTTTAGATTCACTAAGTATTACATAATAATCTTAGTAATTTAGATGTTTCAAATTCTACTAAAAAGTTATCAATAAGTATTACATGATAATTTTAATAACTGAGATGTTTCAAATTCTAATCAAAAGGCATCATATATAAAAGCCAAATGAGAAAAGTATGAGGATTTTAATTTTCTTTAATCGGAATGTTATTTATGTATTTTTGACTATTGATAAATATAAAATATTAGTTATGAAAATAAAGAGAAATGATTCTACGTCAATTGAAATACATAGAAAGAAATAACATGTAAGTTGAAATATATGCATATAAATTTCTAAATAAAGTAAGTTTCCTGATAAATTCATTGCCAATATCTCAGAATTATTTAATAACAATGAAATATCCTTGATGATTGAAGTCACCAAGAATTGCCAAAATTGAATTTTGATTGTTAGCCACTAAATTTAAATTTTGAACCAAATTTCAATAAAATTTGTTCTTTAACATCAAATAAGTTTTGAACTCTTTGGAATTAGCTTTTGAGAAAGAATTTGTCAGCACTTTCAAACTCCACATCTACACGACTTCTGCAGAAAATGCAAAAAATATATATATAAATTTGCAGTGAATTCCACTTTCTACTCCAAAAAAATCAATTCTCTATTTCCATAGCAATTGAAACACTTAACAATGAGATAATGAAAAGATCAATAAAAAAATTTATTTAAAGAACTTACCATATATATGATAATATGGATCTTCAGCCTGAAAGAAAAAAATAGAAGAAAAAGTGAATACATTAGATTTTCTTAACCAAAAAAATGAAAATCATAAAAATAATGTCAATGTTGAAAATCAACTAAGAAATAAGTAAATGAAGATGAAGAAAGAGTGAGAGATGAGAGACACGAGAGAGAGACAGAGAACAAAACTGATGTATATATATTCTGTGATCAACCCAACACAAACGAAATGAAACATATACATATAGCCAAAGAGTAAAGTGGGAGGCGGTTGAAAGGGAGAGATATTTGTGTGTGATTTGTATGATGATGGCAAGTGGGGAGGCGGTGGATGATGAAGATATTTGTGTAATACATACAAGTGGTCAATAAAGCCACATATTATAACACTCCCCCTTGGATTTATACCACTTGTATTAATATTCTAGGAAAAACCCAATGGGATAAAATCCGAGAAAAATGTATACAATGATCTCTTTGGATCTAGTGGGGTTGGACATTAAAAACTATCTCATTAAAAACCTTGTCAGGAAAACCCAGTGGGATAAAACCTGATCGAAGGGAAAAAGAGTATAGTGTATATATGTCTAAATTTATTGTTTTCTTCAAAACATTTCTCATATTTATACTCTGCTAGGGAAAACCTAGTGGGATAAAAACCTGAGCAAAGATATTCATTGATCTGTCGGATCAAAGTAATATTTATGATGATTTTCTGGATCAAAGTAATATATATACGATGATTAGCAAGATCAAAGTAATATTTACAATGATCCTTTTGATCAAGTCAACATATATACGATGATCAACTGGATAAATGTAATATTTATGAATCAAATAATTTTGGGTGTGCTTATAGAATTGCCTCATTAAAACCTTATCAGGAAAACTCAATGGGATGAAAAACCTGATTGAAAGGAAAAAGAGTACAATGCACATATGCCCCAAATAATTAATATACTTTATCTGATATGCTCCCCCTGGTGGGACGCTCCCCCTGATGGGACGCTCCCCCTAATAAAAGTTCTTTTAAAGCAATCTTCTAGATTGTTGAACTGAAGTACACTGATGTTTATTTCACGAAATGAAATAACAACATAAATGATGAGAGGGAGTATCAGCAAAGATTTGCTTTATGAAGTAATATCCATATGGAATCTTTTTAGAATCCTTTCAACATATTCTGATTGATGGACAAGCATTCCATTTAATCTATGCTCTACCTTCAGGTCGAGACAATGTTTTCCTTCTCATTTCCTTATGAGGACACATGAATATATAATATGATTATTATATCTTTATCTTTATCAGATATTAACTGAGACGGCTATACCACATCCGTTCAAATTGTTTTTAATCCATATAAGGATTTTTGTATGTTCATCAAATACAGATTACGAGATCTCGATTTATATGCTTCTAGCATTTTAGAATCCTTCAGGATTTATAAATATCTGCATTGAGTGAATCATATAGATAAATTATTACTACGTCTATGAGACGTATTTCAAGCCTTTTAAAGGCAGCCAAATTTATCAACAACGTAATTGTATTCATCAATTGTGAATACCAAGTTTCTGTAAGAAACCTCGCACTACGAGTCGTGCTTCATATCTCACAATCTCGTTTTCTTATTACGTTTCAGTATAGAGACCCATTAGTATCCAACTAGTTTGACATCTTCAGGTGTCTGGAGTACTATTGGTCCAAATACTTTATGTCTGGCTTATGAAGTCAATTCTTCTTGAATTGTTTCTTCCATCTAGGCCAATCATGCCTTTTATCTACAATCATTAATATTATGAATATCATAATTATCATTTTATAATTTCAGTAGCGCTACTGTGTATAAAAATACATTATTAATGATTGATTCCTTATGATTCCACATTTCTCTCATATGACTCATAGAAATTTTCTCAATTTCTATGCTCTTGTATCTCTGTTGAGATTTCTTCCATTTTAATGGATTTAGCTATTTCATAGACTCCGTATGATTTGTAGAATTTCTCTCAATTTCTATATTCTTGTATCTTTGTTGAGATTACTTCCATTTCAATGGATTTAGTTATATCATAGACTCCGTATGATTTATAGAATTTCTCTCAATTTCTATATTCTTGTATCTCTTTAGATATATCAGACTCTTATAGAGTTGATTTAGAGAAAGTGGATTTATTTATAACTCGAGTTTTGTTTACTCTTAGGATCCCAATAACAATACCTTTCAAAAGGTTTATAAACTTATGACATATATCATATGATTTATTTATTGCCCTTTTCTCTGATCGTTTTTCAAGAACAATCACCCGGCCGGGGTTTATGAGATGACAATTTATAAAATCAGGTTACCTTTAATATATCAGGTAATAGATTAATAATCCTCTGATGATCAATTACTTTTCGTATTTGAGAGATACGAAGATTGAAATGAGACACGTATATAGAGAGAAAGCCGAACGGGTATCTCTATTTTGTATATAAGTAACTTTTCATTTACTTTTTCTCTTCTAGAAAAACTTTCCCAATTGGGAATTAATCAATATAATAATATGCAGATTGTGCATATAAATATGAACTATCAGAAGTTTAAATGATCTAATAAAAGATTACTCAAAATCAATATTAATCTCAGATTGATATAAAAGTCTTATCTTAGATCATGTCAGATATGCAATAAGGGGATATGCAATACAATTAAATATCTTAAAAGTGAGTAAGTCCCTATATGGAATTTGGTAATTGTACCGAAATAATGAGGTTCTCGCAATTACCTGGAGAAGTTTGATAAGTGATCCCCTAATCCATTTTGATTATGACTATATCTGAAAACTGGATGTTGAACATCAATCTCAGCTGCTTTATATTATTGAGATGTTTGATAATGAACAAACATGTGATCATCCCGTAGATGCATCAATTAGAACCATATAATAATGAAATGGGTCATTTAGTGGATGAATATATCCACATATATCTCCTTGAATTCTTTGTAAGAATGATGAGAAATCAAAACCAAATTTTAGAATAATATGGTTTTACTGCTAATTTCCCATGTGAACATGCAGTACATAAGTACTCACTGGATAAAGAATCTTCTAGTTCTTTATTAGATATCCATGAGTATTTTCAATGATTATACTCATCATTGTAGATCCTGGGTGACCAATACGGTCACGCCAAAACACAAACATTTTCGGATCTGGGAACTTTAGATTCATGATTCATAACTGCATAAACATCTACACTCTTTATAATAGTGTTTTATAATCCAAATGATAAAACACGCAGCTTTTCTATAATAAGTTTCTGGCCTGAATCATGAGGAGTAATGCATATATATATATATTAAACATTCTCATTACTCATGGTTTCAATATGATATTCATTCCTCCGTATATCTTTGAAACTAAACAGATTCCCTTATATTCTGCTTGAATGATATAAAGTATCATTGATACACAATTAATACCATCCGGTAATAAGATTTTAGCTCTTCTAGAGCTTATAATCAGATCCGCTGGATCTGGTCTGGTATTAGACTTATATGTCTTTGAACAAAGAATATTTCTTTAAGTTCTGCTCGAATAATATTAAGTATCACTGATACATGATTTAGTATTGTTTGATAACAATATCATGGCTCTTCCAGAGCTTTCTATCATGGCTTTTCCAGAGCTTTCTATCAGATCCGTTGGACGTGATACAATATTAATATTTACTCAGATCAAAATCAAATTCATAAAATATATCTGAAATGATAATAATCTTTTCAATAGGTTTATTCTATAAACCTCGCCTCTTATCATTCACAAACATCCACTCTTGGGTATGTTTTGATATCTCATGAATATAAATATATCCAAATTCTCTCTTGATACTGCTCCATCATGAGCAAAGTATAAAATGGATAAAATATCATTTATAATCTTATTACACGTGATATTAGGATCTTAAATCCTTTTAAGATACTCACAACATCCTACTGGATGTGTAGACCCGTTTTTTTTAATTGAATGATACGTTAGGATCTTAAATCTCTTTTGTGATAATCACAGCATTCTGTTGGATGTGTATGAAATTGATACAATGTTATTTCCAATTTCATTATTTGTTAGGATCTTAAAACTCTTCTTTATGAGACTCACAACATCCTACCGATGTGTATGAAATGGATAAAATATTAATTCCATTTTCTTTATTCGTTAGGATCTTAAATCTCTTTTATAATATTCACAACATCCTACTGGATGTGTAGATCCTCTTTTTTTTCCTTCAACTGTATGATACGTTAGGATCTTAAATCTCTTCTATGATACTCACAGCATCCTACTGGATGTGTAGCTCATTCTTTCAAATAAATGATATGTAAATATATCACTTGATATATATGAGATAACTTCATATAACTTCATATTATGAACGTGTTTGAAACCCCAGGTTCCAAATAATGAAGTATGACATTCATTTATAATACTGAATCCAGAATTCTAAGTTCTCATCGGTTTTCAAAACCGTACCAACTTAAATATAATAATTCCAAAAACTTTAAGTTCTGGTTAGTTGGTTTCGCCGATCTCATATATACGATATATTACGTATAAATAATATGAATATTTAACAATTTATTTGGAGACATAGCATAAGCCAGTCCTGAGACACTGTATAAGCCAGTCCCGAGACACGGCATAAGCCAGTCTCATATATTGGATAAAAATAAATGCTGAAAATTTAAACAGTTTATTCGGAGACACATCATAAGCCAGTCCTGAGACACTGCATAAGCCAGTCCCGAGACACTGCATAAGCCAGTCTCATATATTGCATTAAAATAACAGTTTTAGGGTCATAAGATCACCTTAGACACAGCATAAGCCAGTCCAGAGATACAACATAAGCCAGTCTCATATATTGTATAAAAAAATAAATGTCAGAGTCAGAGTTATAGTCAGTATATATAGTTATATATATATATAGGTTCCATTGACGGCATAGCCATCTTGTACGTTAGGATTTTTAACCCTTTTTTATGATATTCAGAGCATCCTTCTGGATGTGTATGAAATGGATAAAATATTATTCCCATTTCATTATACATTAGGATCTTAGATTATTTTTATGATGCTTACAACATCCGACTGGATGTGTATATTTCTCTGAATATTTCTTTGAATATTGCATCAACCATGTATATAATACTGGATCCAGATTTACATGTTCTGGATATTCCATCGTGCCCGAAAACAGAGTTAATAAAGCTTAAATAAGTCAAAATAATACTTGCAAGCGGTATTAGCTGAAACGGATGGCACGGTTGCGTCCGGAACGGTCGAAATAGCTGGAAACAAGTACGAATCGCCTGAAAACGGGCAAAAAATGCACCGAAACGGAGGAAAAACATTTCTGGCTGATGTGGCGCTGACGTGGCGCGACTGCTGACGTGGAAGCATTGCTGGCTGACGTGCGCGCTGACGTGGCATGCACAGTTCGTTGACGTGACGCTGACGTGGCAGCCTGATGCTGACGTGGCGCTGACGCATGCTGACGTGCGCTGACATGGCATGACACATGCGCTGACGTGGCGGCGACGTGGCATGACATATGCGCTGACGTGGCGCTGACATGGCGGTACAGTGTCGTCTTTAACCTTGGAAAGCTGCTGGAAAAACTGGAAAAAAATGGGTGTTGACCGGACTTTGACCGGACCTAGAGACTTCGTTAGACCTCCATTTGAGACGCGGTCAGCGGCATCAGAATCGTCTTTCCGAGACGAATACAACGGTATCCTCCGAAAAGCGATCGGAGCACTTTGAATTTTCTGGGTATTTCGAAAAATCAAAATCAAAAATAAAAACTCTTGAGAACTTTTCTTTGGATGTTCTAGACTATATTCGTGCTGATAACGTGTTGAAAATTAACTAAGAAATAAGTAAGTGAAGATGAAGAAAGAGTGAGAGATGAGAGACACGAGAGAGAGACAGAGAACAAAACTGATGTATATATATTCTGTGATCAACCCAACACAAACGAAATGAAACATATACATATAGCCAAAGAGTAAAGTGGGAGGCGGTTGAAAGGGAGAGATATTTGTGTGTGATTTGTATGATGATGGCAAGTGGGGAGGCGGTGGATGATGAAGATATTTGTGTAATACATACAAGTGGTCAATAAAGCCACATATTATAATAGTCAAACTTTTGAAACAAAAATTTAGAAAGAGATATGAAGCTGAAGAAAAACTGTATGATCTTTTGATGCAAGAGTCTCTTTTATAGAGAAATCAAAAATCCAAGAGTCATTGAAATTAAGATTTTATTTGTGGTTTTATGATTTTAAGTGATGCTTTATACGGGATTTGGGGATATATGAAAAAAAAAGGTGATGCTTTATTTTCAAAAATAACTTTTCGGCTATGTTGAACATGAAAAATATATAAATTAATTAAAAAGGGAACAAATCCCCTAAAATTTTAATCGGCTTGGTTAAATTAGAAGCGACAAAAAGCGGAACCTAACTCTAAAGCAATGGCAGCACTTCACACCATCTGGGTCGGTGAACACGACCTCTGCTCTATTTCCCTACTGACTGGATGCTCCGTCAACGTGGAGTGTCCATACATTGGCCATCATGGGCCACTCCTCCTCAGTCGCCTTATTCTTCTGCATTTGCTGGTGTTAATAGCCAAAATTGGCTAAGGACCAAAGGAAAATTTTCCACCTCCCAAACCTGGTTCCATACCCGAGAGTTTCCACCAGGAGACCTCTCTATCCCGAGCCGAACTACGATACCACCCCAGGAACAAGGACGGGCTCCAGAAACATCCGGGATAGAGCCCGAAACGATCATATCTAACCCGCATCACCAAAACTAGAAGCTCCCCGAAGTCGAGGTCACCTCGCAAGTGCTGCAGAGACTCGCCTATACCTCGTTGACACAGAAGAATGTCCCTAGAAGGCCGCACCTAGCTCCAGAAGGTCAGGGGAAGCCACACCTAGCTTCAAAAGGTCATGGGAAGCCACACCTAGCTTCGAAAAGGTCAAGGGAAGCCAGATCTGGCTCCAAGCTGATGAAAATTCTCAAATATCGAGGTCAGAACACTAATCAACCTCACTAGTTGATGCACCACACCACGCCATATTCAACGACCTCTATAAAGGATCATGCTGAAAAGATATGAAGATACACTGGACCATATCTGGAAACATTACCTATATGCAGAACAAGTAATAGAATCCAAAGAGGAAACAAACTGATCTCCACCACGATACTCTCAATTCGGTTGTTAACTCAAAGTCAATGACATTAAAGCGAGAAATCCCGCCCGATAAGGAGGGGAGAGACTGAGAAAATCAAGGGGAGAATTAGTCTGTTTGACCTACAAAACTATGTATAAATAGAAAGAAAGGAAATGAAAAGAGGAGACTATTATTCGACAGGCATACAACAAATACTCAACCAAACCCCAGAGAGTGTGGAGAGCAAAAAATAAAGAAACTTGTATTTGTATACCATGCACGTTCAATAAAAATATTCTTGCTTTCTTTTTGTTAAATGATATCATCATTCCTTGGCATTCTATAAATCATCGCTACACATATAATCAATCTTGGCCACCACCTACGTGGTAGTGGTCTCGAGGGTGTTAACTGAGATTTCTCATCCCGAGCAAAATTTCCGTTAACACTTTCTAGCGCCGTCTGTGGGAACAAAAAACCTTACACCCTATTAATCGGTTATTTGCATTTACATTTTCGTTGTTTTACTGGAACTATGAGGCTCCGCTCCTCCCAAGGCCAACATAGAGTCTCGGAGCAACCTCCGGCGAGGTTAACACGAAAGGCCACGAGAAAGGGGAGAAAGTCTGGATATAGTCAAGCTCCGGTCCAAACAACCAATGCGCGGGCTACTGGCCACCCTATAGTGAGCCAGGCCGCGCTCGACCAACAAGCGGCGGCCTTCGTAGAATCCATCCGCGTCCGCCTGCTCGCTGAAGGCATCACAATCCAGCTAACCAACCTGAATGATCAGGGAGAGCCGAGCAGGCTCGGGGCTAGGCCACCTGCTTTCGATCGCCTAGGACCTCCTCTTCCAGAGCCGGCCCGAGATAGATCAAGGCCCCAATGTTCAATTCGGGATAGGCTGGGACCCATGCCCCCAGTTCCGAAAAGACTTTCGCAATATCAACCCAGGTTAGTTAAGTCTGCCGCGGATGCTTTTACCCAAAAGCCACGAGGGCTATCTCATCCAAATACATCCAGGAGAACTGCCCGGGCCCTAGAGGAGGAAAGTAGACAAACTCCCCAAGCGGATCCTATCTAAGAGGAGGACCGGATAGAAATTGCCAGTTCATCGGAAAGACTCGACAGTGAGGAATCTGAGGTTAACTCGAAGAGACCTGGGAACAAGCGACTGAGGGATCAGCTGGCAAAGTTACAAAAAGAGGTCCAGCAGATACGGAAGGGAAAGAATAAGGAGGATAAAAAGGATCCCCTGAGCGCTATGAACGCTCCCTTCACTAGGAGGATCCGGGAAGCAGAGCTCCCCCCAAAATTCAAAATGCCGCAGATAAGTTCTCCGGAACGGAAGATCCTCTAAGCCACCTAGAGAGCTTCGTTCAACAGATGAAGGTCCAGAACACTACCAGAGCAGCTATGTGCAGAATGTTTCCAACGACCCTAACCGACTATGCGAAAACCTGGTTCAGGAAACTGCTAGTTGGCAGCGTGGATTCTTTCACGAAATTATCAACAGATTTTTGCTCACAGTTCCAAGGAGTCAAACCTCATCCGAAAGATCCCATACACCTCTAATATGTGATCCAGGAACGAAGTGAAACTCTTCAGTCTTACGTGGAACGTTTTCACAAGGAGGTCATACAAATGGGAGTTTTTACGGAAAAAGAAACCCTCGCCAACTTCAGGCGAAACCTATGGGCAGGAAAGTTTTTCCGTTCCTTCGCCAAGAGACCTCTCGAGACTTACCAGGAGGCCTAAGACTGGGCTCTTGAGCAGGTCGAGATCGACGAACAACTCAAGGTCAAGATGGAACACAACGACATGAGAACGGCAAAGCATCTGAAGAACGAAGCCCCCAAATTTGAGCCAGTGCAGAAAACTCAGAATAAACCTCCTAACAGGTCAACCTATCGCCTCCCTGCTCCTCTGCATAGGCAAGAAAGATATCCAGCAAAACGAACCCCTCCCCGGGCTACGCCGCCTCCCAGGACCGTGGCTCCAGTAATGCAAGGGGAAAAATGGTATGACTACTGCACCCCTTTGAATGCTTCCAGGGAAACAGTCTACCTTGCCATACGAGATAAAGGGTTGCTCCAAAAGCCCACTCCCATGAAGGCCCCAGCTAACAGGAGAAACCGGTACAAGTACTGCGACTACCACGAAGACGTGGGCCACAACACCTCAGAGTGCTATAATTTGTGCAACCAGATTGAGGCCCTGATAAGGGGAGGATGCCTGATTGAGTTCTTACAACAGGTCAGAGATAATATCATGACTGGAAGGGAGGTACAAGCTGAAATCCATGAAGACGCAGAAAAGAGGAAAGGGGAACAGGCTGACTTAATGCAACAGATCCAGGTGATACACACTATCAGCGGAGGTCCTACACTGGCTGGCATTTCCAATAACTCCCGAAAAAACCACACCAGAAAGGTTCCCCGCATCGGAGAAAGCCGGGGGATCTTCGAAGTCAGCCAGAGCTCGACAGAGCCCTCCCAGTCAGCGCAGATCGTATTCACCGAAGTAGATGTCTTCAACACTGTGCAACCTCATGATGATCCTATGGTAATCACGATACAGATCGCCAACTGTCTGGTCCATCGCGTGCTCGTGGATACAGGTAGCAGTGTAGATATCCTCTTCAAGGATACCCTGGAAAAATTGAACCTAAAGCAATGTTGTTACAACATCTGTACCATTCCGCTTTACGGTTTCATTGGAGATTCGATCATACTAGTGGGGTCGATGATCCTCCCAGTAATCATCGGAATCACCCATCTCCAACAGAATGTTATAACCGACTTTGTTGTGGTGGACACCCCATCTGCCTACAACGCCATCCTAGGGAGACCTTTCATGTCTTCCTTGAAGGGAGTCTTGTCCATATACCACAACGTCCTGAAATTCTCGGTTGAAACCAAAGTAGGAGAGGTACGCGGAGACCAGCAGGCAGCCAGGAAATGCTACGCAGTATCTGCCAATCCTGCAGCCCTAGCGAAACAGTGTGTACATGTGACATTAATCCAGGAGGACGGATAATCCAGGAGGAGAAGGAGCCCGCGGAACATCCTAAGCATCCGGAGAGCGAACTTATTATGCCTTAAGAGGAAGAACGGAGTAAGGAATGGGCAAGCGGGCAGCCCGTAGATAAACTAGAAGAGATACCTATCAGGAATGATGATCCCTCCAAGGTCGTCAAGGTCGGAGCCACCCTTGATCCAGAAGTAAAAAGAGGACTGATTGACCTTCTCAGGGAGTTCAGTGACATCTTCGCCTGGAACCATGATGAAATGCCTGGAATCCCAGCATCATTGGCCGCCCATCGGCTAGCAGTAGATCCAACAGTCAAGCCCGTCAAGCAGAAGAGGCGTCACTTCAACGCTGATAGGAACGCTGCGGTGCAGGAAGAGGTTGATAAATTGATCAAAGCAGGGTTCATCAGAGAAATATGCTACCTCGAATGGATCGCCAACGTGGTCATGGTTACGAAAGCGAATGAGAAGTGGCGTATGTGTGTCGATTACACTGACCTCAACCGGGCTTGTCCGAAAGACAGTTTTCCTTTACCAAAGATCGACCAGCTGGTTTACTCCACGTCTGGAAATAAACTTTTGAGTTTTATGGATGCATTCTCAGGATACAACCAGATTAAAATGCACCCGGCTGACCAAGATAAGACCGGTTTCATTACTGGGCAGGGCTTATACTGCTACAAGGTGATGCCGTTTGGTTTGAAGAATGCGGGGGCCACATACCAGCGGTTGGTTAACAAACTGTTCAAGCCCGAGATAGGAAGGACGATGGAAGTGTATATCGACGACATGATCATAAAATCCCCGGCTGCAAAAGGACATCAGGAAGACCTTCGCAAAACCTACCTCATACTGAGGGAAAACCAGATGCGTTTGAACCCCTCCAAATGTGCCTTTAGGGTAACGGCATGGAAGTTTCTGGGCTTCATGGTTCATGAGAGAGGTATAGAAGCCAACCCAGAAAAAATCAAAGCTATCTTGGACCTGGAATCCCCAACCTCGCTCAAGCAAGTACAGATTCTGACTGGACGGGTGGCGGCACTCAACAGGTTTATCTCTCGCTCCACCGATAAATGTCTCCCTTTCTTTAAGGCCATCAAACAAGGGAAAAATATGAAATGGAGCCAGGAGAGCGAATAGGCTTTTCAAGCTTTGAAAGAATACCTAACAAGCCCCCCATTATTAGTCAAGCCGGTTCTCGGAGATGAGTTACAGATCTACCTGGCCGAATCAGAAACTGCAGTAAGCAGGGCTTTGGCCAAGGATTGTAGCGACGGTTTTCAAAGACCCATATACTATGTGAGTCATGCTTTGACCAAATCAGAAAGGAATTACATTCTCCTGGAAAAGTTCACTTATGCTCTGGTGATCTCAGCGAGGAAACTCCGTCCCTATTTTCAAGCTCACACAATAGCAGTGGTAACAGACCAACCCCTCCGCCAATTCTTGCAAAGACCAGACGTGTTTGGAAGGCTAGTCTTATGGGCACTAGAGCTCACTCAGTTCGACCTAAAGTATAAGCCCCGGACTACGATTAAGGCACAGGCTTTGGCCGACTTCGTGGCAGAATTCTCAGCAATCCCAGATCCAGATGATCCCTCAGTATCAAATGAGGTCCCTGAGAAGATATCCGAGGTTGACAATTGGCCAGAAGGCTGCAAGCCATGGACCCTCTTTACCGATGGAGCATCCGGGCAAGCCGGGGGAGGAGCCGGCATAGTTTTAATAGATCCGAAGGGGACCGAATTCTGTCACTTTTTCAGATTCGAGTTTAAAGCTACCAACAACGAAGCGGAATATGAAGCCCTCCTAGCCGGGATGAAGGTAGCCATTGAACTAAAGGCTGACTATCTGCAAATCAAGAGCGATTCATTGCTTGTTGTAAACCAGGTGACTGGGGTCTACCAGGAAAAGGGAGATAATATGGCTGCCTACCTAAATCTAGCTCGGCTGCTAAAAAGCAAATTTAAGGGACTCAAGATCGATTAAGTGCCTCGACACCAAAACCATCGAGCGGATGTTCTAGCTAAAATAACGGCGAACTGAGGCCAGTCCCTACCACGGGGAATTCCCCTCCAAGTAATCACCCAACCAAGCATAGCCACAAATGGAGAAATTTGTTCCCTGGATCACCTGCCTTACTGGATGGACCCAATTGTCGCCTACCTCCTTGAAAGAGAGCTTCCCGAAGGGCCCGTCCAAGCCCGAAGAATTAAGAGACTCTCAGTCCGATACTGTATGGTGGACGGGTACCTCGACAGGAGGGGCAGATCCCTCCCCTTGCTTAGGTGCTTACATCCCGATGATGCTAAGTGGGCATTGAGAGAGGTCATGTTTGGGGACTGTGGGAACCACATAGGTAGGGAAGTTCTAGCCTATACGATGCTTCGTATGGGGTACTATTGGCCGACCATCCATCAAGACGCAAAATGTTTTGTGCAATCTTACGAACCCTGTCAAAGAAATTCAAACTCGAACCACCAGCCACCCGAGCGACTGTCGTCCCTCAGTTCACCTTACCCCTTTACCATGTGGGGAATCGACCTAATTGGGCCACTCCCTACCGCTCCCGGACAGATGAAACATGCTATCGTGGCTATCGACTACTTCACAAGATGGGTTGAGGCAGGACCTCTTTCTCGAATATCAGAAAAAATACAACCAAGTTCATCAAGACTAACGTGGTATGCAGATTCGGGACCCCTCTCATCATTATAGCTGACCTAGGGAAGCAATTCGACAATGCCCGGTTCAAAGACTTTTACAAGAGATTGGGGATCGACATCAGGCTCGCTTCAGTGGCTCATCCCCAGACTAAGGGGCTAGTAGAATCTACCAACAAGACTATCAAGAAACTTCTGAAAAAGAAGCTACAGCAGAAGAAAGGTAAATGGGCCGAAGAGCTACTAGAAGTCTTCTGGGCATACCAGACTACAAAGAGAACAGCTACCGGGGAAACACCTTACTCCCTGGCCTTCGGGGTTGAAGCAGTCCTCCCCATCGAGCATAAATTAACCTCGTTCAGGGTACAGCACTTTGAGCCCGAAAGTAATGAAGTCAAGCTCCGGGCTAATCTAGTCCTCTTAAAAGAAAAACAAGACCGGGTAGCAGAGAAAGTAGCGATCTACTAGAGCAAGATCGCTAGATACTTCAACCAAAAGGTCAGAGCCCGAGAATTCAAAGAAGGGGACCTGGTACTTAGGAAAGTGACCTTGAACACTCGGAAAAGGTCGGATGGAGTCTTAAGTCCCAATTGGGAAGGGCCATATTTGATAAAGCTAGTTGTTCGCAATGGAGCTTATATTCTCGAAGACATGGACTGACGATCCATCAACCACACTTAGAGTGCAGATCATTTAAGGAAATTCTACCTTTGAAAGGAGTTCTCAAGCAGACTACCCCCACTTAGTTTTCATTACAAACCCTAATAAAGATGTACTACATCTCGATCATCAATAAAGTCATTTTCCTTTTCTCTTCCATCTTTGTCTCCAACTATGTTCGACATTAGTGACTATGCCCTTGTATGGGATTTCAACATAAACATCCCGAGACCAGGAAATAGCTCGATAGCCCTCCTGATGCCTTGGTCGGGCTACCACCCCCAAGAAGGATCTGAGTGTAAGAGCATAGTTGCCCTCCAGATCTCAAAGACCAGGAAATAGCTAAGTAGCCCTCCTGATTTCTTGGTTGGGCTATCACCCCATAAATATATATATATATATATATAATGTTTACTTTCGTGTGCAGGATCAAAATTATCATAATTCCCTACACGAATCTTAATTGTTGCTACAGATGCTACTTTGGATCCTATTCAAGACCAGAAATAAAATAAAAGTTCTCAAAAGCGATTCGATTTCTCATTGAGGACAAGGAGAGCCTATCCCCCGATAAGGCTACATCCACCAAATGGGGAGCCCAACCCCCGAACTCGGGATACAAAAAAAAAAGAGAAAGAAAGCTAATAAGGGCAAAACGGGGTGCCCACCCCCTTTTCCGGGCAATCAAAAACAAGTCATGATGAACTGCTTCAAGCTTTGGGACTCTCTTGGCTCCCCTCCGCTGGCCCTCATCCTTCTTGTTGATCTCCGCCATCAACCCCCTCTACGGATAGCTGTCTATCTAGGTTATCCTTGCCGATAGCTCCTCCATTTAGATACTACATTGGTTGATCAGCATGATCTTCCTCCAAAACCTCATTAATCACGTCCATAACCTCAGGCGGGATAGCCGCGTCAAGAAGGGCAGTCGTGGACCCCGTCTGGCTCCTGTCGACCTCCATCTCTGTTAAAGGGGGATCCTCAGACGGGCTCCTAACCTCTTCACCAGCTCCAGAATGGTCCTCCTCGGATCGAGAGGACATCACTTTACTAGAAGACTCCCCAGGACCTGAGGTGGTAAAGGTAGGAAGGGGGAATGGAGGATCTGTCTGAGCGGCCTGTTTCCCAGCTCCTGCTTGGCTCGAAGGGACCACCTTGTCGCCTTCAGGGCGAGATAGCTCGGCAGCCTTGAGCAATATTTCTTGTCTATCCCAGCCAGCAATAGATGACAAATCAAAAAGAGGAGAAAGAGCTTTCGCGGCCTGATAGGAAGCGTAGAAATATCCGTCGCTGAAGGAGGTCTCCGCGTCGGCTTGCAGCTTGGTCACCTGAGTAATCAGAGACTTGTTCTCGAGGTCCAACTTCTTAGCCTCAGATCTCCAGGAATCCCGCTGCCTAGCCCACCGGACAGATTGAAGACGCTCCTGATCATAACACTGTTTCATCCTCTCATGATCACAGCGAAGCTCAGCCATCTCGACCTTGACCTTTCCCTAATTGGAAGTCACCTCTTCCACTAAAGACCGAGCCTGCTTGAGCAGTTCCCTGGCTTTCTCAGCTTCAGCTTCGGCTTTTACAGCCCGGTCACGGAGGAGGGCTACCTGCTGGCCCATCGCAACATTAAACTTGAAGGCCTACAAAATACAGAACCAGAGTTACTGAACGAATTAACAAGAGTAGCACGAAGGAAATACAATTACCTCAGCTAAAATAGCATACCCCTTGGTTATAAGGACATCCACAGGCATGGAAGCCATCTTGGAGATCCCGCCACCCGGACAGGACGCTATGAATTGCTCCAGGATCTCATCCCGCCCTGTCGAGCTCGACTAAGGCCGAGAGCGGCTGGAAGGAACCCTTGCGACACCTTTCCCAGAAGCGACACCTTTCCTAGAAACCTCCGAAGCTTTGATTTTTGGAAGTGCAGCGGAATCAGGTGTTTGAGTCGAAGGGGTAGCAACTTTAGCAACCATGGCCGAAGGGACAGAATCAGCCTAGCCAACTACCTGGGGAGCTTTACCCAAAGCCCGAAAAGCCTGCGAAGCAAGAGTGGCCATCTTGGACCCAGCCAGAGAGATAGATGAAGCAAGAACAGGTTCGACCCTAGTGGAGGGAAGAGAAACTCCACCTTGAGGAGAGCATGAGACGTGGCGGGTGGCCGGTTCCACGACAAAAACTGTGAATAAGCAGATTAAAAAAGAAAATGTTAGAACCAAGCTGAGTAATAAGGCAAAGCAACTCAATGACACTTACGAGGAATAGCATCTGAGATCTGCAAATATTTGTTCACCCTACGAGGATCAAAGGCTTCAGCAGTAGGGAACTTCAGATTCAAATAATTCCAGGCTAGAATAGCCTTCAAAACGGCTTCGAATTCAGAAGGTAGGGAGTCCCGGTCCCATGAGGGATTGTCACTGAAAGCCATGGGAACCTCGAATTCATGCCTGCCGATGAAAATCGAGCTCCCCCAGTCATCCCCCGCAAGGATCCATTCTTCTTTCCCAGCGGGGTCCTTCTTCGAAGCACCAGGAATGATGAACTTGAGCCTGTTCTTGGCCTTGGCATAGAACTGGCCTCGAGGAGCGCCAGACAGGCTCCCAATCTGGAAGAGATAGGCCAGCTCCTCTGCACCTGGCTCCCTCGTCACCTTACTCATCTGACATTGTTCCCTCCATAGTACAAGGAAACCAATCAGATGCCTCTAGAAGCCAGACGTCAACTGGAGGGGAGCGAGCTGGATGGCATTGAGAGCCTGCCGAAGAGTCGGATGGAGAGGAAGCCTGACCCCATTCTCAAGAGCGGCCACATGATTCGGAAGCACGCCTTTAGGGGGGTTGAAGAACTCATAATTTTTGGGAGGCACCGAGATGGATACGCTGTAGTGGATGCCAAACTTTGACCTCAAGCGGTGAATCGAGACCGGGTCAACAATGGAATCTAGGACAACCCGAAAATCGTAAGGAGGGAGCCTCTCCACAAGAGGACCAGGAGCTGAGACCCGATGCTCCCCCGTGACGCCACTGTCCACTTCTTTGTTGGAATCTTCGTCGATGACATCCAAAGGATGGTCAGGATGGTTGGAGAACCCAGTCCCGATGGATACATTCCTACTTGACCGCATACGTTGCGAGGTGGGCAGGGAATCGTCGTCGTCAGAACTCCTCCTAGCCCGCTTCCCAGAGTAAAACTGACAACCTCCTCATTGTCAATTATGGAATCAGCTGAGTTGCGACTGGTTTTCGACATAGTAAAAGCCAAAAAGGATGAAGAATGAAGAAAAAAGCAAGCTTGGAGGAAAGGCTATGGAAATATTTCTTAGCAAAAAAATTTAGTTCGAAGAGATGTGAGGAAGATAAGGAGAAAAATAGATATATATATATATATATATATATATATAGGCAGGAGGGCAACAGCATGAGCTACCGAGATACTCGTTTGGTAACGGTAAAAAATCTCGGGGACTACAGTAACGTAACCGGATTAAACTCAGAAGCGGGCTAATCATCTCACGCCACATCACTTACGCAGTTAAGAGGAAGATCTCCCCAAGATTCTGGTAACTGTAAAAAATCTCGGGGACTGCCGTAACGCAATCAGATTAATTCGGAGATAAATTAGTCGGTTCGCATCACGTCACTCAAATGAAGAAATTTCCCCAATATTTCGGTAACGGTAAAAAGAGGAAGATTTCCCAAATAAAGTTAAAATCTGACCTCAACCCCAAGCTCGACGTCTGGTGTTCAAGTCAGAGGGGACTTCTGTTAATAGCCAAAATTGGCTAAGGACCAAAGAAAAATTTTCCACCTCCCAAACTTGGTTCCATACCCGAGAGTTTCCATCAGGAGACCTCTCTATCCCGAGCCGAACTACGATACCACCCCAGAAACAAGGACGAGCTCCGAAAACATCCGGGATAGAGCCCGGAACGATCAGATCTAGCCCGCATCACTAAAACTAGAAGCTCCCCGAAGTCGAGGTCACCTCGCAAGTGCTCCAGAGACTCGCCTATACCTCGTTGACACAGAAGAATGTCCCTAGAAGGGCGCACCTAGCTCCGGAAGGTCAGGGGAAGCCACACCTAGCTCCGGAAGGTCAGGGGAAGCCACACCTAGCTTTGAAAGGTCAGGGGAAGCCACACCTAGCTTCGAAAAGGTCAAGGGAAGCTAGATCTGGCGCCAAGCTGATGAAACTTCTCAGATATCGAGGTAAGAACACTAATCAACCTCACTAGTTGATGCACCACACCACGCAATATTCAACGACCTCTATAAAGGATCATGCTGAAAAGATACGAAGATACACTGGACCATATCTGGAAACATTACCTATATGCAGAACAAGTAATAGAATCCAAAGAGGAAAGAAACTGATCTCCACCATGATACTCTCAATTCGGTTGTTAACTCAAAGTCAATGACATTAAAGCGAGAAATGCTGCCCGATAAGGAGGGGAGAGACTGAGAAAATCAAGGGGAGAATCAGTCTGTTTGACCTACAAAACTATGTATAAATAGAAAGAAAGGAAATGAAAAGAGGAGACTACTATTCGACAGGCATACGACAAATACTCAACCAGACCCCAGAGAGTGTGGAGAGCAAAAAATAAAGAAACTTGTATTTGTATACCATGAACGTTCAATAAAAATATTCTTGCTTTCTTTTGGTTGAATGATATCATCATTCCTTGGCATTCTATAAATCATCGCTACACATATAATCAATCTTGGCCACCACCTACGTGGTAGTGGTCTCGAGGGTGTTAACTGAGATTTCTCATCCCGAGCAAAATTTCCGTTAACAGTTGGGAAACGGGCTCTACCGGCTGGTCTTTTAGTTCAATACAGCTAAACTCTCCTACAAAATCTACCAGGGCCTGTCCCTTAATAGTGGTTCTTGGTCTGAACTAGATGTCATACTGCGTAAGCTCCAGGGCCCATAAAATGAGGCGGCCTGATACATTGGGGCACTGCAAGAACTACCTGAGGGGCTGGTATAATATGACTGCTACAGTGTGGGCATGGAAGTAGGGACGCAACTTTCAGGACACCGTTACCAAGGCCAATGCCAACTTAGCCAGCAAGGTGTAGTTCTTTTCTATTTTGTTCAAAGATCGGATGACATAGTATACCGGCCTCTGGACCCCTCATTCACATTCCCTAACTAGTGTTGCACTCGACGCTGGAGTTGATACAGCGAAGTAGAGTTGTAATATATCCCCTAGTAATAGCTTAATTAGCAGAGGCGGGCTGGCCAAGTTTTCCTTAAGTTCTTAGAAAGCACACTCGCTCTTGGGACCCCAGGTCATAACCTTCCTCATCTTGATTTCTCGAAAGAAAGGGAGGCACTTTTCAGTTGAGCGTGATATAAATCCGTTATCCGACCAGTCAGCCCTTGCACTTGCTTCAAGTTAGTTGGGGATTCTAGGGCGAGGATGGCCTTGATCTTCGCTGGATTTGCTTCGATTCCCCTCCAGTGGACCATGAATGAAAGGAATTTGCCCGTCGAGGTATCGAAGGTGCATTTATTGGGGTTCGACCTCATTTGGTTGTGCCTCAATACTTCAAATGTATAGCGTAGGTGCTCGGTGTGATTCATTGCCCACTGCGACTTAGTGATCATATCAACTATATACACTTCTGTCATCATCCATATCTAGTCTTTGAACAGTTTGTTCACTAGTCGCCGGTTCATTGTCCCGATGTTTTTCAGCCCAAGGGGCATGACTTTATAGCGGTAAATGCCTTGGCTAGTAATGAAACTGGTCTTCTCCCTGTCTTGGGGGTGCATCACAACCTGGTTGTAGCCTAAAAAGGAATCCATAAAGCTAAGGAGCATATTCCCCGTGGTCCACCAACTGGTCTATCTTAGGTAGCGAAAAGCTGTCCTTGGGGCATGTGCAGTTCAAGTCATTGTAATCTATGCACATGCACCATTTCCCATTGGCTTTGGTGACCATGACCATGTTGGCGACCCACTCCATGTACTGGGCTTCACTGACGAACCATGCCCTGAGGAGCGTGTCTACTTCCTCCAGTATTGCCACGTTCCTATCGTGGTTGAAGTTTCTTCTTTTGTTTGATCGGTTTGAAGGTTGGTTCCATATTTAATAGATGGAATATTATATCCATGGGGATCCCGGGCATTACCTCATGGCTTCAGGTGAACAAATCGTGGTAGTCACGCATGATCTGCTTGAGGGCTGTCTTCAGCTCTGGTCTCATCGTGTTCCTAACCTTTACTACTATTGGTGGATCCCAATATCTGATAATCACGGCCTCAAGCTCTTCCAATGGCTATCCTCTTGCACAGTCTTCTTTCTTCCTCTCATGGTCGACTCATTCCTGATCAATTTCCATCTGATCTGCCTGTTCTGGCTGGACTACTTCCACTTTTTTTATGCCCGGTCTTGCTTTGTCGACCCTACCCTGATGAGCGTATCTACTTCCTCCTGTATTGCTACGTTCCTATCGTGGTGGAAGTTTCTCTTCTTTTGTTTGATTGGTTTGAAGGTTGGTTCCACATTTAATAGATGGAATATCATATCTATGGGGATGCCGGGCATTTCCTCATGGCTCTAGGCGAACAAATCATAGTAGTCGCGCAGGATCTGCTTGAGGGTTGTCTTTAGCTTTGGTCTTATCATGGTCCTAACCTTTACTACTATTGGTGGATCCCAATCCCCGATAATCATGGCCTTACACTCTTCGAATGGCTATCCTCTTACACAGTCTTCTTTCTCTTCTTTCTCCCTCTCATGGTAGACTCATTCCTTATCAATTTCCATCTGATCTGCATGTTCTGTCGGGACTACTTCCACCCTTTTTGAGCTCGGTCCTGCCTGGTCCCCTGCAGTGATTTGCAAACATTACTTCATCAGCACAGTGGGATTAGAAGAGATGGTGTAGCACTTTCGTGCCATCTGTTAGTTTCCTCTGAGGTCCACCACTTGGTCTTCTACGGGGAACTATAACATGTTGTGGTAAATGGAAAGCACTCCCTTGATCTTTGAGAGGAAGAGTCTCCCTAAAATAATATTGTACGCGTTTGAGGTGTCGACCACGATGAATTCCACCATGGTATTCACCTGCATGGGGGCTTCTCCAATGATGACTGGCGGGATCATGGACCCGGAGGGAAGAATGGAGTCCCTGGTGAATCCATATAGGAGGTGGTGCAACTGTTGTAGCAAGGGTCCTTCAATTTGAATCAGTCTAGCACGCTCTTGAAGAGGATGTCCATACTGATCCCGGTATCGATCATGACACGGTGTACCTGACAGTTGGCCACTTGGATCGTTACCACCATCCGGTCATCGTGGGTTATTACAGTATTGTGGACATCATCATCAGTGAAAATGATCTGACTGCTGGGGGACCAACCTAGTGCTCTCTTGGTAACTCTGAACACCTGCTCTCCCTCGGTGAGCCGCAATACCTTTCTTGCATAGTTTTTTCTTTAATTGTTGGAAGCCTCAGCCGTGGTCGAGCCTCCACTAATGGTGTTTATTATCTAGATTTGCTGCATAAGATCTTTTCATTTGTCCTTCCTCTTTTCCTCATCCTCCGTGAGTCCCCTTTGCACTTCCTTCCCGGTTTTTATATCTTCCCTCACCAACTACAGGAACTATTACAGTAGTCCTCCTCTAACTAGGCTCTCAATTTGGTTGCGAAGGTTGAAGCACTCTGATATGTTGTGACCCATATCCTTATGGAAGTTGCAGTATTTAATCCGGTTTCGTCGGTCCAGGGGGGGGGGGGGGGGGGGCGCTTTATGGGCCTTAGCTTTTTGAGGAGGCATTTGTCCCTGATAGCTGGGTAGACCACCTCTCTGGGGACGTTCAGTGGGGTGTAGTGCTTGTAAGCGGCCTCTTCTTGGTCATTTACCTTCACCACTTCCTTGGAGGGGAGTGCTAGTCGGGTTGGTGAGGTCCTCCAGACTAGGGATCTTCTAACTGAGAAACAGTTTTTGTTTAAAGAAGGTGGAGACATGCTGAAGAAGGATCTGTTGGGAGAGCGGTTGCTGTGCCTCTGGGGCGGTTCTACCTTGTGACTCTCTTTTTTCGGGCGTTTAGCAATTCGCGTTTCATCGTGCTTTATCTTAACCCAGAGCTGCTCATCCATTCCTCCCTGCTCGAGGGCACTTGTGTAAGCTTCTTGGTAGGTTTTCAGCATGTCTTTGCTTAATGATCTCCATAGTTTTCCAACCCAAAGGTTCTGTCTGAAGTTGGTGAACGTCTTTCCCTCGGCGAAGACTCCTATCTGGATCACCTTTTATAGAATCTCTTCCCGTATGACTTGAGCCATTCTCCCCACTTCTACACCAGATAGTGGAGCATGATGGGGTTCTTTGGGCATGGTTTCACCCTTTGGAATTGGGCACAAAAGTCCCATGACAAGCTAGTGAAAGAGTTCACGCTACTAGGGGGAATTTTCTGAACCAAGTCTTGGCGAAGTCGGTCAACGTGGAGGGGAACATTCTGTACATCACTCTTTTTGAGGCATTCTGGACCTCCATCTGATGCATAAATGATTCCAAGTGGCTGAGGGGGTCCTCTATGCCAGAGTACTTCTCTGCGGGCATTTTGAAATTATGAGGGAGCTTTACCTTTTAGACCGCATTAGAGGGGGGCGTGCATCTCATTGTGGGGGTTTTTCAGCTTCCCCTAGTGCTTCCCCTTCCCTAGCTCCTCCAAGCATCTCACCATCTTTTCCATCTGGTCCTTCAGGCGCTTTGAGTCATTATCTCTGAACTGGGCTTCTGGACCCGCTTCCTCACAGTCGGTTTTGGATGCGGCGGTCACTCTCGGCTCACACCTGGCTTCTCTCCCCTGTCCATCTTACGTTTTTGACCACTCCACCTTGGCTCTGCTCCTGGTTCCAGATCTGTCTGTCACGTCGGCCTAGCTCTAGGCCACCACTCCTTGGGGAACTTAAACGGCGGATCGGATCCAGCGTGGTTCCGATGCAATTGGCCTTTAGGCTGGGAGTGGTACGGGACCATGCCTTTCGAACATCACAACTCTTGTGCTGGGTTAGGCTTCATAAGTATAGGAAGCAGGAAGGACAATCTGAGTAGGGGGTTCAAACATATTCTGACGGATTTCTTCCATGAAGGTAGCCACTTGGAGCTCGAATAGGTCCTGAGCGGTGAGATCATTCCCACGAGGAAAAGTGATTTATTGATTGAAAACTAATTTTAATTCTAATTTAAACTAACAGTATCTAACAGATTGTTTTGAGAATTGAATTAAACTAAATTAAACTAAGAGACTAAATTAATTAAGGGCAAGTAATAAGAAATTATGGATTGTGATCAAGGAATGAGAAATACTAGGTCATCAATGATTTCCAATTATAAACACTCAATGTATGGATTTAACTTGTAAACAAATTCACTTAATTCAATGGTTCATTCTTTATCTTTAATATGACTATTACCGTATGATCGCGGGATGAGTCACGTATTCCCAATTATTATTCACCATTGGTCTATGGTGTGAACAACGATTGGAAATCCTTTAAGCGCAAGAAATAAGAACCAAATTCTATACTTTGTTTGGCCTATGCTAAAGATGAAATTCATTCATTCAAAAGAGCATTAATCAAGGTTAGGTTTGGTCTATACTCTAACCCTAATTCTCAAATAGTCTTAACCCTAAAATCATGCCAAATAATTTATCCACCCTTGGTCTATGGTGTGAATAAATATTAAAACTAATGAGGAGTTAAGCAATTAAGCACAATGACTAAATCAAGAATTAAATTGATGAAATAATAATTAATCCATTCATGAGCATTCACAAAAGGTTCACATTGATTACCTAGTTATGGGATTAGTTACACATCATGAAAATAAAAAGAGAAGAGAAAGAAAAGATAAAACCCATCTTGGCCTTCAATGAGTTCTTCAAGTCTTCAATGATGAATTCTTCTTCGTCTTCGAATCTTCAACGTGTAAAGATGAATGAAAGTTGTGAGGTGATGTATGGTGATGGAGTAATGGGGGCGGCCCCCTTGGTGGCTTGGGACCTCCCTTGGTTTGTGTATTTCGAAATTTGGGTTCAAAGGGGTTTAAGTAGGCTTTAGATGCTAAGCCAAGTCCTTAAACAACAAGGAAATCAATTCTCTTTTAGAACTCTAGCTTTTTGGGATTTTATTTCTTTCCTAATCCATTAAAATTGATTTCTTATTGAAGGAAGATAAGGATTAGATGTCAACTTGCTTTATAAGACTCACACACATGTCCACGAATGTAATATTTCATGTTTTGACAACTTACAAAATAAATCCCGTCACTATTCACGGAATTATAACTGATCTGACCATCGGTTACTAAAATGGGCATAACCTCTTCTAAGAATATCGGAATTGCTATCCGAAAAGTGCACCAGAAACTAGACTTCCAGGGCTTTCCATCCATAGGTGGTAAGACACACAATTCAATCGGATCTGAGAGATATGGTCCTTGTAATATTAATTTTCTGCACTGGCCAAAATTCAGCCTTTCCCGAAGTGTTGCACGGCGTAGACCGTAGTTGAGGTTGATGCCTGGGAAGCTTTATAGACCACAGAAAAGAACAGAAATCCAACTGGAATGTATAGCTGGATGTGCCACAGTGGAGGTCATGCATGGAGAGCGGCCTACATAGCGGTGTTTGACAATTTTGCCCTTTTTCTTCTCATTTAAGCTTTTTTCCTTGAAAGTACCATCAAACACTTCATCTAAGGAATGTGACCTACACATGCTCAACAAACACATAAAATATCTAATTTCACCCGAGAACAAAGTACAAATAATAGGAAATGAGGACCTATATTATGTACAAAATAGACCGATCTGCGGCGCCGGTAGCACCTCGGCCTGCGGTTGGTAGGGCTAAGCCGACACATTTTCTTGAGCCCACATATCTTGGGTGGAGACGTAGGAGTAGGGACCTGATGGGTCAGGTTGGCCTTGGGAGGGTCTCAACCTCATTTCATAGAACCTGTAAGAAATGGGTTAGTGTAAACGAAAGTAAACCATCGTGGTCCAGTGAGTTTTTCCCACAGACGGCGCCACAGCGTTATCCCAAAAATCTGGTGTTGACTCTGGACAACATTTAGACCGGGTGGAGTGATGCTCTACGGTAAGAGGGGCCCAGGCGTGGACTGGGGAGCCAGGTTGCGGTTTAGGGTGCGGTAAGGGTACCGGGCTTAGGTGTTAGCAACGGGGTTTGTTGGTCATGTAGGACCGGCGACGCCAGAGTTTAGCCTGGACTAGTTCCTAAGAATGCTGGTACCGGTCGTGACTAGGATTGGTCACGACTCAAGCTAGATTATGATAACAGAGTATCGGGTTGTATAGGAATGAATAAATCATGATTCTCATTCATACACCTTTGATTCTCTCACACACACATACACAATAGGTGTTTCAATCACGAAAACCAATCATTCTATAGTAGGAAATTACACAAATTACAAGTCTCATGCTTAGACTAATCGTTCTATTGTAGTGAAACACACTCTTTTCTCTCTAAAGTCCTACCCTTCACTCTTCTTGAGTTAGGGTATTTATAGAGTGTCTTGGATGTGGCAAATGGGAAGGGTCCTCTCATGAGAGAGCCCGTGGCGCTATCCTCACTGTTCCTCTTCACCGGGCCCACGATGGCACACACCCCGAAGGGCCGTGATCACTCCAGTTGTGCCCTAGTACTGGCTAGGTCATCGAGTAGGTAGGTGGGATGATTCTCTTTTAGGCAGGATAACCGTTAGGAGATCTCCACCGTCTATTTTTATCGGGAATAGGCACGACACACGGCCCAGAGGGCCAGGATGGCCCTACCTGCTCTAGTGTCCACATGGGTGCTTCGTAGATGATTATGTGGCACTTTCCCCAATTCTAGATGGCCATAGATGCCTGAGCTAGCTAGAGAGGTCGCTTTCGCAAGTAGGGCTAGCTGGGGGGACAGTGCCAGCGTCTACCACGCAGCCACTGTCAGAAGTTTCTTCTCATCATTTCCCTTTTCTGCTTAGGTGATTTTTGCATCCATTCTACCTGCTGGAACTCAGGTTCCTCTTTGGTGATGATTGGAATTGACCTTGGGTAGGACTGAGCCGGACCGCCATCAGGCCATTGGTGTTGATCGATGCAGCGCGATCAAGACTGTCAACCGCTTATCTTTCCCTTCCTTTGTCAACTGGACAAAACTAATGCTCACCTACTGAACACGCTTTTTGTGTCATTATCAAACTATGAATTCAAGATATTTATAAGAAGTCCTAGCTATGTGCTCTAAAGTCTTGAAAACAAGTAAAGCGGTAAGCGAGGGTATCGTCCATAGGAAGGTGTCATCCGTCGACTGTTTCATGTTTTAATGATTATTGAAAACAATGTAAACAAGAACATGGCAAGGGTGAGAGTGGTGTGTGTGATGTGTAAGCATGTTTTGTGTATGTGAACATAAAAAATGAAAATAGGAACATGGAAGAATATAGAGGGATGAGAATGGTGATTAAAATGATAAATGTAACTAGGTGCTTGCCTTTCTAAATTACACTACTCCTAAACTAAATTAATCTACTCCTAAAGGCAGGCACCCTAACTTACAAAAATAAGATGGATAAGAGAGATGTAAGAAAATGAACATAAAAGGTACTTATGACTACCACAACATTTACGCCACCCATTATAACTAACTACATCGACACTCCAAGCAATGGGTTCAACCTAGCCTTTAATATGACCTCTAAATGTGGAAATGGGGAGAGTCTTCTAGTCCTCTATAGCTACTCACCGAGGGCGTATCGCCTAGGCAACCACCAAGGACCGCATTTAAGCACTTAATATTAAAGGATCGACCATCAATCACTACTCACTTATCAAGTGTAAACAACAACGCATGGAAGCATTAAGCATAAAAAAGGACCCTCAATCACTACTCACCGAGGGTATATCGCGTGAGAAATGACCAAGAGTCGCAACCCTCGATTGCTACTCACCAGGGGTATATCGAGCGAGCAACTCCCAAGGGTCGCATAAAGCGTGAAGGTTATAGAACCGAAACCCACAAAGGTATGGTGTGTGCTCCTCATGAATTCCACCTAAACAACCAAAAGTACTCATATCAATCCAAAACATGCATTTTGAATAATCCATCGACATACTAGCAATCATGGGATGCTTAATTAAACTACTCCTAAATTAAGTTATTCTACTCCTAATCATAATCATGAACACATATCAATTTCTACCCTACAAGAACATGAATGTAAAGACAAGAATTGTCCTTGAACATGCACCAAGAGTTGGTATAACTACTTAATATAAGTCAAGTGTCAAATTATAAACCAATTGAATGGTAGAATACTTAAAGAAATCAATTACAAGTCAATCAAATAAATGGAACTAGTGTTAGGTTTACATCTTTCCCTAATTGGGATACACATCAAAGAAGAAAATACAAGAGAAGAGTTTAAAGAGAAAACCTAATTGTCATCTCGAGTCTCCATCCTCCATTGAAGTTCCTCTCCCTCATAGACAAGAAAAGATAGCTATTTCCTTTTGAATCTCCTCCAAGGATAGGTGGTCGAAAGTGGAAGGTGGTGGTGGTGAGACATCCATGGAGAGAAACCTCCATGGATGCCTTTGATACTTGTCTCTCTCTTGATTTGGTGAAGAAGATGAAGTGTGGAGAGGATTTGTGTCTAGGTTATATGGGTGTAAAGTTGATGGATCTTGTAAATAAAATAGTCTATTTATAGCCTTGGGAGGCTAGGGTACAATATGAGCATGAAATGACAATATTGCCATTCTAAATATAGCCTAAAAACTGTTCTTGGGCTGATTCCGTTAGCCTAATACGTGGGTAGTGCCCGGGTATGGACCCGTTCACTAGGCGCACAGCAGTCACTAAAATGAGCATAACTCCCTCTAGAAGACTCGAAATTGTAATCCGTAAAAACAGTTTAAAACTAGACTTCCGGGGATTTCCAAATATATATGGATCAAAACATGGTTCAATTTGAGGAGGGGTATTGGACCCTCCAAAGTTGGATGATCTGCATCAGCCTTTTACAATTACAGCCCATTTGCCTCCAAATCTCACTTTTTGCTAATTTTTGCCTCCCAAACTTTACTTTAAGCTTAAACACCATCGGTAGGGAATATAACCCTTGCTTGCTTTGACTTGTTTCTCACACGAACATCCCGCTTTCCATCTCCAACACCTGAATCGCATCAAATGCTTGCAATCACTATAAAAGAGCCTATTAGACACGAAAATAAGCTCAAAATGAGACAAATGACATGAAATGAGGGCTAAAGTATACTACAATTTTGGTACGATCACCTACCCATGTCCTCTGTTAGGATTCCTTCTTTAGTCGAGTTGGTCCTACCGCTAGAGCTTGCATTAGCCTTTTATTGATCCGTTGGTGGCAATGGTGGTTGTTCTAGATTGTTCTTCAACCTTTAAGGCATCTTCGTTCTCTTAGGAGAATTTAGGATCATTAGACATCTTCCTTTGGTGCGATCGGGGAGGATCAGGCCATCATGGCACGCTGATCGGTCATGGTGGTATCAGGAATCCCTGAGCTTTCCGGGGGCCAATGTTGGAGGGTAGAACAGGATCACGCCATGCCTGATTGTTTCAGGACCAAGATGGCTCTGGGTAGACCAGGAATCTCTGGTTTGGTCCAGGTTCTGTCGCAGTACACTGGGGAAAGTACTTCCTTGATTCTTCAGCCATTTATAGCGGTTAACAGATTTCATTTAAAGCTAGATTATATTTTTATCTGAGCTTAAATGTGATTAGCTTGATTTTAGAGCTATGTTATCTTTTGATTGTGCTTAAAATGCATCTAGCTTATTTTAAACTAGATTATGTGTTGATTTGTGCTTAATAGAAATCTAGTTTCCATAGGTTATGTTGATCGTATATTCTATGTTGCATATTGTCATTTGGACTCTTAGATCATGCCTTGTAATAGGTTGAAAAATCTCAATAATATTTGGATTTGTCTAGGTTGATTGTTCACAAGCTTCCATCAGTAACAGGCTTGAGGGTAGAGTAGTGTAGGACATGTCAATTGGAGTTGGTCATGGATTTATGATCGTTTGAGAGTGTACACTGTTAGGATTATGCTCAATAGCAAGAGTGTAATGATGTATTTGACAATCTTTTTCATATTAATAAAGTGATCTCTAGTTTAACAAATCTTATAGCATTTATAGTTTAATTATTATAATTCTCAAAAGTAAATAATCATAAGGTCAAAAGACTATGAAAGATGAAGAATTGTTCGTACATCTGGATATGTATGAGGTAGACACAATTCTTTAGTTAGTCTTGAACAATGTTCACAACTTAAGATAAAGGTTTGGCGCTTTTACCTTGTTAAAGTTGTAGATTCTTTTGCTAGCATTTGAATGGGATCAAATGTGTTATGATGAGTCTAAAATCATCAAAGTGTAGTGTCTTTGGGCTAAAGAATCCAGTGCACTAGTTGCCTTGAATAGGATCACAATAAAATACTTTATCCAGAACCGTCAATGGATAAAAGTTTTCACTTGAGGACAATCGGAGAGTCTATCTCAATCCTGAGATAAATGATGGACTTATGGTTACAAGTGTTATCATTTAAGCTATCAGTGAGTACGATTATATAGCATAGTCTATCCTCGATAGTTTGGTGGTATTCATTTGTTAATCGATAGAGGACTTCATTTATAGATATGGACATCATGGCTCCATTTATTAAATGTGAGTAGAATATCATCATTTGGATATTTTTGAGGTATTGGATATTAAATCTTAATGTTAAGTTTTCAATAGTGTCTATTGAAACATGGCTTCTAGACAAGTCAAAATATTCAAGTTCAAAATATTCAAGTTCAAAATGTAGTCATATGAGTAAATATGATAACTAGGAGAGCTATAGATGGTCTATGAGCTCTTGGCGATTACAGATATTCTTCATGAGGATACACTATCTCCAATAAGATTGTCTAGGGTACGAATGAGAAATATTATCTTATTCTATCTTTATTTAAAAGTTCAATTTTAGCTCTTTAGTGGAATGAGCAAAAATTAATATATTGGACCTAAGTGAATCATTTGTTGATTGTGATTAGGTTATGTCTATTGAAGCTTAAATTAGATAGCCTGCCAAGATCCCCAATCCGCACGAACTTGCATGGATCACTTGATATATTCTACCAGACCAATTTCTAGGTCCATCTAGAATTGTTTTTGGATTTCGGAATCCAAAAGTTTTGGAGAGGTGTGGTCATGTGTGATCAAGACACGCGGTAACTCTTCAAAAAGGCCTGGAATGGGCGGCCAAGGATGTAGGAATCTTTGGGCGGCCTAATGGGGTGCGTTTAGCATTCCATTAATACATTAAGAATATAATTTGCACATTTTAATTAAATGGGCTGCTAGATTATATTAATGTATTAAATTTAAGGCATGTGGAGTTGTTTCTTTTATAGCAAGAATATGTCTAGTTCACATGTGGACTTTTTATTAAAGTCCAATGGATTTAATAAAATGGAAAAATAATATAATGCACAAGTATTTACTTCGGCGGCAAGGCTAAATTAATTAGTCTAATATATTATTTTATTTTATTAATTAATCAAATGGAAATTAATTAATTTAATTAATTAATTATTTGATTAAAAGTCAAATATTTTTCTAACTAGGAAAAGGATTCCTAGTGTCATACTATTGGTTGTAGTATACTAGGAGTAGGACTCTTAGTGTCATACTATTGTTGGTAGTATGATAAGTATCAAAAACTATATTTGATAAGTAGATAAATAAAAGTATTTTATTTATCTAGTCAAATCAGAAAGTTTTTGATATAGTCACAATTTTTTATATTCAATAATTTATTATTGGATAATACACTCATGAGTTGAAATATGGTTAAAACTCAAAGTTGATAGGAGACTGGGAGAAAAAGTAATCATACTTGTGTGAGGATTTGACTACAATGTAGAAATCATACTTGTGTGAGGATTTGACTACAAGGTAGAAATCCTACTTGAGTGAGGATTAGTCCATCACCTATATATAAATTATTAAATTCGTTTTTGAATAGTATTTGAAGAAAAAAAAATTGTAAGAAAGAATTTTTATTCTCTTGCTTTAGAATAAAAAAACAAAAACAAAAAAACAAAAACCTTCCAACTGACGAAAAGGGTGTAGAATTCGGTCAAAGAGAAGAAGAATAAGGAGCGTTTTATTTTCGATAGTGCACTAGAAGCTTTACATCAAAAGGCTTTGTGTACAAGATCGAATTAGGGTTCAGGCAAGTTCTTGATTAAAAAGATTAAGAATTCACAAGTGACCAAACGTTTTTTATTTTCTCTAAGAGGATTATTGTGACTAACAAAAGGAAAATGTTTATTTTTCCATCCTCGGGTTTACAATTCAAAGAAAGGGAGTCCACACTCCTAGGTGATTCACATTCGTGATTTGATTGGAAGATCTTACGGATTTAATTCGAAGCAAGCGGATTCAAATCGTCGCAACATCAATCGTCACGTGAAAAAGGTATGATACTTTTATTATATGTTAATTAATCAAGGGTTAAGGTTCTTTCTTTTTAAAAGGAATTTTTTTTGAAATATACAAACCCAATTTTTCGCTTCTGCTGCGCGCTTTTCTCTACATACACATTATTCAACTAGTGAAGAGTGTTGTGGTGGCCGTGGATTTGACCCGTGGATGTTTCCTCCGAAAGGAGGTTTTACCACATAAATCCTTGTGTCCAAATTTCTCTAACTCAAACTCATTTACTTTGTATATTTTGTTATTAGAATTGTATATCTTGAGAATATCTCTACAAGTTGTAAAATTATGTTGTCAAGGAATTTTGTGATATTCTCATTACAACTTGCCAATTTGTTTTACATTGACTATTGATGTAAAAATTATGTTTTACTGCTTTGCAAATGCACGAATCGTGGTGATTCATATAGTGACAAACGAGTTCATTCAACGGGGAAAAGCTATTATCGATTATATCTAATTCTAATTTTAATTAACAAGAGTAACCAAAAGATTAAGATTTGATTTGAATTAAACTATGAATTAAACTAAGAAAGCAATTAAAAGATAATTTAATGTTTTTGATCAAGAGATGAGAGGACTAGGTCATCAATGATCCCCAACTACGTTTACACAATGTTTCAAATTAACTTTAATAACAAGATATGATTCATGTTAAGAGTTCGTTCTCATCTTTATTATGATTATTACTGTATGATCCTGGGATGAATCAAGTGCTATCAATAGTAATTTAACCATAAATTAGTGGCGTAAACTACAATCGATAACCTATTAAGTGCAACAACTTATGAACCAAAACCTACTTGCATAAATCAATGCTAAGATCAATTTTATCCATTCAATTGAATGTTAATCAAGATTAGGTATAAATCAACACCAACCTCAATTGTTAAACCATCTAAACCCTAATTTACCATCAACATATAATCATGCATCGACACAAATAAAGAATCAAGACATATAATGAATTGAATAAATCAAAACTTGAATTAATAAAAATATAGTTAATTCTAACAAAGAGCATCCATAGAGATTTACATTGATTCCTTGGTATGAATTTAGTTACACATGATAAAATAGACAAGAGAAGAGATAGAAAAGATGAAACACGTGATAATAATCACTAAGCTTCCTTGAATCTTCTTCTCCAATCTTCAATCTCCAATGTGAAACAGCGGGGTGAATTGATAAGAGTTGGTGTTTTTATAATGAGAGTTGTTTGGATAAGATTTGATTGCTGTTGGTGGAGAGAGAGAGAGAGAGAGTCTTTTCCGAACTAAAAGGGTTATATTTATAGTCCCTCAAGATTAGGGCTTCATGAACTCCTTGATAATCTTAGAACAATGACGACAGCGGTTTGTGAGCTACGGCATTTCAACGGTTACATCTCTGGAATTCACCGCAGTTGTGTCGCTGTTTGTTTCTTCTGTCTAAGCCGCGGTCAACTAGCAGTGACACCTCTGGAATTCATCACGGTTGTGCCATGGTCAACTAGAGGTAACACCTCTGGAATTAGTTGTGGTTGTGCCGCGGTTTGTCCAAAATTGCCTGAATTGCGGTCAACTAGCGGTTAATACTTAAATTGGCCTTTTCTTCATGTTTTGGCCCATTTTCTTCTCAAATGCTCTCAAACACCACTTTTACGAAATGTGGCATACACATGCTCAACAAACAACATAAAATACCTAAATAGCTCGAGAATCCAGCCCAAGACATAGGGAATGGGGACCAAAAGTACATATAAAAAAAAACATATCAAATTTCTTGTACATGAGACATAGTGAAGCTTGAGTAATAAAAGAGAAGACAATTACTAAGTCGATCATTACTTTTATATTTCATTTGTTACTTGTGTAAGTTCTATTTCAATATACTTGTATATGTGAAATTCACTTTAGTGGAATTTTAGGTTTTTAGTTTTCTTGTAGATATTGAATTTAGTTTGTTGATTCAGTGTATGTATAAACTCACGTTTGTATAATAGACTATGGGTGGTTTTAATTGCCTTTGTCTATGTGCATTTAAATGATATATATATATATATATATATATATGATTGAGTTGTGGTGTTAAGCAATCTAGAGGGACAAACATTTGAGAATCCAATATTTGGTCAAAGGGATTAGATGTAGGCCAGAAACCTATACATCCCCCCCCCCCCCCCCCCCCCCACCCACCTCCTCTCCTCTCTAGGTTAGCTTTCAGTTCTATGTATTTGGAATTTCAGTATGTTGTCTTTGAAACTATGCCTTTTAGAGTGTGGGATTCGTATTGTTGAGTTGCTGTCAAATGAATGACATCTTGTTAGCCTCCACTCAACCACTTTTACATGCATTGCTCCTCACTTGAACAACTCATTTGGCATCTTATCTCATGTGGCTCTCATAAGTTTGTTTTTGTGTGTTTCATAGATTTTGAGTCTTGTTAGTTTTCATCGTGTTTGTTTGTTTTCGAGTTTGCTCGAGGGCGAGAAAAAGATAAGTTTTGGGGTATTTGATCGCTCTAAATCCATAAATGATTTGAGCGTCCATTTCTTAAGTTTTGTGTTCATTTCTTGAGTGTTTTTGTCGTTTAATTGTGTAAATAAGTGTTTTCAAGTGTTTATAAAGATTCAGGGATGTTTGAGCTTTAAGTGAGTGGTTTGGGGGCAAAAGTAGAAATTCTTAAAGATTAGGAAGAGTTGCGAGCAGCAACATGCGGCCACTCAACCGTATGTTAGTAACCGCAACTCACTCCAGAGGTTTGAGAAGAATGTTATGGGAGGCGTCATGTGGCCTCTTAACCGCATTCTTGCAACCGCAACTCACTCTAGAGAGTCTAAATTCAAGTTACGATTGCAAACCGTTACTCAAAACTGCAACTCGTTCATCAGGTCATTAAATAATGAGAATCTTTTTCCCAACTCCACTTTCTATAAATACCTCCTTTCTTGTCCGAAATAGGAGTATTCCACTTACTCTATCTCTCTCTCACTAGGATCACCACACACACACATACACTCTCTCTCTACCCTATTTCTTTCATTTTTCTCACCAAATCCACACCATTTCTCACCACAAACCTCCAATGTTACATATTGAAACTCAAGCTTGAAGAAGAAGAAGAAGATTCACTTGACTAAGTGAAGAAAAAGAAGCTCACCATAACCACAATGGGTTTTAGCTTCTCCTCCTTCTCCATTTCTCTTGTAATGTGTAACTAAACTCTCAAACATTGGGGGACTGATGTATATATGTTGATTATCGATGAAATTAATTGATTTATCTCTTTAATCTTTCCATTTTGAGCTGGTTTGATGATGCATGTTTAATTTTGTTCATGCATGTAAATGGATGATGAATTTTTGACATGCATGTGTGATTTAAAGCATTTGAGAAGTTGGATTGCATGTGTAGATGAATATATATGCATGGGTCTTACTTTTTTGCTCAATTGAAGAAGAATTGCTTAATTAATGCATAACCATGCTTGATTGAATTTGGTCTTAAGTTCTTGAGCTCTGTAGTTCTCATTATTTCCTCTATATGACCTTACTTGGTTAGTAAGTGATGAACTTGTGTTTTACTTGATTAATTGGTTAAGAACGAGTTTAAAAATTGGATAGAAGCCTTTAATTGTGATCAATTAGTGAATTGGATAGTTTCATGTGTTACATCGATCCCTTAGCATACCCATAACCATCTTACTCTCACATCTACAATTCTTGTGTGATCCTTGCTTGAGTAGTAGTTAATTCAAGTAGTTTAATTTAGTGTAATTACATTTCTGAAATTTGCTCACAACAACCGTGATTTACTTTTATTGCATGTAGATAGCTTTTAATCGATTGACTAAGACTAGAACTAGCCCTTAGAGTATAACAGCTCCCTACTGAACTAACCCATACTTGTACCCCTATATAAATCTCACGACTCGTGCACTTGCGATGGATAGAAATATAGAACCCGCACACGCGCATTCTTACCCATACACTTGGGCGAGTGTTAGTTTCCCCGAGAACCTCCTGCATTTTGGTCAGACCTGTCAGGGCTGTCCCTCTTTTCTTGCTTATCTACATGCATGTCTTCTTTCCTGGTGTCATCTCGTTTGAGTATATATTCCTTCTGTTAGGATTATGCTCAATGGCAAAAGTGTAATATTGTAATTGACAATCTTCTCATATTAATAAAGTGAATTCTGATTCTTACAATTACTTATAGCATTTATTATTATAATTGTCAAGGTAAATAATCATAAGGTCAAAAGACTATGAGACATGAAGAATTGTTCATACATCCGGATATGTATGAGGTAGACACAATTCTTTAGTTAGTCTTGAATAACGTTCATAACTTAAGTTAAAGGTTGGGCACCTCTATCTTGTTAAAGTTGTAGAATTCTTTTACTAGCATTTGAGTGGGATCAAATGAATATGATGAGTCTAAAATCATCGAAAGGTTTTCGAGTAAAAGAATCTAGTGCACTAGGTGCATTGAACTGGATCACAATGAAATACTTTATCTAGAACCGTCACTAGATATAAGTCTTTTCATTAAAGAGGACAATCAGAGAGTCTATCTTAATCCTGAGATAAATGATGGACTTATGTTTGCAAGTGTTATCATTAGAGCTATCAATGAGTACGATTATATAGCATAGTCTATCCTCGATAGTTTGGTGGTATACATTTGTTAATCGATAGAGGACTTCATTTATAGATATGGACATCGTGGCTCCATTTATTAAATGAGAGTATAATATCATCATATGGATGTTTTGAGGTATTGGATATTAAATCTCAACGTTGAGTTTTCAATAATGATTATTGAAAACATGGCTTCTGGACAAGTCAAAGTATCCAAGTTCGAAATGTGGTCATATGAGGAAATATGGTAACTTGGAGAGCTATAGGCGGTCTATGAGCTCTTGGCGATTACTGATATTATTCACGAGGATACACCATCTCCTATAAGATTGTCTAGGGTATGAATGAGAAACATCTCCTTATTCTATCTTTATTTAAGAGTTCAATTTTAGCTCTTTAGTGGAATGAGTTAAAATTAATAGATTGGATCTAAGTGAATCATTTGTTGATTGTGATTAGGTTGTGTCTATTGAAGCTTAAATTTAGATAGCCCGCCAAGATCCCCAATCCACGCATATTTGCATGGATCACTTGATATATTCTACCGGGCCGATTTAAGGGTCCATCTAGAATTGTTTTTAATATATCAAGAATATAATATGTCTATTATTTAATTAATGGGCTGCACTATTATATTAATATATTAAAAGGAGACATGTGGGCTTGTTTCTTTTAGTAAGAATGGGTCTGGTTCACATGTGAGCTTTTATTTAAAGTCCAATGGATTAAATGAAATAAGAAAATAATATATGGCACATTTATATAAGTGGGGCGGCAAGGTGTATATATTAACCTAATATATTATTTTGTTTCATTGTTTTAATTAAATAAGAATTAGTTAATTTATTAATTAATTGTTTAATTAAGAAACAAATCTTTTTCTGATCAGGAAATATATTTCCTAAAGTTATACTATTGGTAGTAGTATATTAAAAGTAAAAGACTTGTTTGATAAGAAAATAAATAATTAATTTTATTTATTTAATCAAATAAGAAGTCTTTTTATTTAGTCAATAAAAGAATAAAAATATCTATGAGTTGGATTAGGTTTTGAAGTCTAAAGGTTGATGGAAATTAGGGTGCAACACAAACTCTTTTTGCTATGTGATTTGCGGCAACCCTAGTCCATTTAGAGGAAGATTTCGGCAATCCTAAATAGAAGAGGAAGCAAAATTTCGGCCACCTATATAATACCACATATAGAATTCGGCCACCATAGTTGATTGAATGATTCAATTTTTCTTCTTCTTCTCAATTCATAGAAAAGGATATTTTTTATTCTACTAAACATAAAACAGAGAAGAGATTATTCTTTGATAGTACACTGATTGCTTGTTCATCAATAAGCTTGTGTGTACAACATCGAATTAGGTTCACGCGAGTTTCGATCATTAGATTGAGAACTTAAAAGTGACCGGAATAATTTTTGTCTTCTTTTGATTGTTTTGTGACTAACAAAAGAAAAAGAAAACTTTGTTCATCCATTCTCAGGTTTGCAATTCAAAGAAAAAGGGAGACCACGCTCCTAGGTGATTCACGTACGTTTTCGGATTGGAAGATCTTGCGGTACTGTTCACGATCACTGTTCACGGCAGAGGTACTGTTCACAATCACTGTTCATGGGGGTACTGTTCACGCGGGTACTGTTCACAATCACTGTTCACGCGGGTACTGTTCACAATCACTGTTCACGCAGGTACTGTTCACGGGCATCGGAAAAGATTTTGCGGATTACCAATCGACGTAAGTCAATCGGATCACGCGTCAAGAGGTATTTAACTCTAACAGTATATATTTGAGTTTAATTAATTAAAAGGTTAAGATTCAACTTTGAGAAAAATTTTAAAACCATACGAAATCTATTTTTCGTTTCTTCTGCTGCCTTTTATATCGATTTTTCCCTACACCTTCAAACGTCCTTCTCTGATTAGGGTCTCGATGTGGTCTTTAAGTTGATAACACTTTGAGGTGTCATAATCGCGATCTTTATAGAAGCGGCAGTACTTGGTGTTATCCTTTCAAGCATTCCTAGGTAGAGGACGAGACCATTGTACCAACCTTTTTTCCAGAACCACGGACAAGATATCCTCCTGGTTTGTAAAGAGGAGAGTGTAGTTGTGAACTTCCCAGTGTATCTCTTATCATCTTTCTTTCTGTCATTTTGGCAATGATCATTCTGTCTGTCTTGACTCTTCTTATCTTTGGGTTTTTTCTTCCCATTTTAGGGAGGTGATACCATCTGCGTGGTTGTTGGGCCGAACCCTATGCACTAAGAAGCCCTTTTAGGCTACCTCTTCCTTAGGCTACCTCTTCCTCTTCTGCTCAAGCATGGTCTATAGCTATCTCTATCAATTCTAAGTAAGTTCTGGGCCTGGTTTGTTTGAGATAAAAAGAGGAACGCCTGTTTTGCAGGGCCATTGGTAAATGAGGTTTCTATTGCAATATCGTTAAAATCATCTGCATTCATTGCTTCTTTGATGCAGCGGTTCATGTAACTTCTGATGGTTTCTCATGTGTCTTTCTTGAGGGAAGACAGCTGCATAAGGGATTTATTATTCTACACACTATTGGCGAACTGTTAGATAAACATTTCGCTGAATTGTTGAAAGCTCTCAATGCTTCCATCTGGCAACAGATTGTACCATCTAGATGCGAGGTCACCTAGAGTTTTGGGAACGCTTTGCACCATAAGTCAATGTCTATGGCCTGAGTCCCTATCAGGGTTTTGAAACGTCTGACATGTTAGACCAGATCTAAGCCCTCCTGGTACTCGAACATTGTAGGAGGTTTGAAATTGGTGGTGAAGTGTTTGTTAGAAATCCTTTCTATGAATTTACTGCACGTTCTCCAGACCAGCGCCCTCTCTACTGTTAGGGTTTATGCCCTAAAAGATGTAATTTGTAAATAGATTTATGAAATAAATAAAAGAAAAGTTCAATTCATTCTTGTTGTGTTGTTTATTTGATAACTTGTGCATATATTAACATCCTAGATTGCCGGATGTAATCTCAAACCGTGTGTATGAGTGTCATATACGGATGGATACAGTAAGAGACGTGCAATCTAAAAAGTCCATAGATAGCAATAAAGTTGGGTACTATATTTGTGCTTAATCTATAGCTGTGGTCCATTCCGTAATGTACGGTGATTCTATCCTGAATCATTCATATGAGATATGGGAATGGAGACACCTTGTATGATATGATCGTATATGATCGGGCCATGATCTATATGAATCTCTCACCAAGATCCGTTTACTGATGAGATTCATATATATATCAATTAATGATGGCTATATGTGGGTGATCTTAATCCTGAGTGTCTTATCGACTCCTTCAGGTTAGATCGTGGTCTTTGATATACCATGGGTGAGGTCAGATGCAATTCCTGATCAATATACTCCGTATTTTGGGATTGCAGTTTAGCTTGTGGCTGGGAAGGTATGTACACAATAGTGGAATCCACTCCTTCTTGTAAGAAATAGATGGTAGTTCTCCTAAGGGTTGATTCGGGGCTTAGACAATATAAGCGCTCTCCTAATTCCGTAAGGAAATAGGATTTATTGTTTATTAGAGAATCAACGGTACTTAAAGGATATATGTAATAAGAGAGGTATAACGGACATTATGACCTAGCTCTAATTATGAACTACTGTGGAGGATCACACCATGTGTAATAGCTATATCGATGGACACCGAGTTGTATCGGTCTGTATAAAAGCGTCTGCAGTTGAAAGAGTGCAGCTTCGGGTTTTTAGTGGAATAACACCAGAGTTAATAATTAAGGAATATTAATTAAAGAGTTTAATTAATGATTCCAATGATTATTGGAGCTCAAAATATTGTGGGTCCATTAGGTCCCCTTGCTAGCCCGATCGATTTAGGTAACAAGGGTCACGGTTAATTAATTGGATTGTCCAATTAATTGTGTTACGAAAATGACACAAGTCAAGAGTTGATTGAGTAGTTGGATTATTCAATTGATTAAAATGATAATTATGACAATTAAATAATAAGATTATTTAATGATGTAATTAGTCATATATGGAGGGTTTCATTTGTTATTTATTTTGAATAGTGAGATAATGAGATTATCTCATATATTAAATAAAATAAATTGATATATATTTGAATTTAAATTGTTTAAATTTAGATATACATAATATCTTTATTGATAAATAAAATATATATTTTATTTTAAAAAATAATGTGAGGTTATTTGAAAATTATAAAAGAGTTTATATCTTTTAACTAACCTTATCTGGTATGCATAGTATTTGTATAGGATACAAATATTGGTGTGTGTGTGTGTACAAGTGAAACAAAAAGAGATATCAAAGAAAAAAAAAAGGAGGATACGCATAAGTGTACTTTGTGTGTGCAATTGGTGCGTGTGATTTTTTTTAAAGAAAAACAAAAAGTGAAAAACACAAAGGTGTGCGTTAAAAAGAAAAAGAAAATTTATATTTATTATATTTGATCTTTTGAGAAATTAGAATGGTTCTAGTTTTGTTTTCTTTTGGAAGAAATTGTTTCTTCTTCATTCTCTCTACATCCTCCTAAGTTCCTGAGTACATGACGCGCCCACACGCAGTTACCAGTTCCGGGAATAGCTAGGAAGATCACTGGTACAGACTAGGAGCATATCGTAAAGTGAAGGAGCCTCCAAACGTTGGTAAGGTTCTAAATTTTCTTTTAATTTATTGATTACAATTTCTTGTGTTTACATATTGTATGTATTAGTTCCAGAAAAAGAAATTGCGATCCTAAGTTCACTAGTCCCAGATCGTTTATGATCTGTATAAAAAAAATTTAAAACCTATTCCCGCTACGTTACCAGTGAACGGGGTTCCAACATCTACTTTGCGGCCTTGTCATTGCAATTTCTTCCTTGAGCTTCTTCATATCTTTCACAATGACATCACATGGACCTTCCAACTCCTTATCGGGCCCTAAATGTCTGTGAATTGTCATTTTTCCGCAAGGTACCTTGTCACTCATAGCATCCTCGTTTTTGATTCTGTTCTGGCAACTTAGAGACTTTCCTTGGCTAACCCTTTAGGCACTAGATTTTTCTAAGTTGTTTCTCTTTGAACGGGACAATTTCGACTTCTGTTGTCCCTCCTATAGTCGTTATGAGGTGGCGAGTCGGAGTGGCATTGATCTGACTCATCTAGATGAGTAGGGTTTGAACTCCTAGTGAGAGAGTGGATGGAGATGGCGTGCTTCTCGTATGTCGCGTCCTCTTATGGCTTTACCTTTATCGTGGCGCCTTCTAGTTGTTGTTGCTTAGTCGCACCCCACTGCATTTACTTGCATCTCCTTTGGTGCCTTTAAAGGGGCATCTAGTCTCCTCCTATGAATTTCGGACCAAAGCCACCCTTCGTGTGCTTCTCCCACTAGATATCACGAGGTTGGGATTGCATCTAATCCTGCCATCATGGTTTCTAGTGTACCACCGCCGCTATAAAAAATAGTTGAGCTATGGTGGCTTAAAGTTATCGATAGGTTAGCGTCACGGTGGGATCTTTCTCTTCCTGCGGTGGTAGGGGTGGATCTCGACCGGAAAGCAGTAGGTTAACATTCCTATATCCCCCATCGATTGGTGGTTGGTGACCGTTGTCCTCGTTCTAACTCATCCTGCACAATTGTTGTTAGTTCGGCAAGGGTTCTTCGAAGTTGATGTTCGAAAACCTCCCCTTTCTAGCGCCAAAATATTGATAATGATTTTTTGTCCGTAGGCGAACTAACTGTCAACAACGACAGGTAGGCAATTTGATGCTTAGATTGGCTGTGAAGCTTGCAATCAAAACACCTCATTGCTACATGAATGAGATATATAATGATTAATATGAATAAAGAAATAAACAACACAAGAATTTTTGTACGTGGAAAATCTAGAGGTAGGGAAAAAATCATGGTCGTCATAACGACATGAGAAAAGGATTCCACTATGTAAAAAATGATTACTATTATAGGCTCTGTATCTTCTTTTTCTAGTGTTGTATTGATCTCTGCTTTTCCTCTACCTAAGATATGTATTTATAGGGGAACTAAGGTGTTACCATAATTCTTGTCATTCAAGCAAGATCCTGCAAGATCTTGAGAGGATTGTATCTTGGTGATCCTCTGGTCTTTGTATAGAGAAATTGTTCCTTGTATAAGTCAATCTCCCGAATTCTTGGGATTGTTTCCTTTCTACTGATTTACCCATTATGACAATGATTGTCTTTCCTTATTCTGGGCAGATCTCCATGGACTTTCGAATTGTTAGTGATTCGCTAAAGATTACATATTCCGCGGATATTGCTTATGTGGCGAGCTGGTTTTATTAGTCACGCGAGATTTCTTTAGCGAACTACTGCAAATTTAGGTGACCTAACTCATGTGTTGGCAAACAAGTCTGGCAACCTAGAATTGTTGCTATACGCGAAGCTGCCACGTATTTTTACTGACTTGTTGATGATATGGTCTAATGATATAGATGTCCCACTCCAGCTTGTTTGTGCTGATGTGTTAGGATGATCAAAATGCCCCAAACAGTATTAATTCTTGGAATCGAGAATGACTCATTGTATCCATCTAATAGCGTGAATAATTTCCTAAAATAGAAAAGCTTAAAAGGTAAATAGCCATTATATAGTCAAATTGATTTTTGAGTGGTGCTATTAGCACATCCCCCTACTGATCTATTCATGCCCCACTTTTTAAAATTTTGATTTAATTAAATAAAATTAAATGTTTTATTAAATTTTTTGATTTATTTCCAAAACTACCCATTTTACTTATTTTTCAAACTTAATACATACCATATATGATTTCTCTATCTCTTATCTTTGTATCTGTATACATATCTCTCACCTCCATTGATTGATTTATTTTTTTTCTTCGTATTTCTTTTTTTTTTTTTTAGTTTTTTTTCTAATTTCATGATAGAAACGAAAAAATAAAAAATAACAGGATACTTCAACACAACTACAGCTAGATATCATTCTAAAGAAAAAAATAAACTTCAAACTTATTTCCAGAGAATGAATTGTTTCCAGATGCTTACTATCATTGTCAAACAATTCTTATTTTATGTCATTCTCAGACAATTCTTTAAGATGTTTGATATCGTTCTTAGATAATCCTTCCATATTCTTGATATCGTTCTCAAACTCTTTCATAATATTTTAGATGTATGTAAAAAGCAGATTTTAGGGTTTAAAAGTTAATTTTTTTTTTTTTTGAAAGAAATAGATTACTGGAGTTTTTTTTTTTTTTGGAAAAGGAATATGAGATTTTAATAGATTTATTTTATAGAAGATTCATTTCCTAAATTGTTATATATATATATATATATATATATATATCTAAATTCATTTGTTTCCAAATTTATAAATAGATATTTACAATCTGATTATGCATTTAGATCTCCAATTTACGGTTTATATGCTTTAGTTTTTTTTTCCCTTTGTTCTCCTTGTTTATATTTGCTTTCATGGATAGAATATATATGTACAAAAATTGTAGCGCACTAAAATTTCACCGTCTCCCAAAACAAATATCTACTTGTTTCTTGTTTAAGCTCCACGTATTTGGTAGAAACCTGATTGGATAGATATGGATTGTATAGTATTCGATAAGATAGAACTAAACGTGTATATATATATATATATATATATATATATATAATTTGATATGGATTGTATAGCATTCGATATGGATACAACTAAACGTATATACATATATATATACATATATATATATATATATATATATGACTTGTTTTGTCGATGATCATATATATAAAAGATGATCAATAATACTACTTTATTTAAATTTGATGTCCAAATGATGTGACATTTGATACCAGATTTACACAAAGTAGCATTACTCAAAGAAGATTTTGAGCAGAGAGATATTAAATACTGATTTTACTAGAATTTTTTCACACAATTTGAAACTAATGAATTCTTAGACTTTGGGTCCTTTTAAATTAATCAAAGATATTCTCATTTGCATATTTTGATACAAAATTTTATACATAGTGATCGTGTTTATAACAACCAACAAGAATTATCATCCAAAATTGATTCCTATATATTTGTTGAACATAATGTGAGGTTCGGCAAAAAGCATCAAGAATATGAAAAGTGATAGGCACAAAGAAAAGCGAATGCAACTTTTGAACAGTAAGACAACATAAACAAAAATATTGCAACACCTCCATCGTTAATAATAAAACCTAACCCTCAATGTCTAGTACTAAACTGTGCCAAAAAAAAAACAAGTACATTGCCAAACATTGAATTGATAAAAAGGTTCAAAACTAACTCATAATTATAAAAGTAGTAAGTTTGAAATGGTGTCAAAACAGAACTTGTGGAAAATCCTTAGTCCCAACCAGTAGGTTGTGGGGCGGGAACATCAGGTGCAGCAACTGGTGCGATAGGCGGTGCAGGGACAGCATCCCATCCATCGCCAGCCACAGCTGCAAAAACCAAAATGTTTGAATTAGAGAAAGGATATATACAAAGATTTTTTGTACTAAAATGTGAAAGATGTTATCATGGAATAGCCAGGAAGAAAAACAACAGCTATGCGGATCTGACCTTCAGGGGAAAAGGGAACACCAGGAACAGCCGAAATGGGTTTCTGTACTTCACCGGGCCATTGGGCATCAGACATTTGAGTAGGCCATTGATCAGAAGCAAGGTTCATGGAGTAATCTGGGGCACCACCTGAATATTCAATTGGTTGCACCATCTCCTCTTCCTCTGCTTGCTTGGCTTCCTCAGGTTCCCGGTAGAAGAACAGATCCACCTTCACACAGAAAAGATTCATACACTTGAATTAGAAAGAATAGCTCAAAACGACAGAAAATTTTATTTTACTGAGATTGGTAAATGATAACAATTAACATGATATGAAAATATAAAACTCAAATTGGTAATTGATTTAAGAAAAAAAACATGTATTTACCATGACGTCCCACTTGTGACCTGGACGAATGGTACCACGCATCTGTAGCACCATCCTAGCTAAGAGCCAGAAGAGACATCCAATACTGTGCTTTCCCTTGTTATTGGCTGGAATACCAATATCAACATATCGCATTGGTGAGTCGGTATCACAGAAGGCAATGGTGGGAATGTTCCCAAGAGCAGCTTCCTTAATTGGCTGCAAGTTCATAATATAAGGTAAACATCAGATACAGTGAACTAGTCACTAAAATGTGAGAAGAATTAAAAATATCAAAAAGGACAATGTCTACCTGGTGATCGGTTCTTGGGTCAGTAAGGATTAAGAGACGAGGCTCACTGAAAGAGGTCTGGAGCTGATTGGTGAATGTACCAGGAGTGTGCCTTCCAGCAATAGCATGAGCACCAGTGTATTGAGCAAACTTGAGTACAGCTCTCTGACCATAGGGCCTGGCAGACTGGACAATAATGTCCTGAGGATTCTCAATCGCAACGATAACTCTAGCAGCCATCTGCAGCTTCTCCCATGTCTTGCCAAGGTTGATAATGTAAATTCCTGATTCATATAACCTTAGCAAGCAATATCGGACATAAAAAAAATGTAATTACAAATTAAGGCATATGAGGATTCGACCAAAATTAATTTCAATGATTATAACCAAAGGACAGCAAATGAAAATTCATAAAAGCTTTAGACAATAAGCAAACAAAAAGATATATGGGGCTAATCAGTATACATGATACACTCGAATGGGGCACCCTCAATAAGTCCATAGCAATAATGTTAAAAGTAAGCAATGTGATCTCTAAAGCCAATTTCATATTTCCAAAAAGTGATTGGAGGGAATACAATTTGGCTGTTAATAGGGGATGTATTCCATTGCCTGTGTCCCTGTGAATGCTAATTTGACAACCAACATACCATATACACATGCATATATCTCATGTCATTTCAGACCAATTAGAGAGACACATTACATTGCCACAACTTCCTTCACTTCATCAATGATGTAATATACTACAATCCCATTTCCACATAATATGATATTTTTCTTTTTATGTAGAATTGATTTTCGTTAAAATGTAGAAACATTCCACTGTTTTTGAAATTTATTAAAAAACATTCCATGAAATTTGTTCATACAAATGTTTTATTCAAACTAACACACCCTAGCCCAAGATTGGATTTGCTTTCAAAATGAAGCCAGTACACATAATTTGAAATAGTAAACAAAAAGCGTAACAAAAAAATAACCCCCCGATTAAAAGTAAACAAGTCTCTACAACATCCAAACCACAAATAGATCAACCAACCTATAATAATACAAAGAAAAAGCTAATAAATTAAAACATCAAAAGTTGGGATCTTTGCAAAATTTTACCGTCGTTTCTACGCTTGAAAACGTAGCGCTCCATCTGGAAGTCACAGTTCTTGGTCCCCAAATGAACCTCGGCAGCCAACATCATCTGGATGTCGGCCTCCTTCTGAGACAACTGTTTAGGTGTAGTTGCCATTGCTGCTTGCTTGTCTTCTCCTGAGCAAAACCTTGTAAAAATTCGGAGAAGAGTGGGGTAGAAACGGCAGACTGGTATACGAGGCTTATAGTGAAAAAACTTGGGTTGACAAAACCCTAGTTTTTTTTTTTTTTTGTGCAATTATTACTTGCCCGATTCGGGTTGGGTACTTTTCCAGTTTATATTTGGGCTTGGACTCCTTTCATTGGGCTTAAACCATTTTTTAAACCCATTTTTTGAAATATTACAATAAATCGATATATGGGGAGGGAACAGACTAGAGCCATAACTTCATATTCTATGTGTGAAAGGTAAACCACTGGATCAACCTCATCATGTCTATTTTAAAACTCATTTTGAAATAGATAAACCAAGGAATTGTTCGCTTAACACTGACACGGGTCACCTAAAGAATGCTAACAGGACCGGTAGAGGGGGTGAGCAAAAAACTTATAAAAAACTTCCCCACATGTTGACATATGTTACAAAGTTAACCAAGGGTTAACAAATATTCACCAGTTAGAAATTCAAATAAATAAATAAATAAGGGTAAATAGATAAATTTATAAAAGAAAACTTCAATTAAATTCTTTTAACAAATATTATAATTAAATAATAATAATAATAATAAATTGAAAACAAAAATTAGAAATCAATTCTTCTCTCTCTTTCTCATTGTCTTCTCTCCTCTCCATCCATCTTCTGAAGTTCTGACTCCTCCATTGTTAAAAAAAAACAAATTTGTTTTTCAAAAAAACAAAGAGATATTGTCGCCACTTTTTATTCTTCCATTTTCATTCCACTTTCTCTTGTTTTCTCATCAAACAAACAAAACAAAAACATAGTATATTGAATCACTAACCTAAAAATCCACATTTCATTACAAATATTAAACAATTAAACAAGATTTAAACCAAACCAAAAAAAAAATATCATTGAACTCCAGAATGATACACTCTAAAACGCAACCATGAACTCTAGAATCTTCAGCTTATTTAGGAAGGCATGGTTAAAAATCTAAGCCATTTTGTGAGATTTGGCATTGTCATCGGCCATTAATGAACAGATGATGGTGATACCAATTTCAAATATATATTTTTTTTTGTTTCATTTTGGGGTTTGTTTGCCGGAGAAGATAATGTTTTTCAATTTTTTTTTAGATGATGATGTTGGCGTTGATTTTTTACAGATAATGGTGTGGTTGTGGCTGTTGATTTCTGGGGTGTGGGTATTTTTTTTCTCTTCTTTTACAGTAACAAAGGCAAAATTTGTATATTATAAATTGTTAGCCTTTGGTTAACTTTTGTAAACATGTCAATATGGGCAGGGGATGAGCAAAAATGAACTCGTTAAAATCAGAGCTACCATCTCTCCCTTCAACACTAGGTTTGACTTCTTCTGTTTCTTCTTCTTCAAACTTCACCGACTTTGGTTTTCGCAAAATTGGCTCAATCAAACGCAACAATGAAAAAAAAACTGTCTTTAAGAATACTCAAACCCAAAATCTATGAATCTTAACAAAAACAATATAAAAAAGCATATTGATCAGAATTCTACTAATCCCTAGAAGCTGACAGAGAAAGGAAGGTCACATTTTAAGCAAGAACCTAAGAAAAAGAATAGGAGGAATTGTTACCAGAGCAGTAACTTGTTGGCCGAAGAAGTAGTCAATTGACTAGCATATTTTATGAAGATGTTTTCTAGATTTTTTAATGTTTAATTGTTAGCAAATAATTAGTTGTTGTTAGCTTATATCTTGCAAGCAGCTGTAACATTGTCCAAGATTATTTGCATTCTACGCCTTTAGCCGTTAGAAATATATTATTAAATGACAAGTTACTATGAATAAATGATCAAACTTTTTATCAATAAAACTAGAGTTAGTATAGCTTTATTGGTTCCCTCGAAGTAACCAGTTATTATTGTACCTTGCTCTGTTTTCATGTTTGCAACTATGTTGTTTCTTAGCCATAAGTCCCAAAAGGTATAATCCTAGAGTGAATATACCAAAGTGGTATAAGAGCCTATAACATGCCTAGCAGTGGATTCATCATGGAATGGGGAAACCTAAGGAGGGTTGCTACCCGGGAAAGCGGGATCAGAGAAGTCTTCAAGCTAGGAATGATGGGACACAGTGGACGACAACTGCATAAATGTGGTGGAATTTTACAATCTCACATTGACTAAGTATAGATTAGTCAATGGTATATAACCTATTGGGCAACCTCTTCTTACAAGCCTGTTTTTAAGGATGAGTTCTACCTAATGGTTCGTATCAAAAATCTAACCAAAAACCAATGCCAAAGCCACCAGTTTTGTCACTATCGACTGAATGGTGGCGGAAATTATGACAAGTTCAAGAAGTTGCTAATGCTGCCTTTGATGATGACTAGCAATGTCTGGGTGTGGTATGTGGGTGCTGATGAGTTGGAGAAGAGAGGAAGAAGATGGTGGTGGTGAATTTGAAAGCAGTGGAGAGGAAGAGAGAGTCGGGAGAAGGTTGTTATGGTAGTACGTTGCTAACTATCAAAGGTCTGGAGGACAGACGGGGGATATCAAGATGCTAGTGGCTACATAGAGATTAGGGACATAGGTAATGATGAAGTTGAGTCTCAAGGTGCCATGTGTTAGCGGGAGAAACTCTTGGCTTTAAATTCTCCTATTATTCTCTTTCCTCAATTTATATCAATGACCGATTTAATTAAAGTAAAATGAAAGATCACTCTATCCATATACACATTGAACTCTTTTCTCAATCTATATCAATGACTATTTAATTAAAGTGAAATGAAAGGTGACCTTATATATACATTGAATTCCTTAAAAATTAAAAAAAAATGATTGAATTAATGATCTACATATTTAATTGAAGTAGAGTGTCCCTATTTATATACACACATTGAATTTCATTCTAATTGAAAAAATTGATTGAATTTGTATACTCCACGGAGCTACGAGGGGATGGATGTTCATTAAACCAATTAATTACAAAACATTACCCGTTAAATGATTATAAGAGGAGATCACCAAACAAAACGAGATGACCAAACAAAAGCAAACTATTTGTTAGTCCCTCATACCATTCCATTCCTTATCCATAGCATGTGAGTCATATTCAAGGTTTAAAAAGGCGAAAGGCAAGGCGAGACGGTCATGCCCTCGCGAGGCGAGGCGGTCATGCCCTCGAGAGGCGAGGTGGCCGCCACGAGGCAGTCGAGGAAGCACCCTCAACTCAAAATGGTTAAAAAATGATATAAAATTACAAAAAAAAATACTAAATAGAAAACAATTCATAACACTTAATAAATGAATCATAATCAACATTACTAACAAAAATATCTCAAATAAATTAAACATAACAAAAAAAACGCGTCATCCTATTGTCATTATATCGAATTATATATCGAATTTGTTATCATTTGTGTATAGTGGCTTGAAATATGGATCCAAAGTTCTATCCCCTCCATCATCATTCGAAGTTGCATCCTTTAAAGAGTTATCATGATATCGGATTCTTCTATCATCCTCCCCATCACTCGCGATTTCCTCCCACTCAGGTTCTTAGTCCACCAGTTGTAAAGCCTTTCCTTTTTCTAACAAATAATATAAAGTATTATGTTTATTAATTAGTAATATGTTTATAAAAACTTACTAAATTTAATTAGAGAATTACTTGTATTTCTCTTTCTCTTTTCCCCTACTTGCTTACTTCCACTCGATTGACTCATGTCCAAGTCTATGGACGTTTCCCCAACATAATCTTCCCCAACCACTCACTCATCATCCAAAGGCATATCATCACAAACTAAGGGATCCTCATCTTCATTTATTCCATGTTTTGTTAAGAATTTGTGCTTCAACATTTTGTCGTACAAAATGTAAACCAAGGAATTCAATTTCGTCTTGGTAAATCGATTTCTCTTCTTTGTATGAATATACAAATTTTTGAAGGAATATAATCATTACAAGAACTTAATTTATCTTAATCTAGTATTGAGAATTATAAGTAAACTCATACTGTATTAAATGTATTTTAATTCCTCTCACAACTCGAGGATGAGCAAGTGAGACTTGAAACCCTCACTACAAAACTTGTAAGTTCCAGAGTTTGGTCTCTAAATTGAATCCACCAATTGGCTACAATGAGAATAATTAACACTTTAGAGTTAGACAATACTATAAAGCGATAAATAATATCTAAAGAATAACTTTGCATACTAGGGCTACGATTGTTGACTAATATTTTAGCCATTCCAAAGGAAAACATCCCTTCCTTTTCTTAAATACATCTATTCGTAAATCAGCCTTGTATATATCTTCCGCATTAGGAATAAGTTTGGTCATGCATGTTAATAACCCCAACTTTATCTTTGGATGAGTGGAAGGATTTTCTGAATATTAGAACTGATGATTCAGAAAGTATGCAACTGTGTACAAATGGTGATGCAATTGAAACTCCCAGTTATTATCAATATTCGTAATTTTTGTCATGCATATCAATAACAATAACCTTATCTCTGGATGAGTGATGAGTGGAAGGATTTTCTGAATATTGGAACTATTGATTTAGAAAGTATGCAGTTGCATACAAATGGCGATGCAATTGAAACTCCCACTTGTTATCAATGATTTTCCATATCTCATTCCTTATTTCCCTAATTTTTGTTATCTCCTCCCTAGCCTTATCCATGGCACCATAAATGAATCCCATCTCGAACATTTATTTTAGAATCTGTCATCCTCAACACACTTACCAAAGGTCTAGTTGTCTTTAGTGCATAAGACATGCTACCCCAAAAACTGGCATCCCTTAAGATGATTTTCTTGACTTCCCTACCCTCGGGCATTTTTGCCCAGCTTCATCCATCACATTCCTTTGAAGTAAATATTTGCTCCAAAGGCAGCTTCAGACTAAACATACTTTCTAAGGTCAAGTATGCAGTAGCTAATGGTGTAGAAGCGGGTTAGATCAATTCTTTCTTCGTGTTATTCCTCATCAATGCTAACACCCACCCATGATTGTATATGAAGTTACTCACCTATTATAGCACAATAATAACAACATTAACAAATATTATGTGATTTCTACTAAAATAGTATATACTAATAATTAATAGAATAATAGTTACCTTCTTTGCTTTTTGAAAGCATTTTTGTGTTGAGGTAGCTCTCCGATTCTCTCAAGTATCACAATGAGAAGCACACAAAGTCCACCATAATTGTTTTCTTTTATCCATCAACATTTTACCAGCTTTCTTGTAGTTAGATGCATTATCCATCACCACTTGAACTGCAATGTCTTCTTCAACATCTTCAACTACTTCATTTAATAGCTTAAACAATAATGCTTCATCTTTAAATACATCATTAACATCAACCGACTTCAATAAAACAGTACCATGAGGATTTTTTACGAGGATATTTATCAACTATCTTCCTCTCATATCCTTCCACATGTCAGCCATTATGGACACCCTTGTTTTCTTTACATCTTCAATGATTGATTACGTATTGGCTTCTTCCGCCTTCAATATTAATGTGTGCAACTCATATGTTATAGGTGGTTTTAGACCACTCCTGTAACCTCCAATCGATCAATTGGTCATATTAGATACAAATGGACTATATTAAGTTGACTAATTAATTAATCAGTCAATTAAATTAACAGGAAACCAATAATATAAGCAGTTGATGGTAACCTTTTGATTATTGTATTACCATTATATATTTGGGTTTGGGGAATGGGGATGGTATCCCTACCCCGTACCCGTCTCATTGTCATCCCTAAATGCCCCAAATGTTCCAGAAAACTTTCGAAACATATTCTAATTTCCTGAAATACCCTCAAATCCCACAAGTGAATCAGGAAAGCCTCAAAAACATATGAAAACACTTAGACATGTCTCTGAATCACTCAGAACTCATCTACGAACAAATCCACACACTGGTGGACTCATAAACAACGAAAAATCCTGGAAATGTAATTTTCATTATGAGATTACCAACCACAAAATAAACTCAAACAAAAAAATAAAAACAATCAATCAAATAAACTCAAACAAATATGCACAACACATTTAATTATGCATTTTTCTAAAATAAATCCTAGAACATATTCAACTAGGAAATTTAAAACGATTACGACCAAATGCATGTATACACAAAGTGAACGTGTGTGCTAAACGCATATTGCACAATGATGCAGGGACACAATGCATGATGTGTTTGTGTGTGTGTGTGTGTGTGTGTGTGTGTGTGTGTGTGTGTGTGTGTGTGTGTGTGTGTGTGTGTGTGTGTGCATGCATCCTTAACCTTGCAAGAGGAAAAGTCTCAATACTTAAAAATTATAAGACGATGCAACCTCTTAAAGACATGCTTGCTCGAAAAGTCACCATTCTCCTTGAAGCTCAAAACCACAAGAATCATCTAGGCAACTAAACCATTACAAGCAAATGGCGTTTTGATACGGAATCAATCCAACACAAGCAATAAACCTAACATATATGTTGGAATACGCTTTCGTTGTAGTTTGATGTTGATGGTGTATTTTTTACGAAGCTGAATAAAGTGCTTTCCAAAGAGCTTGCTGAGGATGGATACTTCGGTGTTGAGGCTAGGGTTACTCCAATGCACAACGAGATCATCATAAGAGCCATTCTCACCAAGAATGTTCTTGGTAAATTTTTGCCCTTTTTTTTACTACAAACTTTTTAAATGAATAATCTGGTCTCAGGTTTTAATTATTAATATTTGTGTGTATTATGCGAGAAAGGAAGAAAGATCAGGGAGTTGAATTCCATTATTTAGAAGTGATTTAAGTTTCTAGATAATAATGTGGAGCTCTATGCCAAGAAGGTCTCTAGGAGGTCTAAATAGAATTTTGGTCATGAAATAGCACAATAATGTAGCCAAATTAAATGTATTAAATGGGGATTGTACACATAACATAATGACAATGTACTTTGATTATGATAGTAATCATGGACTGTACTTTAAATAAATAAATAAATAGTCTTCGTTAGTATTACTTTACACTCATTCTTTCCATATATGTGTTAGAGAAACTAATTCAGCTCAATGAGAACCAACTACAAGTAGTGAAGCAAGAAGACTTGATAATGGGCATTATTAGATGTATATGAGTCCACAACATTACACTAGACTTAAGGAACAATTGCAAAATACCAGAACGGTTCGGTTTCTATAAGCGACTTTGTCATGAAAATCAAAAGAAGTAGAAATGCTCTAATGGCAGCAGGAAATGGGGTTAGTGATAGAGATATGATCTTGAGTCTAATGAATGAGGATTTTTTTTTTACTTCTTTCTTTCTTTTTCTTCAAATAAAAAAAATGTGGATTTTTCTACTCATCTTCTCCATTATTCTTCTTCTGCTACTTCTACTTCGAGGAAGACATTTAGATGGGGAATTTGGTCGAACAGGTTGTATGCATATGGGATGTTTAGAATTGGAAGGAATTGCGAATACTTTGATGTGGTAGATGATGCCATGACAGATTTATTACTTATTATTATATTTATAATAAAGAGTAATAATCTATTTATTTTATAAATAATATATTATTATTTAATATAAAAAATATTATTATTAAATATATTAATGAAAATTATTCAAACTTCATATTTTTTATTTTATTTTAACTTAATTATTTATAATTACAATGTTGATATTACAATTTTTTTATATATTTTTAGTTAATCTATGGGACACATTTTTATTTTCAAAATACAACTATCAGTTTATGCAATCAAATGTGTTTCCATGTTTCGAAACTGAAACTAAAATCATTGTTTTCATTTTCATATATATTTTTTAAACAACAAATTAAAAACTCTTACTAGGCAAGAGACTCGGGATTTTTTGTTTTTGAATGAATTTGAAAAATGGTTGTTTGCTCACTTTTGAAATTTTGAAAATGTGTTTATTTTAATTATTCTTTGAAAAAAGACTGATGAATTTCTTAATTAATTTAGGGAAGTTCAAAGTCAGGAAAGAAGAATACAAGACATAAACGTGCCCGAGTCAGTCTGTATCTTGCAAACTAAAAAAGAATAAGACAATTATTAGGTCATGTTTGGTACACCGCACTAGACTGGACTATACTAGATTGTGTAGGAGTAGATTGTACTATACTGGATTTGATTATATTTAGTACTATCCTATGTTTGGTGTTACAACAAACTACTACTACGAGATTGGATTGTATTATTTTATTTTATTTGATGTAAAATTGTATTGGGTTTTGTAATTTCCACCACTTTGTATTTGGTTTATTTATGTGACAAACCATTAATGGGATTAATGTTGTAAGGGTAGATTTAGGTGATTGGTCTTGAACGTGATCAAAACACCCTCCGGCTTCCCCAAAGCTTCAAGAGCGAAGAGCTTTAAAGGTATAACACTCGACTTATACTCTTGAAGAGAATTAGGCGCACTCGCAAACACATTTATTCATTCATTTGTGTTTATTCATTTTATTATTGTGTTTGTCATACTTGCACTTCATGCATTTTAGATTAAGTGTGGTTGGCCACTTGAGAAGTCCATGTTACTCCTCTTTCATATGGCTTGGTGAAGAAGTTCGTTGCGGTGTACTGTGATTTTCCTCCAGGGATTTTCGTTATCCAAACTTCATTGTGGACCACAACGAAATCGACCGCGAACTCTTTCTAGAGATTCTCGATGTCCTTCTTTCGCCCCTCACCACAGTGAAATTGACCGCAAACTCTTTTCTAAAGATTCTCATTGTCCTTATATCGTCCAGGATGACAGCGAACTCGACAACGAACTTTGCTCCAGAGATTCTCGCTGTCCATCTTTTGCCCTGGTTCACTGCGAACTTGGCCGTGAATTTTAGCACATCGTTTCATATTATCATTTTCGCTGTCATGGTTTCACCCTACTAGACAACGAACCTGACTGCGAAAAACCCTTGTTTGCGTAAAATGACGTAGCTTCATTTGAACTCTATAAATACCCCTCTCTTGTATCTTCATTGTCAAGAACTCTTGATTTTAGACTTCCTAGAGAGAATAGAGTTCCTAGAGAGAAAAATCACCAAGATTGTCTTTTTAACTCTCCAACCCCAAAAACCTTGTGCATTTAACATATTCAAGCATCATTTAAGCAGGGTCTTCATAGTCTTCATCACTTAGTAAGTTAGAACAAATACTCTACTTAATTTATTGTTCTACTTAGTCAAGACATCTCATTTAATGCATTTTGTTTGCAAATACTTCATCTTTAATGCATATACTTCGAAGTCATGATGATTGATTTGGGTTGATTAATAGCTAGTATGTTAGATTGCATTTTCCTCATCTAGCTAAGCCTAGTTGTATGTTCATTTAGGCATCTTTAATAACTAGGATTGTTATATTGCATTTCTATCTTTCTAGTTAAGCATATTGTGGGTTGTCTTGCACTTTATTGCATTTAGGATATTGTTACATGTTCACTTAGACTTAATTCTCTTCATTAGATTCCAATTCTTGTTGCTACATGTGGTAGTTGCACAAGCATTGTCAAGACCCACTTTTAAAGGCCTGTAGGTAGAATAGCTTGTATTACAAACCTTGAGAAGAGTGACTAAGGTGTCAACTTAGGTTGTGACTAAGTGGTTAGTGAGGCTAGTCCCGTGATTTTTTCTAGTTAGAAGGTTTCCACGTAAAAATCAAGTGTTAATTTATTTTCCGCAATTTACTTGTTTTTTAGTTGTTTGTGTATTTAATCTTGATTAATCAAAAAGTTGATAATTAATTTGATTAACAACGCATTCACCCCCCCCCCCCCCCCTCTTCCCTCCCCCTTTCAAGTTGATAATTAATTAATTTGGTTTTTTTGAGTTGAAAATTGAATTGGATTTTATTGAATAGTTTTTTAATAATCAAAATTAAAATTTATTTATTCAAAATTTAGTTATTTAAAAAAATTTGATATAGAAAAATTATTAATCAACATATTTAATAAAATAGGTTTAAACCCTGAGCAGTGTAGTACCATTGGTGATCGGTACATATTAGTTAAAGTATCTCTCAAGTCACATTCATCAATTGGGCTCTATATGAAGACACGTGTCCAGTTTTTCCATATATATTCCTAAACCTTATTCGGTTAGGGTTGGTTTTCATACCAAAGAATACCATGTTCCATACATTATCAATATCAAAACCAAAAAATGTCGAGTTATGTTTGGTTTTGGGCTCAACCCGAACCGAACACTAAATGCCCATCTCTTCATATTAAAACGCATTTGAACTATAAAAATAATTTTAAAGAAAGTAAGCATAATATAAATTTTGGCATCTCTAACATAGTACATCTCATGCATTAACAACATATAAGAACACAACTTGTAAGGACCTCTATTTTATGATTGGCTTATTTCATGACAAACCACACCATATTGGGGATGATTATGTAATGAGTAGCTTAGGTCCTTGTTGGCAAGCTTCCAAGTATCTCCATGACTTCAAGAGCAAAAGGTATACTCACTTGACTTTGTCTCTTGAAGAGTGTAGGTGCACACACACTTCATGCATGTTTTGTTTATCTTGCATTTGTGCTCATTATGGTTTATATGTGTGCATCATTTACACATTGCATACACACTTACATGCATTTATATTGACATGCATATATTTCTTATTGCCTTTGTTTGCATTCTTCACAATCACACTTGCACTTCATTTCTAGACTTATGTGTGGTTGTTTGTGTTCGCGCTCGCACGTCTTGGTGTGTATTTTTACGAGTTGACATGGCCTATGCGCGGGTCAGTGTGCGGGTCCCTACCCGTGCAATGGACCAACGCAGTTGGCCCTAGTGCTTGGAGATCCCTTGTTCGCTGGTGTGTTCGCTGGTCAAACCAGCAAACCCCATGTGCGCAGGTTTATGTACGGGTAGGCATCCGCGCAGTGGGACCCGCGCACTGCACTGATTTCGGGGTTAAAATGTATTTTCCAACTCCTTTATCTCTTCTTCTTCACTAACTCCTCTAAAATTGCAGAAACCCTAGAGAGAGATAGAGAGAGTCTAGAGAAAGAAAGCTCCATTTGAGTTTGTTTAACTCTCCAAACCCAAAACCCATCTTCATCTTGCATCATTCTACATCATATGAGCATGTGTCTTCTTGGTTTCATAACTAGGTAAGTTAGAACTTCATTAAATATCATTTACTATTCTACTTACTCTAGATTAGGTATTTATTACTTGATTAAATATCTTGTTACTTGATTAAATATCTTAACTCACTTTATTGCATATATTTACGAGTCAAAATTGCATGACTGGGTTTGTTTGTGATATCTTGCATTATTAGGTCATTTATGCCTAAATAGCTAATCCATAAATGTTCATGTATGCTTAATTGATGATTAGGTTGACTTTGTGCATCTAGTCAAGTTCTTGAATATTTAAGTGAGTTTTATTTAACAATTAGGTTGATAGAATTTCTCTACAACTAATTGAGACATCATGTGTGTACATGTAGGCTTGGTTGATAACTAGGTTGTTAAATTGTATTATAACATCTAGTTAAGCATTTTGTGTTTGGTCTTGCACATTATTGCATTTGAGCATAGTGTCATATATACACTTAGACTATATACTCTTCATAGAGTTAAAGTCTTGTGGCTTCTAGGTGAAGTTGCACAAGCAAGTAGAGTCTTGCAACCAAGGGTGGGTTGGCAAGCATTGATCAGGTGCCACTATAAAAGGCCCGTGGGTTAGAGTAAGAGGTGTTCACGCCAAGAGTAGTGGATCAGGGGATATCACTAGGGATTGAACCAAGAGTGGCGAGTGGTAGTGTCCATAGCCTGAGGTTGTCGAGAGTGAGAGTCTGAGTATCACTTGAGGATGTAACTTTTTACTCGTATAGTGGATTTCTGTGATCGTGTGTGGTTAGAAGGATAGCCCGTGGTTTTTCCCTTGTTGAAGGGTTTCCACGTAAAAATAAAATGTTCTTTATATTTCCGCATTTTACTTGATTTTGTATGTTTATTTTATTGGGTTATATGTTTAATATTGACTAATCGAAAAAGTTGGTAATAACCGATTAACAACCTATTCACCCCCCCACCCCCCCCCCCCCCCCCCCCCCCCCCCCCTCTAGGTTGTTTAGACACACGCTTAGAGTATTATTTTCACAACTACAAAACAAGAAACACACATCTACATAAACTTTGGTTGTATAAATTTCGTTCTGTTAGTAGATGTCTTTTAGTTTTGATATAATATTCTAGCATCATAAATTTTAAAAAAAAATCACAGATGTGTTAGTGATTTCATTCACGAAATTATATAGTTCTCACATTTTTTCTTTCCAACACCTTTCATTCCAATTAATAATTTTTGTTGTTGATTTTTCAACAGAAACAAACACAAAAAAATATCAAGAGTAAGCACACATAAAAAAAAGCTAATAAAAAAGTAAAACAATCTTCAAAAACCTTTTTTTTCTTTTTCTTTATCCCCCTATAGAGAATATATATAAGTCCAATTATTGTGTGATTGGCTTATTTCTGTGTCAAAACATTAGGGTGCCTTTTATGGGTCGTTTAGGTTCTTCATGTTGTCATCAACATTGTGATCGTGATCAAAGACAACTTTTCCGGCATCCCAAGATCTTTAAGAGCCGAGTTTCAAAGGTAAAACTACTCGACTTGTTCTCTTGAAGATATTAGGCGCACACAAACAATTTGCATACTTGTGTACCTACATTATTGTGCAACACTTATACACACACACATATTGTTTATATGTTCATGCTCTAAGCATTTAGATTGATATCTAGGCTTGTTGCATCATTTGATTGTGTTGTGTTTATTCGCGACGTTTCACAATGGTTTGGTCATCGTTCTAACACACTCATGCATTTGATTCGTTTGATCATGCATTGCATTTTATCATGTTATATCTTGTTGTTTGCATGTTTTTTGATATGTGTTAGATGTAGTGTGTTTTTTGGAGGTAAGTGTCAAGTTTGGAAAGATAGGTTGTTCATTGGTTTAATTATTTTTCAAAACTGGCATTTGTGTGGTCTTGTGACCATAACATTTTATACAAAGATTCAAATTGAGTTTTAAAATTTTGTGACAAACTAGAAACTCATATCTTTCCAACGGTATATTAATCATAAAATTCTTTGATCGTTTGGATTAATTTTGAAATCTTTAAAGACACCGCTAAAATAAGGGAACTTTGTTGTTGCCCAAATCTGATCATTGGTCACTCAAATGTCCATAACTCTTTCTACAGACACTCAAATATTTATTTATAATAAGGAATAGAAATTCGACATCCATAAATTTCCAACGGTACGTTATACAATAGGTTTCAATATCGTTTGTTCATGTTTTGAGTCGCTTGAAAATCAAGCTGTTGTTTTGTGGCGTTTTGTCGCGACCCAAGTGTCGTTGAGCTGGACAACGAAAAATAGGCAGCGAAAAAATTATCAATGATTGTCACTACCCTAATTTCATTGACCTGGACAGCGAAAAATAAGTAGCAAAAAATAGGAGTGAAAAATTGTCCAGTGATTTTCGCTCCCTAAATGTTGTTGAGCTAGATATCGAAAAATAGGCCGTGAAGAAGCTTATTTTTGCAAAACGACACTGTTTCATTGGGATCTCTACATAAACTCCCCATTATCATCTTCTTCAACTTGGAAATCAAGAATTTAGGGTTTTAGAGAGAGGTTAGAGTTCCTAGAGAGAGAGCTCCAAGAAAGCATCTTAAACTCTCCTCCCTAAAAAATCTGTGCGCATTTAACATCTTCAAGCATCAATAAGCATGTGTCTTCATTGATTCTCCTTGTGTTAGGTAAGAACAACAACTTACATTATTTATTGTTCTTATTCTTTCTTTACTTCACATTTATTGCATCTGTTGAAGTAATCAAATATTATAGGAGGTTAGTTGATAACTAGGTTGTTAGGTAGTTGATTTCTACACCTAGTTAAGTATTGTATGTTTTGTTTAGCATATTTTGTATTATAACATCTCTATTGTTAGGGAAGAACAAATTCACATCTTATAACATCTCTATTGCACGTATTTAAAGTTATGGAGATTGTTTTTAGGGTTAGGAAATAATTAGTATTGATGGGTAGCTATTACCACACCTAATTAAGCATATATTGTTTTGTCTTGCATTCTATGTATTCAGCATTCATTACATGTTCACTTAGGCCCCGTTTGATTTTTTGTCTGAAGATTGAATAGTGTTGAATGTTACTGATGACTAAATAGTGAATGAAAACTGAAAACTGAGAAACATGTTTGTTTGTTTTTTTTTCACTAAAAACTGAATATTAGCGATAAACTGTTTGTTTTTTAAGTTACAAATATCTGAAAAATAAATGTTTTTACGTTTATGCCCTCCTAACTATTATTTGTTATATATTTACATTTAAATATATTAAGGACAACTACAATAAGTAATTTAATAATTGTAAAACAAAATTATTTAGTTATTAATAATATTTTAAATTTATATAAATAATTTAAAATTTTTATATGATTTTTTTGCTTTAGTGAAATCTCATGTCCACGCTTTAAGCACAGTAATCTCATAATGTTGGTTGATTGTGTGCTTGATTTTCTTATATACGAGAAGCCAATGTTTTCTTTTGAATGATTTGTATTTATGTTTCTCAAATGCCATTTTGTGTGGGAAGCTATTTTCTATTTCTTTTATTGGTCAATGTGAGCCAATAATCACTGGTTGTAGTCCATTCTGTGCAATGCCTCATGTAGGAGCTTCATCAAGTATCATGTAGGAGCTTCATCTGTGGTGGATATGCTAAAACATTTTAGGGAACTTTTTAATTTCATAAAAAATACGAGTTGTTATATATAAAACAATTGACCTGAAAACATATTAAATACTTCATTTGTAGCAGAATTACAAAATATAAAATATGAATCTGTAATAATAAGAAAATTACAAAGATACTTCTAAAGTTGTTCAGTGGCATGGTCCCTAAACCGTTGCATAAATACTGCATTTGATGTCCCAGAGCTATTGTTTGTACTTGGTAATTGGTGATTTGCATTGTCATTCTCCATTATAAGTTCTTCATCATCGTATTGTGAAAACAGTTCATCATCAATTGATATCTGCCGAAGAAAATTATGAAGTGTTATGCATGCTATCACTATATACTTTTGTGTATATAGCGAGTACAGTGACATCCTTTTTAATATCGGAAATCGTGCCTTCAACACACCAAAAGCTCTTTCAATAACATTTCTCAACTTTGAATGAGAATGGTTGAATATCTCCTCTTTTCCATTAGCTCTATCACCATTGCGAAAGTCACCTAACCAATAACTGACTTGCCGATATGGTGCCATAAATCATTTTGTATGTGAATAAGCAGTATCTACCAAATAGTATTTATCTGAAAAAAAAATTGAATTAAAGATCATAATGTAAATGCATGTGTATATATTAAATTGACAATCTAAACATTATTTCCATCTTGTGGCATAGGAAAGTTATGGCTTGGGTTACAAATGGTTTCGGGTAAGACCCTTCAATCATGTGTTCTACCTTCCCATCCAGCAACAACATACCTAAATATCATATCAAAGTCACAAATCGCCATAACATTTTGATAACATTTTGATAACATTCTCTATTCCCACGACCCTTATATGGTACTTGTACTTCGATTGGAATACATGCATGAATTAGAGTTCCTTCAATCGCACCAATAACACCCTATAATACAATAAGGAATGTTAATATAAAAATAAAATAAAAATGATTTTTATTAATTTGTCTAAAAGAAATAAAGAAATAAAGAATTTACCTTAAAAATTTATCTCAATCGATGATTCGATATACCATTGGAATTGCCATTAACTGAAGGAGGAGTGATCATTTCTTTAGAAAACTTCATCATAGCGGCTAAGGCCCCGTCCTGCAGCTGTTTTTCAGTCCGTTTTCGTTTTTTATTTTCCAAAAATGATTTCGAATTCGCTTTCGTTAACCGTTTTTCATTTTATTTTCAAAAAACGAAAAACAAAACCAGTATTAATATTGAAATATTTCAAAAACACAAAATAATTGTTTTTGTTTTTGTTTTTCGTTTTGTTTTTTTTTTATTTTGAAAAAAATTTCACTGTTTTTTTTTTCTTTTCCTCTTTTCCAGACTGTCTTTGTCATCTCTTTATTCATCTCATCTTCTTTTCGTCATCTCTTCTTCTGTTCTTCTCATCTTCTTCATATCTTTTTCCCTCCGTCATCTCATCTTCTTTATCTTCTTCTCTTCGTCTTCTCATTCTTCTTCTCTTCTTCTTCTCTTCATCTTCTTTTCTTCTTAGTGTCGCCGATCTGTTCCTCCAAGAGCGGATTGACTCCTATATATTTTTTATTTTTTTTCCTTTTTTTCTTTTAAAGGTTTTATTTTTGTTTTTGTTTCAGATCATAAAGAGTTTATTAACATATATATATATATATATATATATATATATTAACATAAAAATCTTGGATTTTGAAATTATTTTAAATTTAAAATCACAATAATTCATCAAAGCGATTTTATTCGGTTATTATGAGTTATTGGATAATTATTTTGAATGAATTATTGACCTATCTTTTATTCAAATTAAAAAATTGCAATATAAAAAATAATAGAAAATTTATACAATTTTTGATATTTTTCGATTAACCTACCAGACGCGTTTTTTCCGTTTTCATTTTCAGAATACAGCTTTCAGTATATGCTACAAAACGCATTTTTAGATTTCGAAACTGAAACCAAAAACACTGTTTTCATTTTCATTTTTCTTTTCGAAAAACAGTCAACGAAAAACGCTTACATGACGAAGCCTAAGACCTCATGAAAACAATTGTGAACGGTTTGCGTTGAGTGCTTGAACCTATTCCTAATTACTCGATTTCGAAGATTATGGCTCGTAGTCATTAAAAACATTACCACTTTCTCTTCCACAATCACATGCTTACTATCAATGAGCCACTTTTTTTCTCGAAATTTCTGACATAAATTAATAAAGCTATTATTTTCCATCCGCATTAGTTCATAACAAGTAACAGATAGACCCTTTAAGAGCTCTTCAATAAAAATTGAATCTTTAATAGACCATGCATAAGTATTTACATGTTTAGTATATGGTCCTTTTAAATACAAGGTGATCAGTCGGTTTCGTAAAAGTCTTTTAGCTTCTCTTTTAGCCTTTAAGTTCCCTTCATCATCTTCACTGGATGAACTAGAACTACTCTAGTAAGAATAAGGACTCCCCATGGACATCTATCATGTAAGAGAATAATATCATCAAATTATGTAAACTAAAGAGAAAAAAAGGTAAACAACGATATAAACAATACATGACAAAACTAGTCCACATCAATAATCCAAGTCAAAACAAATACCAAAACCGTCTACACATTACCAAACAAACAAATAGTCCAAACCAAAACAAATACCAAAACAATTTACACATTCCCAAACAAACAAATAGTCCAAATTGAAAATAAACAATCGTGTGTCTAATACAACCTAGGGGGGTGAATGGGTTGTTAATCGAATATTACCAACTTTTTTGGTTAGACAATATTAACAAACAAAACTCAATTCAAACAATAATAAAAATAAGTAAAGTGCAAAAATTAAAGAACACTTGGTTTTTAAGGGGAAACCCTCCAAACGGGAAAAACCACGGGACTAGCCACGCTAGCCACTTGAGCCATAGAAATCCACTATATGAATAAAAGGTTACACCCTCAAGTGATACACAGACACTCACTCTCAACAACCTTAGGCTATGGACACTACTACGCACCACTATGGGTTCAGTCCCTAGTGATATCCCATGATCCACTACTCTTGGCGTGATCACCTCCTACTCTACCCGCGGGCCGTTTACAGTGGCACTTGACCAATCCTTGCCAACCTACCCTTAGTTGCAAGACTTCACTATAAAGAGTATAAGGTCTAAGTGACTATATGACAATATGCTCAAATGCAATAATGTGTAAGACCATACACAAAATGCTTAACTAAATGTTATAATGCCATTTAAAAACCTAGTAATCAAACAATGCCTACATGCCCATACATAAGGACTCAATTAGATGTATAGATAAAATCTAACAACCTAATTGTCAAATAAAGTCCAACCAACACAAGTTGTCACAATATATAAAAAGGGCAATAAATATGCAATCAATAAATGCAATTAATGAGGCATAAATAACAATGTCTAAATGCAAAGCATAAAGACTTAGCTAGAGGGAAATAATGTCCTAAATGCAAGCTATCACAAACAAACCCAATCATGTTATCAAGACTCATAAATATATGCAATAAAGAGAGTCTAGGTATTTAATCAAGCAATAAATACCTAATCTAGAGTAAGAACAACAATAAATGAGCTTTAATGTAGTTGTAACTTACCAAGTCATTAAATCATGAAGACCCAGCTCAAATGATGATGAATGATGCAAGATGGAGATGGATTTTGGGTTTAGAGAGTTAAAGAAACAATCTTGGTGCTTTCTCTCACAAGAGACCATATTCACTCTCAAGAGCAAGTATTTTCGTGATCTAGGGTTCTAGAAAACCAAGTGAATGGAGAAAGTGGGATATTTATAGAGCCCACTCAAAACTGCACCGTTTTGACAAAATTCTCATCAGACCGCCATATGTATCGCGGTACAAGCAAATATCCAAACCGCGGTATAGACCGCGTAACAGAAGAACCAATTTTCTGGAATGAACCGCGGTTGAGACCGCTGGCAGGGTATGTGCACCTACCGCAGTATACGCCACGTGAAACACACTGGAAACAACTGCGGTGTATACATGAGTACATGCCGCGATACACCCAGCTGCCCAAGCCGCGGTAGAGATAAAAACTCTCTTTTCAACACACTAAACCACATCTAACCTATATGAATGTTGTGCAAGTGTGAAGTGTGATGAAAGACATAGATGCACATAACAATAATACACAAATGCAAGATAACAAATGTAAGAAGTAGATATGCATGCAAGTGTGTGTGTGTGTGCGCACTTAATCTCCTCAAGAATCAAAGTCAAGTGATATACCTTTTGAAGCTCTTGATCTTGAAGTCATAGAGATGCCTGGAAGCTTGCCTTGATAATCATTAAGAAGACCTAAGCTACACATTACACAGTCATCCCCAATGTGGTTTGTCATGAAATAAGTCAATCATAAAATAGAGGTCATTACACAAATCAAAATAATATCAAAACAGTTTACACATTCCCAAATAAACAAATAGTTTTAAATTAAGTTTTACAAGCTTTCAATCCATGCAAGCCACTCTTCGTCGTTATCCATCTCAATCAAAAATTCTCAATTCTCTCTTCTCCTACACAAAGCCTTACTTGTTACAAAATATAAGGGATTCTTATAACTTAGAATCCTTTTCAAAATTAACAAACAATCTTTAACAGAAGGTCCTCGATCATTACTTTCATCCAATGCATTTATTATTCGGTCCACATCATGACGATTTGCGTCAACTTGTCATTTTTTGTTTTTGTTTTTTAGAGTGCTCCTCATTTTGAATTGGATGTTTTTCAAAACTAAATTCTAAATTTGGAGTCTTTGGTATATTATCATTTTCTTCCAATAACCTAATAAAACTTCCACCGTACATTGAAGATGCAAAATCAGTTGAAGTGTTGCCTATTTCAGGTATCCCTTACATTCCGGAACTTCAGTTATGTGCCCCTGTAGCTAATACCACCGAAAATAATGAATCTAATTCCTCAAAATTTGCTAAGGGTTTTTGGCAAAATTGTTTGGCTTCTGGATATGTCTTTTTTTTAAATTAAAAAGTAATTAGCTATAGAGCCCTTCAAGTACTTTAAAATAATTAATAAAATAAATTAAAAGAGAATGTACCTTTAAGTACTCTTCCCATCTTTCCGTTGGCCAGTCAATAGTATTTGGTCATTGCATTATAACCATGTCATGTTGTTGATATCAACTTAATCCTTACTTGATATTATTTTTTCATGTAGTCCCAACCATTCTTAAGTTGTTTTTGGGTAAAACATTTACTAGTTAATTTTTTCAACCCTTCAGCAATTCGATTCTAAGCACAAGGTTTCAAAGTTGCTTCGGACCTATAGCCATTATTTACCTCTTAGAGACAAACATCTATAAAACCCTTCCTATGTATGTGGTCAGTTCAATTCGCTCTAGTATTTTCGCTATTTTGAGCCATCTATTTGGAATTCAAAGTATAAATTATCAATCAAAGTAAGGAGAATTTTTTTTATAAATTAAATGAAATTCGTTAAATTCAATTCTAATCGGGCTGTGGTACTTTTTTTTAACCAACCTTGCAAGTAAAAAAACTATGTTGCCCTTAATGAATTACAAGACATACATGTTACATGATAAACTGAAAATATATTACTTGGCAAGCTATCATGTAATATTCATCAAAAACTCAGAAATTGAAGAAATATATTACATGATGAACTGTGAAATATTACATGGCTGACTATCATACAACATTCATCATAAACAATTTTTTTGGAAAACTTCAAAATCGATTTTGACAACCATGACATAATCTAAAATAATATCAAATCCTATGAAATATACACTAATACAAACAATCCTTAGTTATTTAAAGCATTAAAAACTCATTTTATTCTAACCGGAAGGGATTGTGGAGAGAGAAAGAAGAAAGAGAAGAAAAAAAACTATAAGGGAATTTTCGTCACTTTCAAGTTAGTTTGGAATAGTTTTTGGAAGTTATGGTTGAATACGGTTTTATTTTGAAAACAAGGTTAAAAATGAATCTTGATTTCTAAAATATGTTAGATTATCTATTTCATCATCAAAGTAATTGTAAACACCAAAATTTATATAATACTGATAATACAATTCACTCAAAACCCATATAAAAGTAAACAAGTTTGAACAAGATATTGCATCCAATAATATTAAATACAACCCTAAAATTTAATATGTTATAAGTGCCAATGCCATCTTGTCTACTATATGAAAATTGACTAATTTTTTTAACAGTATTTTATTCAAAAACTAAACAAACTACAAAAACACACAGGCAAGCTAGCCACAACACCAAAAGAGAGGCCAAAAACAAACCCAGAAAAACAAAAACAGGGCTAGAAGAAACAGAGGAGAAGCAGAACAAGCATGTTCACATATATAGTAATAAAATGATGTTACTTGACGGCCAATTCACATATATAGTAGATACACACATACACAAATGAATTGGAACTCTCTTGCTTTAAGGCCAGTTCAAATATATAGTAATAAATCGTCTACTATATACCCCACACAAAAAATCATAACAAAATCACCATCAAAACCATTCACCAGTTATTAATTTGCATGGCTCTAAAGCAAACCCATGTAATTTTTGAAACAAGTAAAAGAGATGCAATCAAACTCTAAAATAAAATTAATAAAACTAATTATCAAATTATGGAAAAAAAAAAGAATGAGTCCTTACCGGAATATTCTAGGAAACCAGTCTCCAGTTGTTTGAGTTTTGAAGCAACTAGGTTTTGTGATGTTGTAGTTGTTTACAGTGAGAAGAAAAAAAAAGTAGTAATACGATATGGGTGATAGAAGTCAAAATTGGAAATAAGTTATAATTTTAGTGAGGAAAAAAAAAGAGTTCTTACCGTGGAAAACAAGTCTCCAATTGTTTAAGTTTTGAAGCAGCTAGGTTTTGTGATGCTGTAGTTGTTTACAGTGAAAAGAAAAAAATATTAATACGATTAGGGTTTTGACATAAGACAAAATTGGAAATATGTTAAATTGGTGAGGACAGTTTTGGAAGTAAAAGATTGTATTAAATTCGGTGTATTTTTGTTAAGTGGAAAGTGAACAATTTTCACTTTTTTAAACAAGTGGTTTTAGGGGTTCTTAAGAGATTTTATCACTTAAAAATCAAACAAAGTAACTTAATGGAGCACATTAAGTGCCATTAAGTATTAAGTGAAAACATCAAACAGGGCTTTAGACATTTAACTCTATTCATTGAGTTCACGTCTTGTAGCCATAAGTGGTGGTTGATAACCAATTGGAAAGTCTTGTAGGGATTGCGCTAAAACTGTTATATATTTTGGCCCTCAATTCCATATCATTTAGCTTGTTTTCGAGTGTATTTTGGTGTCTAATGGAGATTTGGTATCTAATCTAGTCAATGCAGGCATTTTCAAGCAAAAGGAAAAGTTGGTGGCAAAACGGGCTGAAATCATAAAAAGCTCGTGCAGAACATCCAACTTCGAAGGGTCATATCTCCCTCCTCAGATCGAACCATGTTTCGATTCATATATATTTAGAAAGCCCCGAAAGTCTAGTTTCCAGTGGTTTTCATGGATTACGATTCCAAGTCTTCTAGAGGGAGTTATGCCCATTTTAGTGACTGCTGCATAGAAATGTGCGGGTACTGCACAAGTAAACATACCAGTGCACTACCCACGAATTGCGAGTCGTCAATTTGACGGGATCAGCCCTATAGACAAATTTCAGCCATTTTTAGGTGGGCCAATGTGTCTTTTCAAGCCCAAGTCGTGCCCTAGCCTTTCAAACCTATAAATACATTACTTTTCCATAAGACCCAAGTTTGAATTATCCATTCAATACAAAAACCCTCTCCAAACATCTTCTTCACCAAATCAAGAGAGGGAGGATCTTCAGAAGACATCAATGGAAGTTTTCCTCCATGGATTGCCTCCTCACCACCACCTACTACCATCACTATCCATCTTTGGAGGAGATTCAAGAGGAAAGATCACCCTACCTTGTCTATGAGGGGAAGGAACTTCAATGGAGGATGGAGACTCGAGATGACAATTGGGTTTCTCCTTTTTACTCTTCTTTTTGTTATTTTCTTCTTTGATGTGTATCCTCAATTGGGAAATATGTAAATCTAACACTATTTACATTTATTTGATTGACTTGTATTTGATATCTTCAAGTTATGTCTCATTCAATTGCTTTATAATTTGACACTTGACTTTTATTAAGTAGACATGACAACCCTTCTTTATGCATGTTCAAGGATAGCTCTTGTCTTTACATTCATGTTCATGTAAAGTAGAGATTGGTATGTGTTCAAGATTGGGATTAGGAGTAGATTAACTTAAATTATGAGTAGATTAATTAAGCATCCCTTGATTGCTCATATGTCGATGGATTATTTGAAATGCTTGTTGTGGATTGATATGAGTACCTTTGGTTGTTTAGGTGGAATTCATGAAAAGCACACACCATGCCTTTGTGGGTTTCGGTTCTATAAATCTACATGCTTTATGCAACCCTTGGGCGTTACTCACCCGATACATCCTGGGTGAGTAGCAATCGAAGGTTACGACTCTTAGTCATTTCTCGCACGATACATCCTCAGTGAGTAGTGGGAGCGGGGTGGTCGATACAATTTCTATCCTTTTAATATATGTGCTTAAACGTGGTCCTTAGTGGTTACTCACGCGATACACTCTCAGTGAGTAGCTTTAGAGGACTAGACAACTCTTCTCATTTCCATATCTAGATGTCACATTTAAGGCTAGGTTGAACCCATGCTAGGAGTATCTTTGCAGTTAGTTATTATAGGTGGCGCGAGTGTTTTGGTGGTCATGAGTACATCTTGTGTATATTTTCTTGCATCTCTCCTATCCGCCTATTTTATATTTATCACTTTAATCACCATTCTTATCTCTCCATGTTCTGTTATTTTTCTCATCTTTGTTTTCATGATCCTTGTTTCACACACACACAATCAACATGCTTACATTTCACACACATCACTCTCACTCTTGCCATATTCTCATTTTCATTACTTTTAATAATCACTAAAACGTGAGACGATCAACAGATGGCACCTCCATATAGACGATACCCTCGCTTGTCGTTGTACTTGTTTTGAAAACATTAGAGCACATTGCTAAGACTTCTTATAAATATCTTATTGAATTTGCGATTTGCTAACGACACAAAAAGCATGTTCAAAATGGCGCCGCTACCGGAGAGGTGGCCTATCCGTTAATGGTTTCTAGTTTTAGCAAATAATGTAGTAATGTAAATATTTTGTTAGTTTTCTTTTGTTGGTTGTTTGTTTGTTATTTTTCTTTCTGTTCAAAGCATATGCATGTAATGTTGTTTGAGTTGTTTTTGTGCAGGGAAAGACAAATTTTCAGGTTGGCGAGCTATCAACTCAATGTTGGAATGGAGACCAACAATCAAAGATGCCAAGACCTCACAACTCAAGAGAACTTCGAGTGCATTATACGCACTCCAACAACCTCCCAAGCGAAATGGCAACGCAAAGATGACCTATGCGTTTGATACAACCAAGGACGCGAAGAGAGCTGCGAAAGAGTGTTAAGTGTAAGAGAGGTCAGAGCGCAACTAGAGGTAGTGTCTCTGAGAATTTCTTCCTAGGATTTGAATTTCGGTAATCAACTCCTCTAATTGTTTCTATCTTTTAATACTCCCTACACTAGATTGGGCATAGCTTAAACGTTTATGGGTAATGTGCTTGTTGTTGAAGCATGTTTGAGTGTGTCGATTGGAGAGTACCGATGTATATGTCTAAATGCTTTTAGGAAGGGTTTGATGTTATTAATTATACTTGTGAATACGGTTGTTGACATTAAGGTGGAAACCGCATATGTGTTTCATGATGAAATTGCTATGCTTGTTTTTCTTTATTTAAGTTGTTTAAAGCTTTGGTTTGGCAAGGGCATGTCTTGAAAAATCTTACTTGCCTGAACTTTCTAATAGGTTTTGTGAGTGTGTAGACTATATATAGCTTCTCTAGGAAGCGATTTTTGTAGCTTGGGCAATAAAGCGATGATTCTTAATCTCTTAGGAAGAACCAAAGACAACTTGAGAGTTTTAGAAGGACAAACAAGCCAAAAGTGCTTTAAAAAGAGCGAGAACCTCGTCTACTATAAGGAAAGCAGCAATTTGGAGTTCGAATAGCCGAAGTGCCATGCCAACGTCTTGCCCAGACGATAATCAGAGCACTTGTGGGAGGCAACCAACCTTGGTTTTGTTTTCTTATGCTTATTTTTAGTTTTTGAACTTTTTCTTGCTTTTGTTTTTAATTGCTTTAGTTGAATAATTGGCAAAGATTTTGGTGGATTGTGTGTGGATGGAAATTTTGATGTTGATATGATAGATCACTTTTGAATGATGATATTAGATATTTGGTCATTATTGATTTATTCTTTTATTGATGAATGAGCCGAAGGCTCTTGTGAATGGTTGTGTACAGGTTTAATTGTCATATGAAAAATACAAAAACGGTTAATCTGCCTTAAGCTAACCTAGAGGAGGGGGGGGGGGGGGGGGGGGGGGGGGGGGGGGGGGGGGGCTTAATATGTTACTACACCTTATTCATTTCCTTAAGACAAACAAATTGAATTAATATTGCTTGTGTTTGTCTTTTGAAGTGTGATACAAGCTACTTGGAGGAACAAACTTTTAGCAATATTAATTCAATTAAGAATATGCTTGTTCAAACAAAGGCAATGTAAGCATTAACATGAATGTGATACAAACTCAAATTGTAACTTGGCTTTCATTCATAAAACTTCAACATATACAAATTTAATATAATATGGTTAACAATTACAAAGATAACAACCAAGATATGTACCAACACATACACAAATATAAGGAGATAAGGATAGAGAAAATCAACACATTATTTTTACGTGGTAAACCCTTCGAAGAGTAAACATCCACGGGTTGATACCACAACCACCGGCAAACACCTTTCAATAGTAAGATAAAAAGATACAATCTCTTAAGTGACCACTTCACCTAGAAATCTACCATTCAACCCTACACAATGAAAGAGATGCCTCCTTGCTCAACTATCCGGATCACCCCAATTCTAGTCGAGACTTTCATGCACAAATTGAAGAACCTCTCTCCAAAATATGACTTCCAATGCTTAGCTATCCGGATCACCCTGATCCTAGCCAAGACTTCCAATTGCACAAATTGAAGAACTCCTCTCCAACATGTGACTTCCAATGCTTAGCTATCCGGATCACCCTGACCCTAGCCAAGACTTCTAATGCTCAATCCAAAGAATCACTCTAAGGAATGAGACTTCCAACCTTTTCACAAGGCATGTGATCTAAGTGCATGCAAATGATGCAAACACACACAACATAGTATATATGATCAATATATCCTATGGAAACTAGAATTGAATCAATATGCACATGTCACATGTATTCTAGTTTTCAATCCTAAAATCAATGCAATCACACTCAATGATGCATGTACATATGAAATGTGTGGATTAAGCACATAACATGAAGAACTAGATTTTTATCAACAAAAGCACAATTCAATTTTATCTAGATCTTATAACATGAACAATGAATCTAGAGTATGTGAAACACCTAACACATACAAAAACCTAGATTATGTACCAACACATAAAATTTCTAGAATCAATTTGATAAAATCAAAAATGAATCTCTAGCAAAATAATAGAACTTAGATTCTCAAGATAATCAATTAAATCCAATCAAGCCCAAATCACCAATCTTATATGCTATTTCAATAAATCTTCAATTAAAAAGACCTAGCATATGAAAAGACTAACAATCAACAAAATCATGTCAATAAACATACAAGATAGTCCTAGATTTGAAGCTAGCATAATATAACATCTCAAACATGTGAAAACATAGATTTAGAAAAATTTAACTCAACATGTTAATCAACTGAAGCTTAAACTAGATTTATTAGAGATCATTTCTCTAATCAACGATAACACATCAAACATACATATATATGAGAAGAAAACCCAAGGTGATTGGAGAGTTGAAGATCAAGAACAAAATAGATATCAATACCTTGAAGAAAAACTGTGATGTCACGATTTTGTGAGTATATCTACCAGAATACTCAATCAAATGACTCCAAACTCTTGTGGAAATGATAGAGGACTGATAAACGAAGATTCTCCAATTTGAATCACTCGATTCGAACTCCGAATGAGCAAGTTATGGTGTTTGGAAGTTGGAAACATTGGAGAGAAAATTCTGCACAATGTTTTTCAATTTTTCTTCTTCAATGAAAATGGGAGGGAAGTTGGAATTTAAAGGAGGGAATTAGAACAAAAAAACCAACCTATCAGGAGTGGCCATGTCTGCCATCCCTTGGAGGCACGTGGGCTCCACGGGGGCAGAAGGCTGCTCTTCCCGTGGAGGCCACGCGCCTCCACAAGGAGATGAGCTGGCCCTCTTGCTTGGTTCTCCTTCTCCCCTCGTGTGTCTTCACTTTCTTCGACCGTTTTCAGGCCTCTAAACTTTGATTTCAAATCTGTTTTTTGATTACAAACTAGGACTCCCTTAAGCACAAAAGACATCAAGAAAACTTTCACAAAAAATATGGAATTCAACTTGAAAAACAAGGATGAAAATCATGTACTATAAAATCACGGAAAGTTTCCTAACTACCTAAAATTTGAACTTGAAACTTAATGTATGAGTAACCGAGATAACCGGAACTCATTGAAGAAATATATAAGCTCAAATTCAAGTTTAAGATCATATAAACAAAAACTAATAAACACAAGAACACACAAATATGCAATTTCCTAGAGATAGTCCTAGAAGATGCAATTTATAAAAGTTGTCAACTTTAAATCTAATGCATGTGCATACATGAACAAGTGTGTGTATTATGTTAAACTAGATTTTGCACAACGATATAAGGACACATATGGATGTAATGTATGTGTGTGCCTAGGCCTTGCAAGAGGAAAGAGGTCTCGATATACCTTTTTACTAAGCAACATAGCATTGTTCCTCTTGCCGCCACTACTTTGTTTGAATGTTATCCAATCTTCCTTGAAGTTTGATTACCCGCAAATCCTAGATAACTAATCAATACAAAGCAAATGTCGTTTTGATATAGAATATTGCCAATACAAAACTCAAGAACCTAACACCATATAAAGCCCAATTTGGTTTGTATGTTTTTGATGCATGCACATTTTGTATAGGTATTGTGCGTTTTGTTTAGTTGGGTTTGGGGGTTGTCATGCCCTCACTCAGTCAATTTTGAAATGTTTATGGTCGATTGATGATGATGGGTATGTGTGCTTTATGCTTTATTGAATATATTGCATTGTTTTGCCTATTTATATTGTGAGCCTTTATTTGAGTCTTTGTTTGTAGGCATTGATTGTGTTTGATTAGTGCCTAAGTTTGTTTGTGTTGTGTTAGTTAGGCGTGTGTCGTTAGGCTGGGCTCTCTTATCCAACATTGAGGACAATGTTGAGTTTTGGTTTGGGGGTGTAGACGCCTTTGTGAGTCGTCTTTTTGAGTCCAAAATTTTCAAATTGTCGCATGGCCAAAATTTTGAGCTATAATTAGCTTTGGTGTGATGCCTTAAGCGTGTGCTTGTGGTGAGTTTATTTATACTTAGTGTGCTTAATTGTTGTAGCTCTTAGTCATTCTAGGGTCTCACTTGCACTTCATGGGCTAGTCCCATCCTTTTAGTGTTCAAGTTGAGGGGACTCTGTGCTTAAGCACCTTGTTCTAATAGTGGAGACTACATAGAGAGTCCACAAACACAAGCCCTTCAAAAGCGCATTTGTGAGTTTTTCATTTTCACATCTTAAACACTTTTCTCGTCATGGGCATCACTTGCCATAGGGCATTACATCTCATTTATATTTTGGACTGCTTGATGGATGCATTCATTCCCTTGATAGACGAATTGTGGAAGTGATCTTAGGCAATGTGTGAAATTAACTACATAAAAAGCCTAAACACATTCCAAGTCCCTAATTGTGTGCTCTAAAGCCAAATTTAAGGCCAAACACTTACCTTTCATTTGGAACCAAATAAAACCATATATCCATAAGCCTAAACACATACCTACTCTTTTTTTGCCAATCATGTTAGGGTGTGTGTGTTGTGTGGTCGAAAGGTGTAAAGCTCTCATGTGAAAATAGCGTGTACTTAGGCAATATTTGTAAGTGTGCAAGGTATATGGCTCAAGCTGTAAAAGTAGGAAAAATGTGCACTTAGAGCCTAAATAGTAAAATGTGAAAAGTGTGCAAAAGTGCAAAGGAAAAAAAAAGAAAAGAAAAAGAAAGAAGAAGTAAGAAAAGAAAAAAAAACAAAGCACAAAAGAGACGTGGATGTTAAATGTAATATACACACAAAAGTATAGTACAATTGTAAAGCACAAATGTGTGTGTGAAAGTCAATGCCTAAACGCTAATGTGTAAGTTGCTTGTAAAGTAGAGCTTCGTATGAGGTGTATGAGTACTTGAGTTGGGCATGATTGGTGATACTTGAATTCTAATTTTTTTCCATTTCTTTGGTTCACAACTTTTAACCCCATGGCCCCATTACAACCCAAGGGAAAGACCTTTGAGATCCATGATGAGTCTAGATTGGGAATGTTTGTTGCAACATGATCTTCCACATCCATGGCATTTGATTCTTTTCCTAGGCTGGTTCACCAAGACATTAGTAGTCTTTCAATGATAAATGTATGCAATGCATTACATTCCTATGCATAAATTCTATCTTTGCATACCTTGCATGAGTGTGAACTTAGAACTCCGAGCAGAAAGAAAAGAGAGTATCCATGTGAGGCTTAGAGTCAAATTGAATTATGCTCATAGTGTGAGAGTGGGTAGTTCCCGATATGAGAGTGCTCTTAGGTGTAGGAACTGTAATCATGTGAGGTTCCCTTTAGTGCCTTCGAGTTGCCTTAGAAAGTTTTGCATATGTATACTCTTCTCTATCACACTCCATTGTATCTCACTAACTGGTTTGAAATGCGGCATTTGAACTGTTTGTTTGAGTCTAGGAAATTTATAGATCTAGTCGTGTTTGTCTTGTCTTGAGTCTTTGATTATTTTTCTTGAGTTTGCTCGAGAACGAACAAATGTTTGGTTTGAGGGTATTTGATCACGCTAAAATTATTATATATTTTGGCCCTCAATTCAATATCTTTTGGCTGTTTTCGACCGTATTTTGGTGTCTAATGGCTTTATTCTAGTCAATGCAGGCATATTCAGACAAAAAGGAGATTTGGAGGCAAAACGGGCTGAAATGGTAAAAAGCTCGTGCAGAACATTCAACTTTGAAGGATCATATCTCCCTTATCAGATTGAACCATGTTTCAATCCGTATATATTCAGAAAGCCCCAAAAGTCTAGTTTCTAGTGGTTTTTACAGATTGCTACTCCGAGTCTTCTAGAGGGAGTTATTCCCATTTTAGTGACTACTACGCAGAAGTGCACTAGTACTGCACAGGTAAACATACCAGTGCACTACCCGCGCACTGCGAGTCATAAATCTAACATGATCAGCCCTAGGGATGCATTTTAGCCATTTTTAGATGGGCAAATGTGTCTTTTCAAGCCCAATTGGTGCCTTAGCCTCAAACCTATAAATAAATTACTTTGCCAAAATACCCAAGTTTGAATTATCCACTTAATACAAAAACCCTGTTCAAACATATTCTTCACCAAATTAAGAGAGAGAAGCTTCAAAAGGCATCCATGGAGGTTTTCCTCCATGGATTGCCTCTCCACCATCACCATCCATCTTTAGAGGAGATTCAAGAGGAAAGAGCACCATACCTTGTCTATAAAGAGGAGGAACTTCAAAGGAGGGTAGAGACTCGAGATGACAATTGGGTTTCTCCTTTTTACTCTTCTTTGATGTGTATCTCCAATTGGGAAATATGTAAACCTAACACTAGTTACATTTATTTAATTGACTTGTATTTGATTTCTTCAATTTATGTCACATTCAATTGCTTTATAATTTTCCACTTGACTTTTATTAAGTAGGCATGACAACCCTTCTTTATGCATGTTCAAGGATAGCCCTTGTCTTTACATTCATGTTCATGTAGAGTAGAAATTGGTATGTGTTGAAGATTGGGATTAGGAGTAGATTAACGTAAATTAGGAGTAGATTAATTAAGCATCCCTTAATTGCTCATATGTCGATGGATTATTCGAATTTCATGTTGTGGATTGATATGAGTACCTTTGGTTGTTTGGGTGGAATTCATGAAGAGTACACATCATGCTTTTGTGGGTTTCGGTTCTATAAACCTACACGCTTTATGCGACCCTTGGGTGTTGCTCACGCGATACATCTTGGGTGAGTAGCAATCGAGGGTTACGACTCTTGGTCATTGCTCACGCGATACATCCTCGGCGAGTAGTGGTCGGGGTTCACTCTTATGCTTAATGCTTCCATTCGTATTTGCTTACACATGACATGTGAGTAGCGATCGGTGGTCGATACTATTTCTATCCTTTTAATATATATGCTTAAACGCTGTCCTTGGTGGTTGCTCACGTGATACACTCTGGTGAGTAGCTTTAGAGGATTAGACGACTCTTCCCATTTCTATATCTAGAGGTAATATTTAAGGCTAGGTTGAACCCATGCTAGAAGTGTTTTCGCAGCTAGTCATTATTGGTGGCGCGAAAGTTTTGGTGGTCATGAGTACCTCTTGTGTACATTTTCTTGCATCTCTCATATCCGCCTATTTAATATTTATCACTTTAATCACCATTCTCATCTCTCCATGTTCTCTTATTTTTCTCATATTTGTTTTCATGCTCCTTGTTTCACACACACACACATCACTCTCACCCTTGCCATGCTCTCATATTCATTACTTTTAATAATCACTAAAACGTGAGACGACCAATGGATGACACCTCCTTGTGGACGATACCCTCGCTTGTCGTTGTACTTGTTTTGAAAACATTAGAGCACATTGCTAGGACTTCTTATAAATATCTTTTTGAATTCGCTATTTTCTAACGACACAAAAAACGTGTTCATGTGGCCAATGTGTTTGTTGCACAAGCATTGTCAAGTGTCACTGTAAAAGGCATACAGGTAGATTAGGAGGTGCTCATGACAAGAGTAGTGTACCAGGTGATATCACTAGGATTAATCCAAGTACGGTGAGTGGAGGTTACCATAGCCTAAGGTAATCGAGAGTGAGAGTCTCTGTATCACTTGAGGGTGTAACCTACTTTTCATAAAGTGGATTTTTGTGGCTCAAGTGGCTGGCGAGGGTAGTCCCGTGGTTTTTCCCAATTGGAGGGTTTCAACGTAAAAATCAAATATTCTTTAAATTCCGCAATTGTTATACTTGAATTTATTATAGTGTTGTTTGCCATTAAAACTAACTAATCAAAAATTCGGTAACATAATCGATTAATTGGTAAATAACCTATTCACCCTCTAGGTTAATTGTGTTCGCATTAGACACATTTTCAATTGGTATCATAGTGGGTGCCTAGATACACATAGGTAGATCCTTGCACACATTTGTGCCTTGCATCAATTGCATTGCATTTCATTTCATTCATCTCATTAAACACTATGAGTGAGAATGAAACACATAGAGAGAGATCCTTGGGAGAGTGGATTGATAGCCTCTCCGTTGATGTTGATGATGCTCTAACCCTTAGAGGTTCTATAAGCACATGTTCTAACAAAGAGGCTTTAACCTCGTCTAGTGACTACGATGAAGATATTGCCTTCATGATTTAGAGATTTAAGCGGCTTCTAAAACTGGAAAAGAATGGCATGGGATCTGAGGGTAAGGAATTAAAGAAGAAGAAATCTTTCAAGAAAGGTAAGGCTAGTGAAACAAGCCTCCTATAATATATGTGAGGTGCTTAGAATGTGGAGAAATCGAGCACATCTCTCAAGATTATGATATCTTGAAAGAGAGTAAGGTCATTGGTTCGCTTCAAGCATATGAATTGAAGAATAACTTTTCTTCAAAAAAGCAAAAGAGAATTGCTTTGAAGGTTACTAAACAAGAAGAAGAAGATAGTAGCAAAAAAGAAAAAGAAGATAGCGACACCAATGAAAAAATGGTATCAATCTACGTAAGGTTCAAAGAGTATATGAGACATGAGGATAGAGGAGTTTTATCAAAAGAGAAGGAAGTGAAGAAAAAGGTTCCTTCAAAAATATTTGAGCTTAAACAAGAGAAGATCAAGAAATTAGATCGTAAATGTCATGCTTATGGAGGCTATGGACACATCTCCAAAGATTATGGAAACTCGAAGACTACGAGTTGAAAAGGCAAACCAAAGACCTATTCTTAAAGTGGAAGTGAATAGAGCACTTTGTATTTTGGGAGATGTGAAAAGAACTGTAAGTTCCTAGTATTTTGATTGGCTTATTTCGTTGACAAACCACATTGGGATTTGCTTTTAAGGGTAGATTATGCCTCATTGTTCATGAGTCTTGTGTTGACATAATTCTATATCAAAACTACATTTGCTTTGTATTGATTAGAAGTCTAGGATTTGTGGATAATCAAGCTTCAAGAAAGATTGGACAACATTCAAGTAAAGTGGTGGCTTCAAGAGGAATAAAGCTAAATTGCTTAGTAAAAGGTATATCGAGAACTCTTTCCTCTTGCATGGCCTAGGCACACACACACGTTGCATTCATATGTATCACTGCATCATTGTGCAAAATTTGGTATAACACAATACACACACTTATACATGTATGCACATGCAATAGATTTAAAGTTGACAATTTTCATAAATTGCATATTCTAGGATTATTTCTAGAAAATGACATACTTGTGTGTTCTTGTGTTTATTTGTTTTTGTTTGTATGTTATTGAACTTGAATTTGAGCTTATATAATTCCTCATTGAGTTCCGGTTGTTTCTATCACTCATTCATTAAATTTGGAGTTCAAACTAGGAGATTAAGAAACTTTCTGTGATTTTATCGTACATGGTTTTCATCCTTTTTCAAGTTAAATTCCATATTTTTGTGAAAGTTATCTTGATGTCTAATGTATGTGAGGGAGTCATGGTTTGTAATTCAAAAACGTATTCAAATCGGAGTTCGGAGGCCAGAGAACGGTCGAAGAACAAAACAGCGCACGAGGGGAGTTAGAGGTCCAAACTAGGGGTGCCTTACATCTCTCCCCATGGAGGCGCGTGGCCTCCAGGGTAAGAGCTGCACTCTACCCCCATGGAGGCAACACACCTCCATGGAAGCAGTGCTGGCAGCCACCTATTGGCTCCTCAACTCACTTTTGTTTCCCTCTCCTATATAAATATTTTACTTTCCCTCTCATTCTTGAACAAGAAGAAAAATTTGAAAAACATTGTGCAGAATTTTCTCTCAAACTTTCTCATCTTCCAAACACCATAACTCACTCATTTGAACTCTGTTTTGAGTGATTCAAGTTTTAAAATCTTCGTCTATCAATCCTTTATCATTTCCATAGAATTTGGAGTCATTTGATTGAGGTTTCTGGTAGCTACACTCACAAAAACGTGACAGCACAGTTTTTCTTCAAGGTATTGATTTCTTTCTTGATTTTGATCTTCAAGTCTTCAATCACCTTAGGTTTTCTTCTTGAATTTATGTATGTTTGATGTGTTAATGTTGATTAGAGTATCGAACTCTAATAGAGCTAGTTTGAGCTTTAATTAACTTACATGTTGAGTTAGATTTTTCTAAATCTATGTTTTCACATGTTTGAGATCTTGTATTGTGCTAGCTTCAAATCTAGGACTATCTTGTATGCTTATTGACATGATTTTGTTGATTGATAGTCTTTTCATATGCTAGGTCATTTTAATTGAAGATTTATTGAAATAGCATTTTGATTGATGATTTAGGGCTTGATTGGATTTATATGATTATCTTGAGAATCTAAGCTCTATTATTTTGCTAGAGATTCAATTTTGATTTTATCAAATTGATTTTAGAATTTTTTTTATGTGATTGAACATAATCTAGGTCTTTGTGTGTGTTAAGTGTTTCACATACTCTAGATTAATTGTTCACATTATAAGTTCTAGATAAATCTGTTTTTGAGCTTTTGTTGATTAATATCAAGATCTTCATGATTTGTGCTTAATCACCACATTTCATATGTACATGCATCATTGAGTGCGATTGCATTGTTTTTAGTATTGTATACTAGAATATATGTGACATGTGCATATTGATTCAATTCTAGTTTCCATAGGATATATTGATCATATATACTATGTTGTGTGTGTTTGCATCATTTGCATTCACTTAGATCACATGCCTTGTGAAAAGGTTAGAAGTCTCATTCCTTAGAGTGATTCTTTGGATTGAGCATTGGAAGTCACATTCGGAGAGTGAATCTTCAAGTTGTGCATTGGAAGTCACATTTGGAGAGTGATTCTTCAAGTTGTGCATTGAAAGTCACATTCCTTAGAGTGATTCTTTGGATTGTGCATTGGAAGTCTCATTTCTTAGAGTGATTCTCTGATTTGAGCATGGAAGTCACATTTTGGTTAGTGATTTGTCAATTTTTGCAAGTTGGCATATCTTTCATTGTGTAGGGTTGAAGGGTAGGTTTCTATGTGAAGTGTTCACTTGAGAGATTGTATCTTTTTATCTTACTAGTGAACGGTGTTTGCCGGTGATTGTGGAATCAACCTATGGATGTTTCCTCTTCAGAGGTTTTACCACGTAAAAATCATGTGTTAATTCTCTCTATCCTTATCTCTTGATATTTGTGTATATGTTAATATAAATCTTGTTTGATATCTTTGTAAGTGATATTCATGATATATCAAATTTGTATTTGTTGGCGCTTTATGATTTAAATCCAATGTATAAATTAAGTTTGTATCGCATGCAAGTTATATCTTACATTGAATGTGTTTGACAAAGTATATCTTTAATTGATTTGATAGTACTTGTTCTTGCTTTTTAAAGTGTGATACAAGCTACTTAGAGGGACAAACTTGTGTTTGTTTCAAGGGTTTGTCTCAAGGGAGCGAAAAAGGTGTAGTAACATATTCACCCCCCCCCCCTCTAGGTTAGCTCAAGGCAAATTAACCGTGTTTATATTTTTCATTCCCAAGCTCAAGAGAACTTTAAAAGTATATCACTTGCTGAACTCTTAATTGAAGAGATTTAGTTGCACACAATCACTAGGTGCATTAGTCATTATATCTTGCATTGTATCTCATTTGATAACATGTTTTGCATGTTAATTGTGCTTCTCTTTTGTGTGCATTTCACTCACTTCATACTTGCACAACATTCATGTAAGATAGGTTTTTTTCTTATGTGTTGAAAGGGGACTTTCCTTTAGCGCGGCATAGACCGCTGGGCAAGCACCTACTTGAACCGTGGCACATGGAGTGGTAAACTCCAGTATGTCATGCCTAGTGTAAACCGCGGTTGGTGCACATGCTTGTACAGTGGTCCTACTGCGACTTGTGCACTTGCATGCACAGAGGCCTCAACCGCGGTGTTGTCCAGTGGGTGCACCATTGTGTGTACCGCAGTCTGGATAACTTGCCCGAGCCGCGGTATACACAGCGGTACAGACGAGATTTTGTTGGTTGATTTTGAAGACGATGTCACTTCAACTAGGGCTTCATATATATAGATCCTTTCCCCTTCTTAGCCTCCTTAGAGCTTCAGATTTCAACTTAACTCCATTTATAGAGCATAAGAGTGACTTTCAAGAAAAGCTATCAAGATTCAATTTTTCTTTTGACCAAAACCCAAATACCCATCTTTCATTCATGAATCAAACATCATCTAGGATGTGTTTTAGCATGGGTCTTTATCAACACACATGACTTGGTAAGTAAAACATCATCTTCATTCATTCTAGTGTTCTTGCTTAACAAGAAATCTCTTGTATGACTTGTTTACATCTAAACTAAGTGTTTATCTGCAAATTGAGATTTTTCTGTGTTGATTGTTAGGTTTTGTATTGGATAGCTATTGCATCTAGGCATGCATTTATTTTATATAGCTAAGTTATATGTATGTCATATAGCAACATGATATATAGGATTGTTTGACTTGTTCATCCATGATTAGATAAGCTTAAATGTGTTGACCTAGCATTTATGCATTTAGGATGCTTTTGATATTCACATAGGTTGTTTTCTTTTCATTGATTGTTAAGCTTTGTGACTAAGTGGATTAGTGCACAAGGTGGTTGGTCTACGATTAATATTAAAGGCATGTTGGGTAGAGTGAAAGGGTTAGTGACTGATAAGTCAGTTTTTGCCGTCAGAAAACCGTCCGTCAAAACAATTTATAAAACCTATGCGATGCGTTCACAAGTAGAAATACAAGTAAAGCAGTAAGCACGGGTGTCGTCCACTGAGATCGGGGTAGCGGTGATAAGATTAGGATTAATATAACTAGTATGCATAAAAGTAAAGTGATGGTGAATGAAGATACAAAATAAACTAAACTATGAAAGCAAATAAAATGGGATGACAACGGAGTGATGAATGAATGATGATGGAACTACGGAGTTGATGGACTCGTAAGTGAATATTGGGGCAATTGCAACAAACTCACAATTAAGCACGTTTTGACAAATGTAACCTACCTAGGGTGTATAGTGTTGGTATATATCTCTAGCAAGAGGTCAACCTAGGGTGTATAGTGAAGACCTCCTACTAGCGATTAATCCCTCATAAGCAACCAACAATGGCTAGTTACTTAATCGGGACCTTTTCCATGAATGCTCCTTTATCTAGCTATGGCTCAACCTATTACTAATGTAGCCATCCTAGGATGTATAGTGATCGCTTCCAATTCCCTCACAAGTGGCCGACCTAGGATGTATAGTGAAGGCCACCCATTTGAGATTGGATGAGGCTTTAGGTTATCAACCGAATTCTACTTGAAGTTTAGTTCTCGTAGAATCACTAAAGTAGCCAACCTAGGGTGTATAGTGGAGGCTTCTAATTCTCTCACAAGTGGCTAACCTAGGATGTATAGTGAAAGCCACTAATTCAAGATTAGATTAAGGGCATGGTTATAGAGCCGGATTTCCGAAAATCCTTCCATTCAATTGAGCATTAGACAACCTAATTGCCTACTCAAGTAATCCAAATCAACATGCAAAGAGGGTGTATCCAAGCAAATCAATAATGGAAATCAATACAAGAAATGGAATGAAATATAGAGATAGAATAAATATAACACATAGAGTTTATTTACAAAGCCCAAAATATCCATCAAACAAATAACATCAACCCCATAGTGGGGTATTTTAGCTACTCATGTTCTATTACAAACAAATAAACTAAGAGAGAGTGTAGAGATAACCCTTGAAGATTGATCTCCTTCCTTGAAGCTTGAATCCAAGTCTCCTAGTTTCCCTTGATTGAGTAGAGATGGTTTGGATGATAGGGAGATGTGTTACTAGCTTTGAATACAAGTGTTGGGAGATATGGTGATGCTTTGGTTCGTTCCCATCCTTTTCTATTTATAGAGGATGGAAAAATAGGTCACTTAAGCTTGAAACCAGAAACTGTCGCGCGCATAGTGCGGGTGGAGTGCGGGTGAATTACCCGCACTATAAAGGTTTTCTTCATCTTCAGTTCTCTGATCTGGGCAACAGTGCGGGTGGAGTGCGGTTGGATTACCCGCACTTTACCTGCACTTTACTCGCACTTTACTCGCACTCTGGTGTCAGGTGTAAATCCACTCCTCTGTCTTGAGCAACAGTGGGGGTGGAGTGCGGTTGGATTACCCGCACTTTACCCGCACTTTATCTGTCAGGTACGAATCAGCTCCTCTGTCTTGAGCAATAGTGCGGGTAGAGTGCGGTTGGATTACCCGCACTTTACCTGCACTTTATCTGTCAGGTACGAATCAGATCCTCTGTCTTGAGCAATAGTGCGGGTGGAGTGCGGTTGGATTACCCGCACTTTACCCGCACTTTATCTGTCAGGTACGAATCAGCTCCTCTGTCTTGAGCAATAGTGCGGGTGGAGTGCGGTTGGATTGCCCGCACTTTACCCGCACTTTATCTGTCAGGTACGAATCAGCTCCTCTGTTTTGAGCAATAGTGCGGGTAAAGTGCGGTTGGATGACCCGCACTTAACCCGCACTTTATCTTTCCTTCATGATTCAGGTCCCGACTGTGGGAAGGAGTGCCGTTGGAGTGCCGTTGCGACCCACACTTGACCCGCACTGTAGAGCTGGTTATGATCCTTTGTCTTTCCTTTTGCCCTTTTTCTGCCGGAACCACTGCAACTAGCTTCTAACACCAGAATTACATCTATTGCCTGCAATTAGCACCAACGAGCCTATTAGACATAAAAGACATAAAATATATAGAAAATACACTCAAGAACGAGACAAAAGAATATGAATGAGGGCCGAAATATACAACAATTTAGGCACGATCAAACACCCCCAAACCAAACTTTTGCTCGTCCTCGAGCAAACATAATCTAAAACCAAATAAGACACAAATTAAAAACGACTCAAACTAAGAACTTCCTAGACACAAAGAAAAACTTGCAGCAGAACCAAATAGCAGAGAGATACGCAAAAGCAATATGAGAGTGAGGAATGACCATATGCAAAATGTTCTAAACAACTCGAAGGCACCTCAAGGGAAACTGGCACAACATGAATCCCACACTTAAAATGCCCGCGCCTCAGAAACTACTCACTCTCACACCTTGAGCATAATTCGCTTCGACACTAAGTTCTCACATGGATTTTCTCTTATCTTTCCTTTCAGAACCTAGGTTCACACTCATGCAACATGTATGCCAATGAATTTATGTAACTGAATCAACTTAGTTGCATACATTTAGTGTAGAATAAACGATGTTTTCAGTGAGTGAGTCTCTTGAAAGAATCACGTGTCATGAACGTGGAAAGAGCATTCATCAACTAATATTCCCAATCTAGACGTCCCCTAAGATCAATTAGGTCTTTCCATTTGGTTGTAACTTGGCCACGGTGAATGGTGATTAGAAGAATGAGAATTTAGGCACAAGCACTAATCAACCAAGTTAAGGTAATACATTCTACGCTTAAGCATTTAATTTCTCGTGCAACTCCACTTCCAAATACAATATGGCGTCCAGGCATACAATTAGACTCTACGTGCAATCTTTAACTACTCATGTTACCCGTTTGAGTAGCATTTACAATTTACACAAGGCATTTGAAGAATATTTTTCTTTTGTTACTTTTTGCTTCTTTTCTTTTCTTTTCTTTTCTTTTCTTTTCTTTTCTTTTCTTTTCATGCCTTTTTACTATGCACATTTTCACAACTCATTACTCTTGCCTAGGTACACGCCATTTATCAAATTAAAGCACAACTTTACATTCCTAAGCCTCAACAAGATCAATTAAGAGAGGGTTGGCTAAGTGTTTAGGTTGCTTGGGTTATGGATAACGTGGGTGTAGAATGGAAAAGTCTATATGTGTTTGACTTCAAAATTGGCTTGGGAGCACACATATTACGGGAATGGGAAGTATTTAGGCTTTCTTTTTGAGTGGCTAAAACACACATTGCCTAATATCACTTCAAAGGATCAATCTACCAAGGGAATAAAAGTTTCCGTCAAGCAATCCACATATATGATGCATGTACAATGACAAATGATGATTTTTGATGTAGTGAGACTATGCATGGTGTTTGAATAGTGTTTATAGATTTGAAAAACATTTTCCCTCAAATATACACGCTTTTGGCTTGTGTTTGTGATCTCACAAGGGAAATCTCCACTATTAGAACAAGGCGCTTGAGCACCGAGTTCCCTAAACTTGGACACTAGAAGATGAGACTAGACCATGAAGTGTAAGTGAGACCCTTAAAGTGACTAAGAGTTATTGAATAAGCACACAAAGCATACACACATTCGCCACAAACAATATGCTCCAGGTATCTCACCAAGCTAAATAAGCTCAAAATTCTGGCTAAGCAGCAACGTTTTCAAAAATAAGACACAAAAATGACTCAAGACACAAAAGACAACTCAAAAAGGCGTCTACACCCCCAAACCAAAACCCAACATTGTCCTCAATGTTGAAGACAAGAGAATCCGGCCTAGCGGCATGCACTTAACATGACTCAAACAAACCTAGGCACTAATCAAACACAATCAATGCCCCAACAAAATAAAAATGACTCAAACAAGGCTCACAAAATAAAGGCAATTCATGCAATATATCATTGAAGCACAAGTCAAGCTTAACATCATGCATTTTGTCAAAATTGATGGAATGGGGCATGAACAACCCCCAAACCGAATTAAACAATATAAAGCACATGCATTCATACTTGCACAAGAGCCTCCGGCTCTTTCATCCACAAATATAATCAATAAATTCAATGTGCAAATATCCACAAAATATAACATTCGAACAAAAATATCCCAACATCACAATTTATTGAATTTAAACAACATAAAACATAAAACTAACTACATGCATAAAGATTATTCAATGGGATGCATTCATCGAGAGGCTAGGGTCCTCTAAGGGTGGTTTGACCAAGTTAGGAAATTCTCTATTTTTAACTACCCAAATAAATTTAGATGACTTCATTATCTTTTCCTTTTTCATGTTTTTATATAAGTGCACTTGGTCTTTCCTTACCCATATTTGCTTGACCCTAGGTCGACTCCACCTATTCCTAGGACCTCTAGTTTTCCTATGTTGATTTGGCTTGTAATTTTTAGCCTTAAAATGCTCTATACTAGAACATGCATAGCAAAAGATATTAGAGTTAGAGGAACTCCCCTTTGATGTGTGGGCTTGAGGACATTTGATTTGTTTCACTTGTAACGCCTTGACCTCCTCCTTTTTTTTGCTTAGTGCTACCTTTGCTTCCTCTAAGGCATTAGCTTTTTGATCAACCTCCATTTGCATCTTCATTGACTTGTGAGCTATCTCATCTTCAAAATCTTTTGATAGCCTCACTAAGTTCTCCAAATCCTTCGATGCGGTACTCTACTCGGCTTCAAATCTCTCAAGTCGTTCCTCCAATTCTTTGTTCTTGTCGGAGACTTCACCATTTGTCTTCTTGAGAGTACCATTCTCAACCTTGAGCATCTTCACTTCAAATAATAGTTTCTTGTTCAACTCTTGGAGATTACTCACCTTTTTCATTTCTAAGGCTTCTCTCTCTTGAAGTGCTTCATTCTCTTCCTTCAACACACCCGTTTCCAACACTAGCTCTGTGCTCACGCTCATAAGCTCTTGGTTTATCTTGATCATCCTGTCCATCTCGTCCATTCTCTTGCTTCGCTCCACTTCAAATTCTATTCGGAGCTTATACATGTCTTCTTTTAAGAAATTGGAGGAATCCACCGGCTTGGTTTGCTTTAACTTGGAAACAGCTCTGATTTACCGGGGTGGACTGCTGGGCGGATTCGATCATTTGGGTGGTTTTCTCTTCTATGAAGGCTTGAGTCTCTTGTTGAGAAGCTATCATCTGCTCAGTCTCCCGCACATGATTCTTCATGAAATTTCTTAGTTGATCTTTAACGGAATTCGACTGGAATGATGAGATGTAGGTATTCTCGTTAGGCTCGTAGCTTGAACCTGAATTTTGCCAAAAGGAATCCATAGAGTCCTGAAACAAACAAAAAACAAAAACTACCAAAGTAATAAAAAGAAACTAACAAAACTAAAAACAACTAATAAACTAATAGTATTAAAACTAATCTAATCACTACTACGCACACCGATCCCCGGCAGCGGCGCCATTTGATAAGTCGGTTTTTGCCGTCAGAAAACCGTCCGTCAAAACAATTTATAAAACCTATGCGATGCGTTCATAAGTAGAAATACAAGTAAAGCAGTAAGCACGGGTGTCGTCCACTGAGATCGGGGTAGCGGTGATAAGATTAGGATTAATATAACTAGTATGCATAAAAGTAAAGTGATGGTGAATGAAGATACAATATAAACTAAACTATGAAAGCAAATAAAATGGGATGACAACGGAGTGATGAATGAATGATGATGGAACTACGTAGTTGATGGACTCGTAAGTGAATATTGGGGCAATTGCAACAAACTCACAATTAAGCACGTTTTGACAAATGTAACCAACCTAGGGTGTATAGTGTTGGTATATATCTCTAGCAAGAGGTCAACCTAGGGTGTATAGTGAAGACCTTCTACTAGCGATTAATCTCTCCTAAGCAACCAACAATGGCTAGTTACTTAATCGGGACCTTTTCCATGAATGCTCCTTTATCTAGCTATGGCTCAACCTATTACTAATGTAGCCATCCTAGGATGTATAGTGATGGCTTCCAATTCCCTCACAAGTGGCTGACCTAGGATGTATAGTGAAGGCCACCCATTTGAGATTGGATGAGGCTTTAGGTTATCAACCGAATTCTACTTGAAGTTTAGTTCTCGTAGAATCACTAAAGTAGCCAACCTAGGGTGTATAGTGGAGGCTTCTAATTCTCTCACAAGTGGCTAACCTAGGATGTATAGTGAAAGCCACTAATTCAAGATTAGATTAAGGGCATGGTTATAGAGCCGGATTTCCGAAAATCCTTCCATTCAATTGAGCATTAGACAACCTAATTGCCTACTCAAGTAATCCAAATCAACATGCAAAGAGGGTGTATCCAAGCAAATCAATAATGGAAATCAATACAAGAAATAGAATGAAATATAGAGATAGAATAAATATAACACATAGAGTTTATTTACAAAGCCCAAAATATCCATCAAACAAATAACATCAACCCCATAGTGGGGTATTTTAGCTACTCATGTTCTATTACAAACAAATAAACTAAGAGAGAGTGTAGAGATAACCCTTGAAGATTGATCTCCTTCCTTGAAGCTTGAATCCAAGTCTCCTAGTTGCCCTTGATTGAGTAGAGATGGTTTGGATGATAGGGAGATGTGTTACTAGCTTTGAATACAAGTGTTGGGAGATATGGTGATGCTTTGGTTCGTTCCCATCCTTTTCTATTTATAGAGGATGGAAAAATAGGTCACTTAAGCTTGAAACCAGAAACTGTCGCGCGCATAGTGCGGGTGGAGTGCGGGTGAATTACCCGCACTGTAAAGGTTTTCTTCATCTTCAGTTCTCTGATCTGGGCAACAGTGCGGGTGGAGTGCGGTTGGATTACCCGCACTTTACCCGCACTTTACTCGCACTTTACTCGCACTCTGGTGTCAGGTGTAAATCCACTCCTCTGTCTTGAGCAACAGTGCGGGTGGAGTGCGGTTGGATTACCCGCACTTTATCTGTCAGGTACGAATCAGCTCCTCTGTCTTGAGCAATAGTGCGGGTGGAGTGCGGTTGGATTGCCCGCACTCTACCCGCACTTTATCTGTCAGGTACGAATCAGCTCCTCTGTTTTGAGCAATAGTGCGGGTAAAGTGCGGTTGGATGACCCGCACTTAACCCGCACTTTATCTTTCCTTCATGATTCAGGTCCCGACTGTGGGAAGGAGTGCGGTTGGAGTGCCGTTGCGACCCGCACTTGTCCCGCACTATAGAGCTGGTTATGATCCTTTGTCTTTCCTTTTGCCCTTTTTCTGCCAGAACCACTGCAACTAGCTTCTAACACCAGAATTACATCTATTGCCTGCAATTAGCACTAACGAGCCTATTAGACATAAAAGACATAAAATGTATAGAAAATACACTCAAGAACGAGATAAAAGAATATGAATGAGGGCCGAAATATACAACAATTTAGGCACGATCAGTGACCAAGTATGGTGTGACTTGAGGTCAACCTAAGTTGTAAAATTTCATTCAAATAATGGATTTGAGGACTATGTGTGGCTAGATGGATAACTCATGAGTTTTGCCCAGTTGGAGGGTTTCTCACGTAAAACAACCCGTGTGTTTTAGTGTTTTCCGCTTAACTTGTGTTTTTTTACTGATTACTAATATGGGATAAATTTTTAATACTGACTAATCAAGGAAAGTTGGTAATTAACTTGAATAAAACATATTCACCCCCCTAATAGTTAGGTTACACACACACACACACACACACTTTAGTATTACTTTCAATAGGTATCAGAGCAAGTTCCTAGATTAACTTAGGTGATCCTTGCTTTATGTGTGTCTTGCATCTTGCATTTTGTTTGTTGCACTTCATTTACATTCATCCCAAACACTATGTGGACACGAGGGAGCCTCAAGCACAAGACCCCATTTGCTCAATGGGGGTGAATTATGCCTCATGGAAAGGAAAAATGGAGTCCTACCTTTGCCAAATAGATGACCGAGCATGGATGGCAATTAAAGTCGGCTACACTCCTCCAACAATGACCGTCGAAGATGGAAGTGAAATCTCCAAGCCTACGTCTCAATGAAGCACACAAGAATTTGAAGCATCCAATTGGAACAACAAAGTAATGCATGCCATCCTTTGCTCCATGGACAACAACCAATACAAGTTGATTCAAACAACTAGGAATGCAAATGAGACATGGGAGATTCTAGAAACAGCTCATGAAGGAACCGAAGTAGTTAAGGATCCCAAGCTCCAAGTCCAACAAATGTAACTTGAGAAGATTATGATTGAAGAGCATGAGTGCTTTGATTGCACCAAAATGTTATATATTTTGGCCTTCATTCCTTATCCCTTGTCTTGTTTTCGAGCATGTTTCTGTGTCTTATAGGCTCTTTTTATCACATTTGCAGGCATTAGAGGTAATCTCAGTCTTGGAGAAGAAAGTGGGGAATTTGGGCGGAAAATGGACGAATTGAAGCAAGAAGATAATAGCAGTGTGCTTGTGTGTATGCGAGTACCCTTACCTGCGCACCACCCGCGCACTCTCAAGCTTCAAAACTTCGTTGGTCACACCAGCGCATCAACCCATGAACCGGAAATCAGAAATCCTCAAGAAAAGACCAAAGTGCCTAGTTTGCTGGTACTGCGTGGGTCCTACTAACGCAGCTACTAAGGAACTGAAGAAAGAAGCCACTAAAGAGGATGTGCGCGGGTTACTGCGCGGGTGCCTACCCGTGCACATATACCCATGCACTATGGGTTCCAACTCACCACTTCAGAATTTCAGACCTATATTTGGCCCCTTATAAATATATATTGTTCTTATTTCGAAAAGAGAGAAGCCACGACCCAAAACACTCTCTCACACCCTTTTGACATCACTAACCACTAACATAGATCTAGGAATCTTTCCCCACCAAATCCTAACCTTCTTACATCATCTTCATCCTTGTCTACTCAAGGCTAGTAGGAGATTGGAATCAAGTTTCAAGAAGGGAGGAGCTTCTCTACATGGGTCTTCTCTATTATATGAGTTTCCACCATACTTTGATTTGAATATATAGTTCATTCATTGTGCTTAATTATCTCTTGAATTAAGTATGCATTCCAACTCTTGATTCTTGTTGATTAATTGAATTTATTTGAGTAATCAAACTTTAATTGAAATCTTTGTGAAGTGGGTAGGCATTCCAACTCCCATTTCACTTAGTGGTTGATTTTGGTTTTTAATGCATTTAATATTCAATTTGGGTTGGGTAGGCATTCCAACTCCGAACTCATTGTAGATGTTAAATTGTGGAGTCTTTGTGAGCCCAGTAGGCATTCCAACTCTTGGTTTACATTATATATCAATTTATATTTTTAACCATCCACACCTAAGGTGTTTAACCAAGCTCATTTGAATTGGAAGGGATATATTGTGAGCATTCCAATCCAACATATCCCGGCTAGGTAAAAGGGGTGGATTGTGATCATTCCAATCCAAACCATCCCGACTACCTCACATCTATCCAAAGCAAGAGTGAAAGGGGTGGATTGTGAACACTCCAATCCAAGCCATCCCGGAAACTCAAGTTAGGAAGATAAGCCCTAATTGATCAAATTGGTTCTTAAAGAATGGATTGCCACTATTCGTTTTTTATCGCATTGACTCCCACTCATCTCATTATCTTATATCTCTGCATTCTTGCTAATTATTAGTTTAACTTTAGATTAATTAACATAATTGTAGTTGCATCATAGCTATTAACTTTTCAAAACAACCATTGATTTTTATATGTTTTGTTTTGCTTTAATAGTAGTAAACTAGTTTTAGCCATTTAATTTCCATTTCCTTTTGGGTGATATCCTTGCTTGTCGCTATACTTGTTTTGAAAACATTAGAGCACATTGATATGAATTATTATAAATTTCTTTTAAATTCACGATTTGCTAACGACACAAAAAGTGAACGTTCATGCTTCAACGACTTTCAAGTAAAGTTGATGGACATCGTCAATCAAAGCCATCAACTAGGTGACCCATATTCGAATAGGAGGATCAAGCAAAAGATTATGAGATCACTTTCGGTAAGGTTTGAATCGAAGGTGACATCACTTGAGGAGAATAGTGACTACAAGAACATGAAGCCAAGTGAAGTCATAGGAAGGCTTCTAGCTTATGAGTCTAGATGGGCTCCTACACCTACACCTAAACCTCCCAAGAAGTAAAAGAGCATAGCCTTGAAGACCTCCAAAGTAGAGAAAGAGGAGGATGACTCAGATGAGGAGATGGCTCTCATGGTGAAAAGATTCAAGAAGTTCATCAAGTTTGAAAAGAAGGGGTTTTGATCTAAAGGAAAGGAAATGAAGAAGAAGACTCCTCTCAAGAAGGTTGAGCCAAGTCAAGACAAGCCCAAAAGGAAAGGGATCCAATGCTTTGAATATGGAGGGTTTGGACACATCTCCACGGATTGTGGCAATTTGAAGAACAAGAAGAAAGGAAAGGCAATGGTTGCCACTTGGAGCTATAGTGATGACTTGGAAGAGGAAGAAGGATCCTCGGATGATGAAGATCATGTGGAAACTTTATTACCTTCACATCCTCTCTCAAGAGTAAGGAAGCAATAAATGACCAAGAGAAAGACAAACAAGTTGAAGATGACTCAAGTGATGAGAGCTTTTCATCTCATTCTACAAATGGAAATGTATAAGGCATGGACCTTGAAGGGTTTATTAAGCATTTTCAAAGCTCAAGATTAAGATGAAGAAAGAGATTATAAGGCTAAAAAGAGAGAATCTCAAGCTCTCAACCCAAGTAACTCACTTGAATGGAGAAATGAAGATAGCAAAGAGGAATGAGGCATTGATAGAAAATAAGCTTGAAAAAGCAAGAGAAATTATTGCCAAGATGACTTTAAGCACAAAGAAACTTGACCACATGTTGGAAGTTGGCAAGAGGCCTGGTGATAAGAAAGGTCTTGGTTATGGAGATAACAAGGAGACCTCATTCTCAAGCAAGACTATATTTGTTAAGAGCATGGACATCAAAGAGTCTTCACCCTCACAACATCCTAGGAAGAAGATTGAACTAAGAGAATGCTTAAAAAGTGTCTAAGTAAAGACAGCATCAAGGGTACAAGCTCAAACTCAGGCTGAACCAATGAGAGCTCATCAAGCAAACTTTCCTCAACACAAACACCACCAAGCCAAGTAGCAATCCATGCAAGTTCAACCAAGGAAGCAATCTACTTCAACTCAACAACACAGAAGGAGAGAACCAACCCAACACCAAAGACAAGCTCAAAGATGTGGGAAAGCCCTCTTGTACTCACAAGGGAATGGTATACCTTTTATTTTATTCCTACATGTCATTTTTGAGGTGTTTATGGTCATATTAGACCAAATTGCTTCAAGTATATTGACTTATGCAGAACTAAAAGCATGATTGAAAGAAATAGGGCTAGAGCCAATATGCATATTCCTAGGAATTCTAGAGATAATTTGCATGATTCTAGGAAATTTAGAGCCAATGTTTCTAAGACCTCTAGGAAAGAAAATGTTTCACCTAGATAGATTTGAAGAGATGAATACTTTTGTTATGTGCCCCAAATTACCTTGAAGGCAAATACTTCTAACATTTGGTATTTGGATAGTGCGTGCTCTAAGCATATGTCAGGAAATAAGAGTTTCTTTAAATCTCTTGTCATGGAGGATGGTGGATTTGTCACCTTTGGTGATGAATCTAAAAAGAAAGTCATAGGGAAAGGAATCATTTCCATTCGCGGTTTACCCTCCTTGTCAAATGCTTTGTTTGTTGATGGCTTGTAAGCCAATCTTACAAGCATTTCTCATCTCAATAAGGATGGTTTGTCAGTTTTGTTTAGTAAAAATGATTGCTCTATTTTGAAGTCAAATGGACAAACCTTGTTGAAAGGAAATAGATCTAGTGACAATTGTTGTTGTCTTGAAGTTAGTGTCATCTCTTGCAGTATGTCCAAAAGTGAGCAAATTAAGTTGTGGCACCAAAGGCTTGGCCACATGAACTATCAAGATTTGAGGATCTTAAATAAGTTCAAGGTTTTGCGTGGGCTTACAGAACTTGGGAAGAGAGTTGATGGTGTTTGTGGATCGACCTTGTCAACAAGGGAAACAAACCAAAAGCATGCACAAGAAAGACAAGTATCTCACCACCAAGGAGCTATTAGAGCTTCTACATATGGACCTTATGAGTCCCATGCAAACCGAGAGTCTCGGTGGCAAGAGATACATTTTTGTATGTGTTGATGATTTCTCTAGATTTGCATGAACATATTATTTTAGAGAAAAATCTGAAACTATTGAAAAAATTGAAAATGCTTTGCACTAAAATTAAAAATGAGAAAAACTCTCACATTAAAAGCATTAAAAGGATAAGGAGTGATCATGGGAGGAAATTTAAAAATGCTTGTTTTGAAAGCTATTGCAATAGCTTGGCATTTCCCATGAATTTTTGGCACCTAGAACTCCTCAACAAAATGGAGTTTTTGAGATGAAGAATAGGGTCCTTCAAGAGATGGCACGTGTGATGTTGCTTAGCAACAATGTGAGTTGTGGAAGGGTTGAAAGCCAAATGTTTGCTACTTCCACTTATTTGGAAGCAAATGGTACATTCTTAATGACAGTGATTAACTTGGCAAGTTCGATGCCAAGAGTGATAAGGGAATTTTCATTGGCTATGCTCATAATAATAAGGTCTACAGAGTGTTAAATTTGAAAACTCATAGTGTCATGGAATTATCCAATGTTGTCATAGATGATTGTAGGCCTAGAACTAATAACCATGATGAGGAGGTTGATGTGGTTCATGATTCTCTTTAGGAGAATATGGGTGAGACTTCTATTGATGTGAAGTCAAGTCATGATGAAGTGGTTATCCAACCACTTGATAGAGATCTATCTCTGGACTCTAAAGAACCCGCTACATGGGTTAGACATCTCCGCAACAAGGATGATATTCTTAGAGATGTGAATAAGGGTGTTAGGACTAGGCGTTAAATAGCTAATCAAATTAGTTATACTTGTTACACCTCTCAAATTGAACCCAAAAGGTTGATGAAGCCTTAAATGATGAGTTTTTGGTTCTTGCCATGCAAGAAAAGTTAAACCAATTTGAAAGAAGTGAGGTTTGGACTCTAGTTCCTAGACCTTAGAACACTAATGTCATAGGCACCAAATGGGTGTATAGGAACAAGTCGGATGAGGATGGCAACATTGTGCGCAACAAGGCTAGACTTGTAACACAAGAATACTCTCAAATTGAGGGTATTGATTTTGAGGAGACTTTTGTTCCGGCTGCACATCTTGAGTCCGTAAGGCTTCTCTTATCCATATCTTGTGTGCACATGTTCAAATTTCACCAAATGGATGTGAAAAATACCGTCCAAAATGGCTTATTACATGAGGAATTGTTTATTGAGCAACCTAAGGGGTTTGTGGATCCACACCACCCCAACCATGTCTATCGCCTTCAAAAGACTTTATATGGGTTGCAACAAGCACCAAGGGCATGGTATGAGCGTCTTACTCTCTATCTTGTTGACAGTGGTTACCCAAGAGGTAGTGTTGACAAGACCTTGTTCATCAAGTGCAACAAAGATTAGCTTTTCATTACTCAAATCTATGTTGATGACAATGTGTTTGGTTCCACCAACAAGTCAAAAGGTCAGTAATTTGTTGATGCCATGTCTCATGAGTTTGAGATGAGTATGGTGGGGGAATTGAATTACTTTCTAGTTTTGCAAATCAAGCAATTGTGTGATAGGATTTTCATATCCTAAGACAAGTATGCAAAGAACCTATTGAAGAAGTTTGGCCTTGAGAATGCCAAAAAATATGACACACCCATGAGTACCACATTAAACTTAGCAAGGATGCTAGTGGCAAGAGTGTGGACCAAAGCATTTATCGTGGCATGATTGGTAGCTTACTTTATTTGACCACAAATAGGCCCGATATAGCTTTTAGTGTGGGTGTGTGTGCTAGGTACCAAGCGGATCCCAAGGTGTCTCATCTCTCTGCTGTGAAGAGAATCATTCGATATGTGAATGGGACATCCAAATATGGGATATGGTACTCTTTTGACACTAATGCTAGTTTGGTTGGCTTTAGTGATATAGACTGGGCAGGGAATTGTGATGATAGGAAGAGTACATCGGACAGTTGCTTCTTCCTAGGAAATAACTTGGTGTCATGATTTTGCAAGAAGCAAAATTCCATCTCCCTATCCACAGTTGAAGCGGAATACATAGCCGTCGGGAGTGCTTGCACACAACTTCTTTAGATGAAGCAAATGCTTGTGGATTATGGCTTTGATCAAGGTACTCTAATCATTTATTGTGATAACTTGAGTACAATTAACATTTCAAAGAATCATGTTCAGCACTCTAGGACTAAGCATATAGACATTAGGCATCATTTCATTAGAGAGCTAGTTGAAAACAAATGCATTGCACTTGAACATGTTGGCACAAATGATCAATTGGCAGATCTACTTACAAAGCCCTTAGACTCAACTAAGTTCAAATCACTTAGTAGATCTATTGGGATTTATCATATGCCTTGATGAGTTTTAGTGATTGACCTCATATGGGGAGCTCAAGCAAAGAGAGTGAATTGGCATTAAATTGGATTGTGCTACATTGGTATATTTTATGCTTCTTTATTAATTGCTTGAGATGATTGGTTGTGCATATGCTTATATGATTTTTTTTAATAAGTGTACAACATTGCTTTCCTTGCAATCCATGTCATATTTATGTTCAAACATGCATTGTTGGACTATGAGATTTACTTTGGAAGTACATTTTGAATGACCTATAATTGATCTCCATGACATGACGATTTTATTATGACATGCTTTATGTCGATATGCATGAAGAAATTTTTTTAATTGCTTAATTATGAATGCAAAAATATGTATGACACACAATGTAGAGACTTTAATCAATAAGGATCTTATATCCATTCAAAGGATTTTACAATCCAAAGTCTCTCTCTCTCTTTAAGTTGAACAAGGCTACTATCATACGAGTATCTTACCTGGAAAAATCAAAAAGGGTGCAAAAGTCGTTCATGTCTTGTTCTACTTATAAAGTTTGATATAGATGCTCTTTAACTTGAATTTCTTATAAAATCTATATCCTTGCTTGAAATCATGACAAAGGGTGAAAATTGGCTTGAATTCTTTTGGAAACCTTTGTTGTTTGCTTTGCCAAATACCATTTTTTTGATCTTAAATGCAACATGTCTTGCATGCAAAGCATCGTCACACATTTTCATAAAATAAAACTCTTTGAATCTCTCTTACTTAATTGAGTTGTATAAAGTTGGTGTATATGATTATGCACATATCTTTGAAGCTAATAACTCTCTTTGCTAAAGTGACCCGGTAGGGGATATTCTTTTGTCTATCTCATGACAAAAAGGGGGAGTAGTAATGTTGGGGGGAGTTTCAAATTAGGGGAGATTGTTGTTGAGGGGGAGTAAGGGGAGTAACCCATTTAGGGGGAGCCTTTGCATTGCATGTTGTGTGTTTTTTTCTTTTATGCAAGTGCTTTTATTTTTTTTCTCTCTCTTGATCACCTCACATACACTTGTCTTGGAAAGTGCAGTTTCATTGTATTGTAGGGATGGTTATTCTACAAGAGTTTGAAGAATTGAAGGTCTAGTATCTAGGTATCTCTTTGTAATGTAGAATTCCTTTGTTGACCTCTAGTTTTTGTTTGATTTGTAAGGATCAATTGTGAGTGGTGGTTTTGTCACGAAATAGCCAGAGGGGGAGATTGTAAGTTCCTCGTATTTTGATTGGCTCATTTCGTTGACAAACCACAATGGGATTTGCTTGTAAGGGTAGATTAGGCATCATTGTTCGTGATCAAGCTTCGATGACATTCTTAAGCTCAAGAGCACTTCAAAGGTATATCACTTGCTTAACTCTTAATTGAAGAGATTTAGTTGCACATACTCACTAAGTGCATTAGTCATTTGATTGAAGAGATTGTAAGTTCCTCGTATTTTGATTGGCTCATTTCGTTGACAAACCACAATGGGATTTGCTTGTAAGGGTAGATTAGGCATCATTGTTCGTGATCAAGCTTCGATGACATTCTTAAGCTCAAGAGCACTTCAAAGGTATATCACTTGCTTAACTCTTAATTGAAGAGATTTAGTTGCACATACTCACTAAGTGCATTAGTCATTATATCTTGCATTGTATCTCATTTGATAACATGTTTTGCATGTTAATTGTGCTTCTCTTTCGTGTGAATTTCACTCACTTCACACTTGCACAACATTCATGTAAGATAGGTTTTTTTCTTGTGTGTTGAAAATGGACTTTCCTTTAGCGTGGCATAGACCGCTAGGCAAGCACCTGCTTGTACCGCGGCACACGGAGTGGTAAACTCCAGTATATTATGCGTAGTGTGTACCGCGGTTGGTGCACATGCCTGCACAGCGGTCCCTATAGCGGTTTTCTCCAAAAGGCTTATGTTGCCTATACCGCAGCGTGTGCACTTGCATGCACAGCGGCTCAAACTATGATGTTGTCTAGTGGGCGCACCATTGTGCGTACCGCGGTCTGGACAACTTGCCCGAGCCGAGGTATACACAACGATAATAACGGGATTTTGTTGGTTGGTCTCAAAACGACATCACTTCAACTAGGGCTTCATATATATAGATCATTTCCTCTTCTTAGTCTCCTTAGATCTTCAGATTTCAACTTAACTCCATTTATAGAGCTCAAAAGTGACTTGCAAGAAAAGCAATCAAGATTCAATTTTTCTTGACCAAAACCCAAATACCCATATTTCATTCATGAATCAAACATCATCTAGCTTCATCTATGATGTGTTTTAGCATGGGTCTTTATCAACACACATGACTTGGTAAGTAGCATTTATGCATTTAGGATACTTTTGATATTTACATATGTTGTTTTCTCTTCATTGATTGTTAAACTTTGTGACTAAGTGGATTAGTACAAAACGTGGTTGGTCTAGGATCACTATTAAAGGCCCGTTGGGTAGAGTGAAAGGGTTAGTGACCAAGTATAGTGTGACTTGAGGTCAACATAGGTTGTAAACTTTCATTCAAATAGTGGATTTGAGGACCGTGTGTGGCTAGATGGAATACCCGTGAGTTTTGCCTAATTTGAGGGTTTCTCACCTAAACTACTCATGTGTTTTTAGTGTTTTCCACTTAACTTGTGTTTGTTTACTGGTTACTTATATAGGATAAATTTTTAATATTGACTAATCAAGGAAAGTTGGTAATTAACTTGATTAAAACATATTCACCCCCCTCATATAGGTTAGGTTAGACACACTTTAGTATTATTTTCAAGAACTACATAGCCTTTCCCGCTCTCACTGAGGAAACTTAAGAGCGCACACAAAACAATCATCACTTAAAGCCAACAACAAAGGAGCAAGGTTCGAAGAGGCTAGTTCCGGTTATGAAAGCCACTACAGCACCAGTGGTGGAAGCTTCGATGAAGAAAGTTCAAGCTCCGAGAACTTGAGTGATAATAGTATGAGTTATGAAGACTTTATTGAAATTTTTCAAAGGTTCTTGAAGACGAAGAGTGAAGAGACCAAGAAGTTGAAGGAGGAAAATCTTCAACTAAGAACCAATGTGGATTCCTCCAATGAAGACAAAGGGTATGCCTCCGGGTATTCCGAAACTTTAAGGAACACCATATATGAACAAACTCATGAGCTTAGTAAGTGCTCAATGAGGATAAGTGATTTGATTTTGGAATTTCAAGTCAAGAATGATGCCTTGAACATTGTAAAGAAGAAAGAGTTGGAGTTGAAGAAAAAAAATTGAAGAAATAAATAACTCTGTTTTGGGTTTGAAGGTGGGATCCAAGCAAATTGATAACTTTCTAAGCTTTGGCAAAATGCATGGCAACAAAAAAGGTCTTCGGTATGTTAGTGAGAAGTCTACTCCATCCTCCAACAAGAATATCTTCTTGAAATGTGAAACTTCCATATGGCCACCTCCACCTCAACACACAAAGAAGACCATTGAGCTTGGAAAGTCTTGTTAGGTTTTTGAGTCATGTTGGCATAATTTCATATCAAAACAATATTTCATTTGAATTGATTAGTTGCCTAAGCTCATTGTGATTCAAGCTTCAAGGAATAATTGGCAACTTATCAAGCAAAGAGAAGTCTTCAAGAGGAACAAGCTTTATTGCACATCAAATGTATTTTTAGACCTCATTCTGTTGCAAGGCGTTTAGGCACACACACACACACATTGCATCCATATATGTCCCTATATCGTTATGCTCATTTTTATAACACATACACACATATATTAATGTATGCACATGTATTAGATTTAAATTGACAAATTTTGTAAAAATGCATGTTCTATTACTATCTCTAGAAAATGGCATATTTGTGTATTCTTGTGTTTATTTGTTTGTGTTTTATTGATATCGGACTTGAATATGTTCCCATATTGTTCCTTATTGAGTTCTCAACATTTCGGCTACTCATTCATTAGTTTTCGAGTTCCGAGATGGAAGTTACAAAACTTTCCATGTGTTTATCGTCCTTGTATATCGAGTCGATTTTCATATTTTTGTGTGTGAAAGTTTTGTTGACGTCCATATCTGTGAGATAGTCCTGGTTCGTAATCTGAAAACAGATTCAAAATCTGAGTTTAGAGGTCGGAGAACGGTCGAAGAACGTGAAAGGAGCGCGAAAGGGAGCAAAGGGGAAGAGGGATAGCAAATTGCCATTTGCCCCCTCTCTTGTGGAGGCGTGTGGCCTCCACAAGAAGGCCATCTCTCTGCCCCCGTGGAGGCCACACACCTCCACGGGGAGCTGAGGGGGCGTGGCCACACTCGCCACCCATTTTTGGCATCTCTCCACCTCATTTCCCTCTCATTCCATTTAAATATTTCCTCTCCCTCTCATTTCAATTCAAGAAGACCTATTGTGCAGAATTTTTTTCAAGTTTTCTCTCAACTTCAAATCACCATATCTCACTCATTTCTTATCAAACTCGAGTGATTCAAAAGGGAGATTCTTCGTATTGAAGTCATCCCTCATCTCTAAGCAACTTTGAAGTCTTTTGCTGAAGTCTTTTAGTGGTTCTACACCAATTTCATCGCTACACTCAAGTAATCAAGGTATTTGATTATCTTTTATGTTTTGCTCTTTAAAATGCTCAAATACCTTGGGTCTTCTTCTTATTTATGTGTATGTTTCTTGAACAAATACTATTAAGAGATAGAGCTTCAATTATAAGCTAAATTTGTCTAATTAGAGACTTATATGTGTTCCAAGTTTTGTTAAATCTATGAATTCACATGTTTGAGAGTTATATTGTGACTAGCTTATAATCTAGGGCTATTTGTGCTATAATTGATTGTATTTTGATGATTGATAGTCTTTACATATGCTAGGACTCTCTAGTTGAATATATTTAGGATTAGCACAATAAATTTTATATTTATAGCCTATTAAGTTTTAATTGATTATTTTGTGAATATGTATTATAAATGATTGCTAGAGAATTTCAATGAACATATCTTTTGATTCTAGCATTTTTGGTTTTAGTTCTAAAGTCTTGAATATGAGCTTAATGAATATGTGTTATTTCAAGCTTAGTTGCACGAATAAAATCTAGGATTTTGGTGTGCTTGTGATTTACATTCTCTTGGTTTGTATTCATGTATAAGAACTAGGCAACCATGATTTATGTACTTTGATGCATATGTCTAGTTCTTCATGGAGTGTACCTAATCCATACATTTCATATGTACATGCAACATCTGTATAATGATATTTTTATTTGCATTATAAACTAGAAAAACATATGTTGTGTGCTCATTGATCATTTCTAGTTTCCATAGGATATATTGATCACATATTCTATGTTGCATATGTTTGCATTTGCATACATATTGATCACATTAGGAAGTCCTTGCAAAAGGCAAGAAGTCTTGGCTAGGATCCAAATGATCCAGATAGTCAAGCAAGGAAGTCTTTGCTAGGATTGAGATAATCTAGATAGTTAAGTAAGGAAGTCTTAGCTAGGATCGGGATGATCCGGATAGTTAAGCAAGAAGTCTTGGCTAGGATTGGGATGATCCGGATAGTCAAGCAAGGAAACTTTCTAGAGACATGAGATGTGTCTTGGATAGAAAGTTGGCAATGTCTCTTTCATTAGAAGGCCCGAGGGTTGGGTAGAAGAGATGTCCAATAGAGAGTGTATCATGTTGATTGGTCACTTTTGAGGGTGTACTTTTATCATCTAGTGAAAGATAGTTTGCGGGTGGTTGTGGATTCAACCTGTGGATGTTTCCTCTTCGGAGGTTTTACCACGTAAAAATAATGTGTCAAATGTCTCTATCCATATCTCTTTTATGTTTGTATATGTGTTTGGTTGTATCTTGTTGAGACCATCATTTCTAGATATCTTTGTAAACAAGATATTTGTAAAGTGTGAGGTGCAAACACCCATTTGATCAAAATTGTATATATCACTTATCTTTGTAAATTCACTTATTTGTATATAGTCATTCTTTGATTTTACTTGTACATATTGAACATATATATATATATATTGATACAAGTGCTTATTGATTTATGTTTTAGTATAATTTCTTCACATGCAAATTGTAGACTTTAATTAACAAGATAATTGAATATGCTTTTCAATAAGTCTATGTGTGCTTTTATATACTTAATGTGTTGTGATACAAGCTATCTAGAGGGACAAACTTTTGTTTGTATCAATGGACTGAAAAGAGGTAAAAACCTATTCACCCCCCTCTAGGTTAGCATTAGGCAATTTAACCATGTTTGTATATTTTCAAGTCTTCCAAGAGGATTCAAGTTTAACAATCTCCAAGGAAGAGTGACCAAGCTCAATCGTCGAAGATGCCTCAACCAAGGTTTCATCAACCAAAGAGACAAGCTCAACCGCCTCCACCAAAAGTTGAACAAGTCAAGAGGAAACATAAACAAGCTTAAGCTCAAGCATAATCACCTCAACCAAAGGTTCAACAATTGAAGAGGCAACTTCAAGGAAAGTCCACACAAGCCTGGCATCTCAATCAAAGCCTAGGCGAGTCAAGAAGAAAAGACAAATCCTTGAGAAGTCAACCACCTCCTCTAACAAGCCAATAGTCAAGGAAGGAGATGACCACAAGAGACAACCTCAACGGAAGGTAAAGCTCCCATGATCTCACAAGGCAATGGTTTGAATTATAACCTTGTGCCTAATTGTCATTCTTGTGGTATTAAAGGTCATATTATACCTCATTGCCATAAGTATGTTAACATGATAAACAAATTTTTGAAAAGTCAATCTCATGTTAAACACACTCATAATAGGTCTAGAAATTCGATTTCCAAGAATCAAGTTCAACCTTCAAGATTCTTTCCCACTTACCATCATTGCAAAGTGAAGGGGCACATCAAGTCCAAATGCCATAAGGTTTATTGGCAAGTGCAAAACAAAATCTCAATCTCAATCTCATGAGAAGAATAGTAATGGTAAACATAAGATCAAAAAGGTTGTTGCACCCACTCCACAATGAAATGTAACGTGAGAAACCCACAAAAAGTTTTGGGGTAAAAAGGAAGCTTCTAAGAGCTCTACTTCAACAAAATTATCAAAAAGTTATGTATGTGACCATTCTTTGCATATGGGGAAGGCAAAGAAAGAGCTCATTGACGATAACCATATTAATCAACCTACCTTGACGTTAGGATCAAATGATTGCAAAATCGATCATAATGGTCATACTTCATCAATACTTGCTTTACTTTTTGCACGTGCATTGCATATAACTAAATTGCATTGAAAAATCCCAAATTATGAATAAATGCCTGTGTAGGAGTTTACAAGTTTTTGATTGACATTGTGTCATTTTTTTTTGGGTGCAAAAAGCGTGAGTTGTGATTAACATTCTTTGATTGCTTTAAATTTGACAAATGTCATTTTTGATGTGAGAAAAGTGTTTGTCAAACAAAATTTATAATCCCAAATTGCACTCAAAATTGCTTAAACAATATAATGGTAAGTAGGGTATCGTTTCACAGAGATCGAGCTATAGTTATGATCAAATCTTAACTCTGGAATTAAATGCAATAAAAGTAAATTGAAATGGTTGTTGATAAGAAATTAAACTATTATGCAAGCTAAGTGTAAACTAATTAAAATGCAACTAAGTTAGTAGTTGAATGTGTGAATGTATGTTAGAGGACAAAGAAGTTGATGGATTCAATAAGCAAACAATGGGTAAAGAAGGAACTCACAATAATGAACATAAGTCTAATGTAACCAACCTATGATATATAGTATTAATTGTATATCCTTTATGGGTGTCCAGTCTAGATGTATAGTATTGGCCATCCACAAGTGATTGTTCATGAATGTTATCTATCAAAATAAGGGACCAATCTCTTTATAAAGTCACCAACCTAGATGTATAGTATTGATGATTAATCTCTCACAAGTCATCAACCTAGATGTATAGTATTGATTACCCATTTGAGATTAGATAGAAATTGAGATTATATCCGGGTTTGTCTGACTTGAGGGATGTACTCTTGTTTGACCCTTCTATTCAAATAAGCTTCAGAGAATCAAATAGATGTATACCCAATTCTCTACTGAAATAGTTTCTCAAACAACTTGCAAAGAGAGGAATGTACAATCTAAGACAAATTATCATTGAAATCAATTAAAACAATGAATGAAACACATTTAATAGATTGATAGAAAATATAAAGTTCATTACAATACCCAAAGTCCACAAATGAATCACATCAATCCCTTAGTGGGGATTTAGCTACTCATGCTAAATACAAAAGAGAAACTAAGAGATGAGAGTGATAATGGACCCATAAAAAGATTCTCCTTTCTTGAAGCTCCAATTCCAATCTCCTAGAGCACTTGTTAAGTAGAAAATCAAAGGTGAATGTATGGGTTTTGGGATGTAAAGGGAGAGAAAATAATTCCTAGATCTAGAGAGAGAAAATGTAATGTTAATTGGTGTGTGGGCCTATTTAGAGAGTGGAAGAGAGTTTTCTTGTTTCAGAAAATGACTTAATTATAGGGTTCTAAAATTAGGTCTGAAAATGCTGATGCGGTGACTCCTAACTAGCGAAGTGGGCGGGTAGTGCACGAGTAAGGTACCCGCGCAGTGACCTGATGGCTTTGATCTGCTTCTCTGACTTCTGGCATTTGTTCAGGTAGTGAGCGAGTATGAACCCGTGCAATACCCGTGTTCTGGGCAAATTTGGGACTTCATCTTCCGGTTCGTGGGTGGGTTCTGGTATGGACCAGCGAAGTTCTGCTGCTTGAAAGTGCGCGGGTAGAGACCCGCGCACTGGAGCCTTCCTTCTATTTTCTTTTAGCTTGTTTTTCGCCCGAATTCTCCTCTTTACTTCTCCAAGACCAGAATTAAATCTATTGCTTGAAAACATGATAAAATAGCCCATAAGACATGAAAACAAGCTCAGAAACAAGACAAAGGACAAGGAAAGAGGGCCAAAATATATAACAATTTTGGCTTGATCAAAATTTTGTGACCTTGATATGAAAAGTTTTCAAATTTGTGCACCATTGCTTTATGAACATATCTTTGTTAAATTTTGTATTTAGAGCACTATTATTCATGGATATAGTGGTTACTTGATTTGAACACTCTTAAATGACTTATGGTTAGTATCTATGACATTTCTATGCTCATAGATTGCATTAGCATATTGATACTTCGCTTTTTATGTCGTCAGCAAATCGCGAATTCAAAAGAAATTTATAATAAGTCCTAGCAATGTGCTCTAATATTTTCAAAACAAGTATAGCGACAAGCAAGGGAATCATCCATAGGGAAAGGGAAACAAAATGGCTAAAACTAGTTAACTACTATTAAAGTAAAACAAAACATGTAAATGTCAATGGTTGTTTTGAAAAGTTAATAATGCAATTACAATTAGGCAAGTTAATCTAACATGCAATTAGTGTTAATAAGAAATATGATAGTGAGAACTAAGGTATTGATGGATCCAACAAGTGAATAATGGGCAAATCATGAACTCTTATGAGTGTACATTAATCTTATGTAATCAACCTAGAGTGTATAGTGTTGATTATTTATCCCTCATGAATGGCCAACCTAGAGTGTATAGTATTGGCCACTCACTTAAGACTATCCTTCATAAATGATCAACCTAAAGTGTATAGGATTGACCACTCACTTAGGATTTTTCATGAATGCACATCTATCAAATTAAGGGACAAACCTCTTTATAAAATCACCAACCTAGAGGATATAGTATTGGTGCTTAACCTTTCGCAAGCAATCAACCTAGAGTGTATAGAATTGATTACCCGATTGAGATTAGATGATGATTGAGATTGTTAAGTCCGGGTCTCACTCAAGGAGGGTACTCTCGTTTGACCCTTCTATTCAAATGAGCTAAAGAAGACCAAATATAATGTATACCTAGTCAACTACTAAATTAATTACCTCAATCAATTAGCAAAGAGAGAAGTGTACAATCAATGACAATCAATTAAGGAAAGCAATTAAAACAATGAATGAAACATAATTGATAGATTTATAGAGAAAATAAAGTTCATTACAAAGCCCAACATCCACAAGTGTTCACATCAATCCCTTAGTGGGATATTTAACTATTCATGACAAATACAAGCAAATAACTAGAAGAAGATAGATAGAAAAGACCCATGTAGAGACTTCCTTCCTTAAAGCTTGAATCCAATCTCCAAGTGTGCTTGAGTAGATAGGTGGGAGAGATTCCTAGATCTAGGTTAGTGGTTAGTGATGTAAAGGAGAAGAAAGAGTGTTCTTGGAAGAGAATAGTAGTGCGTGGATCCCCCTTTCGAATTAAGAACATGATGTATTTATAGAGTTTCCAAAATTAGGTCTGAAATGCTGATGTGGCGAGCTGGAACCCATAGTGAGCAGGTATGTGTGTGCGGGTAGGTACCCGTACAGTAACCCGTGCACATCCTTTTCAGTGGCTTCCTTTTTCAGTTCGCTGGTAACTGCACTGGTAGGACCCACGCAGTAATAGCAAACTAGGCACTTTGGTCTTTTCTTGAGGATTTCTGATTTCCAGTTCGTGGGTTGATACGCTAGTGCGATCAGTGAAGTTTTGAAGCTTGGGAGTGTGCGGGTACATGTGCGCGGGTAGGGTACCCGCGCATACATCAGCGCACTACTACTATCTTCTTGCTTCATTTCTCCCGTTTTCTGCTCGAAACTTCTTCTTTCTTCTCTAAGACCGGGACTATGCCTATTTTCCTACAAATGTGATAAAAAGAGCCCATAAGACACAAAAAAATGCTCAAAAACAAGACAAGGGATAAGGAATGAGTGCCAAAATATATAACAATTTTGGCATGATCAGTTTCTTATTGCATTTAGTTCCTATAGGTTTATACAGCTTATAGTTTTGGTGTTGGTGTTTAAGTACCATTATAATCCTAAGGTTTTCCATGTCACCATGGTCTAACAAGTCATTTGATTTGTGTCAGGAACCTTATTTATGGGATTCGGTACTCGTGTGATACTAATTTCAGTTGAGTTGGTTTTAGTGATGAAGTTGGGCAGGTACTTTATTGACCGGGAAAGCATATCCGGAAGGTGTTTCCATGTTGGAACAACATAATTATAGGGCTGAACAAGGAGTGGATCTTGATATTTTTGTCCACTATGAATGAGAAGTACATAGCCGTGAGGAGCCTATGCACACAACTCCTCTAAATGCAACATGTGTTTGTAAATGACGGCTTGGATGAAGGTACTCCTATCCTCCTTGTGATAACGTGAGTGCATAGAACTTTCAAGAAATTTATGATTAGCACTCTAGAATAAAGAATTGTCATTCATCCATTTTATTAGGGTACTTGTTGAGAATATAATCATAGATCTTGAGCATGATGAAATTGCATATCAACTAGCTAACTTGTTTAAGACCCTCTTGGATAAATCTAGGTTTGAATTACTTAGTAGATCTATTGAGTTTGTAATATACCATGATTTGGTTGGAATGACCTCTTATTGGGAGCTCAAGCAAAGATTGCAAGCTTGCATGATTCTTATATGTAAAAAGTTGACTTGTTTTATACTCTTTGTTGATTGCTTGCGTTGCATGGTGAATAACATTGAATAATGATTGAATAATTATTTTTATGATTCCATGCACTGTTACTTAGTATGTAAATACATGTTTTTCTATGTTTGCTTAAGTATGTCTATCTATTTGAGGAATGTTCTCTTTTATCGTACATTTGATTGACCTCAAACTTGTCTCCATGTTCATGATTTTTATGATATGCATTCTTAAGTTCTCTCTTGAAAAGAGCTACTAACACATGACGTGCAGCCACCCAATGTAGGAAAATGTTACTTATGTGAAACCAAGTGTAAGCCATCGAGAGAGTTACTTTTACTTAAAAAAAACATAAATACATGCATTCCAGGCTTATAAAGGAGAAAAACATAATTCGTTGGAAAATCATTATTGATGATGTGTTGTGGTGCATTGCAAATAAGACCGTAAATTTCGATAAATAATGATGTATCTTGCAAGAATAAAGGGGGGGCTTTGTTGGTAGTTTAGGTTCTTCATGTGGTCATCAACATTGTGATCGTGATCAAAGACAACTTTCTCGGCATCCCAAGATGTTCAAGAGCCGAGCTTCAAAGATAAAACTATCAACATGTTCTCTTGAAGAGATTAGGCCCACACACAAACAATTTGCATACATGTGTCGCTACATCGTTGTGTACCACTTATACACACAAAAATTGTTCATATGTTTATACTCTAAGCATTTAGATTGATATCTAGTTGCATCACTTGAATGTGTTGTGTTTATTCACGACATTCCAACGTGTTTTGTTCATCGTTCTAACACACTTTCGCATTTGATTTGTTTGATCATGCATTGCATTTTATCATGTGATATCTTATTGTTCATATATTGTTTGTTATGTGTTAAATGTGGTGTGTTTTTTTGGAGCTAAGCGTCTAGTTTATAAAGATTGGTTTTTCAAAGGTTTAAATATTTTTCAAAACTGACCTTTGTGTGGTCTTGTGACCACAATATTTTATACAAAGATTCAAATTGAGTTTTGAAAATTTCTTGACAAACTACACACTCATATCTTTTCAACGGTATATTATTCATAAAATTCTTTTATCGTTCAGATTGGTTTTAAAATCTCCAAAGACACCACTAAAATAGGGGAACTTTGTTGTTTCCCAAATCTGACTATTGATAACTCAAATGACTGTAACTCTTTATATAGACACTCAAATCTTGTTTTATAAAAAGGAATAGAAAGTAGATATTCATACATTTCCAACGGTAGACTAAACGATAGGTTTCGATATCGTTTGGTCATGTTTTGAGTAGCTTGAAAATCAAGATATTGTGCTGTGGCGTTTTGTCGTGACCCAAGAGTCGTTGAGCTGGACAATGAAAAATAGGCAGCAACAAAATTATCAGTGATTGTCGCTACCAAAATTTGATTGACCTGGACGGCAAAAACTATGTATCAAAAAATTGTCCAGTGATTTTCGTTACCCAAATGTCGTTGACCTAGAGGGCGAAATAAGCCGCGAAAAAGTCTACTTTTACAAAACGACGCTGTTTTGTTGGGATCTCTATATAAACACCTCTTTCTCATCTTTTTCAACTTGGAACTCAAAATTTAGGATTTTAGAGAGAGGTTAGAGTTTCTAGAGAGAGAAAGCTCCAAGAAAGCATCTTTAACCCCACCCTCAAAATCCATGTGCATTTAACATCTTCAAGCATCATTAAGCATGGGTCTTTATTGACTTTCCCTTTGTTAGGTAAGAACAACAACTTACATCATTTATTGTTCTTATTCTTTCTTTTACTTCACATTTATTACATCTTTTGAAGTAATCGAAGATTGTATGGGGTTAGTTGATAACAAGGTTGTTGGGATTTCTACACCTAGTTAAGCATTGTATGTTTTGTTTAGCATATTTTGCATTATAACATCTCTATTGTTAGGGAAGAACAAATCTCCATCTTATTTATTGTTCTTTCCTCTTTAGACTTCACATTAATTGTATGTATTTGAAGTTGTGGAGATTTTTTTCCTTTTTAGACTTCACATTAATTGTATGTATTTGAAGTTGTGGAGATTGTTTTTAGGGTTAGCTAATAATTAGGATTGTTGGGTAGCTATTACCACACCTAATTAAGCATAGATTATTTTATCTTGCATTCTATGTATTGAGCATTCATTACATGTTAACTTAGACATTTAACTCACTTCATTTAGTTCAAATCTTGTAGCCACAAGTAGTGGTTGACAAGTAATTAGAAAAGTCTTGTGGCAAAAGTGTTGGTTGCACAATCATTGCCAAGTGCCACTATAAAAGGCATGTGGGTAGATTAGGAGGTGCTCATGCCAAGAGTAGTGGATCGATGGATTTCATTAGGATTGAACCAAGAGTGATTAGTTCAGGTGTCCATAGCCTGAGTTTATCGAGAGTGAGAGTCTATGTATCACTTGAGGGTGTAACCTACTTTTCATATAGTGGATTTCTGTGGCTCAAGTGGTTGGCAAGGTTAGTCCCGTGGTTTTTCTTAATTTGAGGGTTTCCAAGTAAAAATCAAATGTTCTTTAAATTCCACATGTTTTATACTTAATTTTATTATAGTGTTGTTTGCCATTAAAATTGACTAATCGAAAATTTGGTAACATAATCGATTAATTGGTAAATAAAATATTCACCCCTTTCTCAGTTAATTGTATTCGGATTAGACACATTTTCAGTAGAGATAGAAGGAGTGAGTTGGAGGTAAAAATATGAAGTTGTTGGAGGGTTTGTTTTGTTTTTTTAGTGAGGACCTAGATGAAAAGAGAGAAGTTGGTGGTGGGTTTGATAAGTTAATATCAAGAAATTGAAGAATTAAATGAGATTAGAGTGTCGATGAAAAATCAGAAAAATGATATAAGATTATGTACAATCTAACTTTCCAACCCTTGGATCAAAATCCAATGTTTGTTATGTAAGTGATGGACTAGGAGAAAGAATACATAACAACCCTTAAAATGACAAATTACTTAAAAGGGCATAATAATTATATATAAAAAAAATTACTCTCTTTTGGTTTTCACCTAGGTGTCCCCCTCATAATAGGGTGAGACTAATCATGTCGGCCCTGGAGGTCAGTAAATGCCTGGTCACAGGGGCGATTCTAGTAGGAATCGAACTCGGGCAGTGCCCGAACGGTTCACCCAACATGGAATGCAGTGACCTACCATACCACACACTGATGGTTTACTCTTTGCATCCATTTAACTTACACTAAATCCATAAAAAAAAAAACCTAAAATAATTCAAAATCAATTTGAGTTATTATCCCAGTTTGAACATCTTTCACATACACCTATTTAAAGAGTTTAAGAACTTCAAAATTATGTCTTGTTCTCATAAGTCCATAAAGTAACATATCTAGCACTCGTTATTTTTTTTAAAAAAAAGAATATTTTATGTAGCACTCATTTAATGAAATTACTTTCAGCCATATATCAATGTTTTGACAACTCAAAAGTCCAACAATTACTAATCTCATTTGTACCATTAACATCACCATATGTAACCATGTTGTATTATAAGAAAAAAGAATATCATATTTAGGCATTTGATTCAATGAATTCATTGAACAACCATATAAAAGTAACTCCAATTTAATTGAGTTGTATGTGACAACGATGTTTCAAAAAGACTGTGAGACATTTATTCAAATAGATTTGTTTCTACTGTTATGGGCATTTTGATCAAAAGATGATCTATTCAATCTAGTAACAAATTTGTTTGTTTTTTTATAGAATTTATAGGATTGGAATAACAATGTTAAAATGGGTTTAGAGAGAAAAAGAGAGGACTAAAAGTGATTAATATTTTTAAGGTTAATTCTAGTAATTTAAAAGGTGTGGAGAGTAAATAATCAATTTAAAAGATTTTACTCTATGTTTGGTAGGATGGAGAGAGAGAAGGAGGGATAGATGAATTAAGGAAAAGAGAGAGTATGAGGGATGGAGAGGATAACATATATCTTTCATGTTATTTGGTATTGAAAAGAGAGTTGAAGGGATGGATTGGTATATAATTTGTAAATTTACTATATTACCCTTTTATAAATTGGAGGGTAATGTTGTCATTTCTCACCCATTATACCTCTCCTCTTCTCATCCGCCCAATAATGGAAAGATTGATTTTGGTGGGCCCGGAAGGAGTCTCCCTCCCTCTTTTTCTCCTCTTCTTTTCTTTGTCTCTCAAACCAAACAATGGATTGGAGCTCTTCTTTCATCCATTTCCCTCCAACCCTTTCCCTTCCTCCCTCCATCTTTCCCTCTAACCAAACAGAGCCTTAAAGTTGGTGTGGAGAGTAAATGAGTGTAGGGAGAACTTTTTTGGGTGACAATAGAGACACATGTCTAATAATAGTAAAGACCTCTGTATATATGTTCATAATTGTATTAAAACTTTGCAAGAATATGAAATGACACAATTCAGAAGCTACAAAAATAAAATACATGAGGTTAACCAGGAAACACAGTGATGCAATCGGTGCAGCAAACCAAAAGCTCGGGGGTGATAAGTGGCCAAATGTTGACACGACCCTCACCTACACCTCAAAAAACTCCATATCATACACCTAAGTCAATCACAAAAGCAAAATCTATAAATCGAAAATGAAAAAAACCAATCAAGAATTATTGAAACTATCTAACCTAATTAATCTAAGCATTAAATGCGTGAACCGATAAGATTAACAAAAATAATGTGTTTTATCTAAGAACATTACCTAAGAGATGAGTTCTAATTTCAAGAGAGATGGAGACAGAGTCTAATTTCGATAGAGACATAGAGTAGACAAGGGCAATACATTTTAATAGTAGGTTTTAAATGCGGGCTTTTTTTTCTTGTAGTGTCATAGATTATCTCATGCGATAACTGTGTAAATTTATTTACACTAATTATGAGATGTGATAATCAGTTTTACAAATAAATTTTGACAATAATATAATTGTACGTATGCATGCATAAAATAAAATTCTGGGTAGAGTGATCATCAATTCTGGGTAAAAAAAATAATAATAAAAGAAAATGTGATAGCATCAACGAATAAACAAAAGAAAAGATAATGAAGCATAGAAATGATAAGACAGAAAATACACAATTACATCTTTTCATGTTTTGTCTTGTGATTCTTCTTAAAAAAAATAATCAAGATGTCGTTCTCTCGATTACAAGCCATAATTTTTCTCATGGCATCTTAAGTTCTAGTGTGTGTGTGTGTGTAGCTCCATCATGATTGAAACAGTCAATGTGTGAGTTCGAGGATAATTTAAATTCTTAAAGAGTAAATCTGCTGAGCTTTTAGTTCATGACTTGTTTGTCATAACTACTTGTGTTCGTTTCTTAGTTTTGTTTATTGATAGGTTATCTGCTTCTATGGAGCATTTGTTAACCAGCTTATTATCTAATCATAAAGTGAAAACTCTTATACAATGACCACTTATTAATCTCCCTAAGACAAAAGATGGTTATTCCCTTTTACTTTTCTGGTATTATGAGGACTGTGTGAAGTAAAGGTATATTTATATGATACTTCTTCATCTTTTCTTTTTATTAATTTACCTTTGTATTGCAGAGGAACTATTAATGTTTAATCATATATTGATGAAAAAGGTTTTTGTCTATTTTAACAATCTTCATTAACCACATTGCATTATTTCTTTTTAGACGAGCATATAGTTTACTTATTCCTTTCAATTTGTGATCAATGAGCAACACAAAAATGCACTTGCTTTAATCCTTTATCTGAACTGTTCATTATTTATTAACCTAGAATTAGATAGGAATTGAGTGACTGAATGCTATATTGAACTTTTGTGAGGAGTGGGATAGATACATTATTATGGTGATCCATCTTAAATTGGACATAACAATAGTATGTTCCTATTCAGATTTGTATAGTTAGTCTTTGGAGTGCTTAATAAAAATTATTTATATTTGCTTGACATGAGAAGGTAATTTCTAAAATGAAAACCTATTAGCTCTATAACTTAGGGGGAGGTGTATTCGATTACGATTTCGAAAGACTTATATATATATATATATATATTAAGTGAGTGACTTTTGTAGAGTTCATGGATTTCTACAGACTTTTGTAGACTTTACAAAATTATAAAAGACTTTTATAGACTTTCATTTATAAAACTTTTTGACAGATTTTCATTGACTTCTAAATACTATAATAGACTTTTACGTTTTAACATTTGATATTGTGGAAAAAAATTTCACTGGACATGCTTCATTATGATAGAGAAACATATTGTATTCAATAAATGAGTTGAAGAGACGAGGTCTTGTGATGAAGTAAAGATCAAAACCAAACAATTTTAATTGTACATCAATCCATTTGAATTTCTATGTACCAATAATCATAAAGTATGACACATAGAAAAAAAAAACTATGAGAAACCTTAATTAGATAAATAGATAAACGAAATGGAGCGTTGGATGATTCAAAAGACAGCTTGTGGGCATCGAACGTTGTTTTTCTTCTTCCTTTACATCATCTTTGTGCATGTTGGAATGAGACATTATATATTAATGGAACCACCTGAAGCAAAAAAAGAAAAGAAAAAACAAAGCAATAGAAAAACCATTACATAAGATTGGCATTCATGTAATGTAATACAATCAAATGGTTTAGAAGAAACTTTCATGAATCTAAAACCAACCCAATTTTGATACCCACAAACTGCCTTTTGACCCAAAGAATATGGCAAATACTCCATAAAGGAGAGGACGATTTTATATTTCACATGTATAATGTACATTATTATTAGGGAAGACAAACAATAAAACAAAGATGATATGTGGCAATTGGTAAGAAACAATAAAACTTAAAATATAAGAAACAATTGTAGGGTCTGAATGAAGTTATATGGTAAAAAGATCAATAATTATAATTGACTCAAAGTCTTTAGTAGCAGAAATCTCAGTTATGGTGCAATATCATATAAGTTAATAGCTTGGCAATTTCCTTTTCAATTATATTTCTATATACATCTTGTGCAAATTACTATATCTTAAAATAAGAATATTACCAATTGGTGAAGAAATGTCACAACATCAAATATCATATGCAAATTATATATATATTAATATTATCAAACACAAAAAATATTACAATTGTTGCTGTGCACTCTACATAAAAACTCTACACAAGCTAAAAGCATATTAACATTGTCAAACACTCTATCTTATATCATGTTAATATGCCTTTAGTTTTGATATATTGTCCATGTTTTTCATACAGGTTTGATCTTCTAGAAATCCGTACCAGTTGACCAAAAGAGAAGCTTGATTCAACTAATATATGTCAGGTACTCTCGTTTATATTATGATTGTCTTGGCTAGAATTTATGATTTCATATTCCAACAAAATGGGAAAAACAGTTTTAGAAATAGAAACAAACACGATAAATTTTAGGAAAAAAAAGAACTAATAAGAAACTCATAATACGAATTACTCATCAAATTGATCAAGGATCAAAACCCTAATTCACTAACCCAAATTTAATCACAAATTAACGAGAGATAAAGATGAATTACCAAGAAAGCAACGCCGATCAGTGGTGGTCGATGTGGTTTATTGAAAGATTTGTCTTTATTCGATTGAAATATTGTTTTTTTTTCAACAAAGTGATGGGTTTTTTCTTCTCAAATAAAAGTCATTAAAAATCTTTTGGGAGAATGAGAGAGAATTTTTAAGGTTTGGTATTTATACCTCTAACCCAAAAATCTACAAAAGTCATTGATTTTTTTGAATTCCATAAAAGTCATTGACATTTTGAATGTCCCTAAACTTTATGGATTTTTAAAAAGTTTTGATTGAATACTCCATGACTTAAAGGTCTATATTGAATACCCCATAACTTTTAAAGAGTCTTTAAAAGTCTATATTGAATACACCAAAACTTTTTAATTCAATAAAAGTTTATAAAAGTCTTTTAAAATTCTAATTGAATACACCCCCCATAATTGCTACTCACTTTGTACTAAACTAGAGTTATCCATATTTTAGATTTTATGTAGCCCACATCAATGTCTACTAAACATATTTGGACTCCATTCATTATATGAACCTTACTAGTTATGATGTGACGAAAACAACTATTACATGCATGAAGGTTTTGTTGTTGCACTTGATGAAGCCTCAAGAGATACATTACAGATACTATTAACCAAGGCCCTGATGGTTCGTCTTTGTTGTTTCTTTTCATATTTTTACATTTATAAGGGAAAAAAGGGCTGAGATTTTGGGTTGGGTCGATTTTTTAAGGTTCCTTGCATCATAAAAGAGTTAATTTGACATATCTAAAGGAAAAGAGGGCTAGGATTTTAGATGATGTTGATTTTTTAAGGTTTCTTGCAGCGTAAAAGAGTTATTTTGACATATATAAGGGAAAAGAGAGTTGAGATTTTGGAGGAAGACGAAGAAAATGAGAAGCCATGCAAAATTGGACCAAGGGTGGTTGAACCTTATCATCATCCTACATCTCAATTTGGAGTATTTATACTTTAATTATGTTTAATTTTTAGTTTGTAAATATAAACAGCTAAGCCTCCATTGTTAGGGTTTAGATGAAATTTTTTAATTTAATTTGATTGGATCTTGTTAATGGATTGATTTTTCTTGTTCAATTCTTAATCTATATGATTTTTGATTGATTTGTCATTTCAATTTGGGTTTGCATCTAGTAGCAATTCGGCTATGACTTAAATTGGCCACTGAATCCACATAACTTTGTTTTGCCTTAAGATGTTGAATTTAAGTTTATGATTCTTGATTCAAAGCTTTATAACTTTTATGAATCTTTGTTTATTATTATCTTAATTGTTAATTTCACTGAACTAAAGTTTGATTTTATGATAGATAAGTTGGGTTCCGTTGGACCAATGTTGAATTCATAAGTAGAAATATTGTGATAAAGGTTTTGGACCAATGTATTTAGTTAGGATTCTTGAACAACAATTATTAGGCATTTGTTAGATTAATTAGGATCTGATTTTGAAAGAATTAAAGAGGATTCAATCTCAAATTGTTGTTAGTGATAAATAGAATTACATTTGTAAGGGCAACTAATTGTATTGGTTTTATTCTGTAACAAAACACTACTTGTAATGATAATTAATATCTTAGGACGGTTTTCTAGTACATATTTAGGATTCAAGCAACTTTATAAGCATGTTGAACTCTTCAGAATATTGTGAGTTATACACTCGGTTTAACAAGTTTTTATCTCTCAAATGAACTCAAGAAAACATATACACACTTTAATGATCATGATTCTACATAGTTGTTATTTTTTTTCCATGTTTTTGGAATATATCTACTTTATGTTTGTAAGGTCTAGATGTTGTGTTGCCTTAATTCCATAAGCAAGACATTATTTGGTTGTAATTGATAGTTGCTTAGGTTAGTAATAACCTAAAATTGTTCGTTTCGAAGATGCATTGGACTCAAGTAACTTCGAGTTCATAATTTTTTAACTCTTGAGAGAACGTAAGATGATCTGTACATAATTCCATAATTGTGCATTCATTTAGTATGACATATTTTGAATCTTTTCATGATACAATTCATTGAGGATGCATTTAGGATGTATTGTGTTTTGATTAAAAATGATTTGATAAGTTGTGGTCCTTACCTTTGAAACTTGAAGTTTTTTTTTGTTTGGAAAACTCACCTTTCAACACTCAAATGACCATGCTTTTTTCCTCAGAACATCAAACATGTTTGGTCAATTTTTGTAGAAAATAGACATTTATACATTTCCAACAATATATTTTTGAAAGGTTTCGATGACATTTGATGGAGGTTTGAAGTGTTCAAAGTGAGCATTAAAACAAAGGAATTAGTAACATGGGTTGTTGTCTCCACCACTGGAGCGGTGAGGATAGATGTCTCATCGCATCTAGTGGTGTGCCTCACCGCCCGAGCGGTGAAGAGAGACTTCTCAATCTTGGAAACGGTGAAGACCTATCCTTCAACTGCTTTTAATGGTGATCCCTCTACAAATAGAGTATGGTTCAAGATTTAATATGCTAATGCAAAAGGAAACGACACGAGTCGATTTACCAATTTCACTAAGACGCTTTTAGAAACCAGGATTTTCATGCATCGATTGATGACCTTCACATGATCTACAAGCAAGCTAGTTTTTGTAAAAACAATTTCATAATACAACTTTTGATCTAGAGTTGAGAATTTCCAGTCATGTCTTGTTCAATAATTTAATTTCTTTGAAAAATAAATTGAGAGGACAAATAAATCATTTTACATACATATTTTAATCCATTAGATAAATAATGATGACGAAATGAACAATTTTATATTTTAAAAAATAAACATGCAATTTATAATGAATTGTAATGAATATTTTGATAATCAACCAAAGTGATATGCATTGTGTATATATTATAAAAGAAAAGATATATAACGTACATGGTTTTGATATATAGTTAGGATGAAAGAAAACAAACAAAATAATATAACATTGATTTGAGTGGAGTGTTGTAGTGTGAAGTACCAAATAAAAAAAATAAAAAATATGATAAGAGCATGAATATTTATGGGGGTGTATTGGATTGAGATTTTAATAGACAATTTTGGGAAGTAAAAGTCTGTTGGTATTGGATTGAGACTTTTTAATAAGTTAGATAAGTCTTGTGGTAGATGAACTTTTAAGATTTTTTTAAAAAGTCTATAATGTTTGGTGGTATTGGATTCAGACTTTCAAGAGGCATCAAATTGTCTGGTGGTATTGGATTGAGATCATAATTTGTAGGATTTCATGACAAAATGGATTATTTAGACTTTTCAGTGATATGTATAAATTGCTGGACCCCAAAATTGTCTTGCTCTCTCCCACAATACTTTCCAGACTTTTCACGCTCTCAACTCAAATCTGCTATGCAATTGTCTTGTCCTCTTCATTTTCACAACCACCTTACAATGGCTGACGACGGAGCAGTCACAGTCTATTGTATTTCTCCAGACTCTCTCTCTATCAGATCTCTCTCCTAGTAAGCAGAGAAGTGAAATCGGAAAACATAGAGAAGAGAGAAAAGATTGATTTTTCAACAAAAAATCGAAATTTTTTTCTGGGTTTGCGAGCTTTCGATTGTTGAGATCATAGCAACTTTCATTCGGTTGTTGTCAACTTTTGTTTCAATGTAGAATTCATTTTCATTTTTTTTTTAATTTTCCCACATTAGTTTTCGATCAAATATATAATAAATAGAGTGGTTGTATCATGATTGTTTCATTTTATTTTTATCAGAATCAGACCCAATTGATTGTTTTGTTAATACTACAAATTACAATTTGTAGTTTTTGACTTTATATAATTCTATCATTTCTTGTAAACTGTGACTTGGGGTTTTGACAAGATTCTAAATTTATTGGAGAGTTAACAAAATCAGGTGAATTGGAATATGGTGCATTATAGTGATTACTGGGTTCATTTACTTTGTTTGTTTCAGATTTTAGTACAATTAGATGCCAATTCTGAATTCTAACTAGATTATTCAGGATTATAAAGTAGATATAATTTAGTTTTGATGATTCATTTTCAAATGAATTATCACCAAATAGACGTTCTTTTTTGTTGCTGTTACAGATAATTTTAGCTATGTTATTGCAAGATTTTGAACCAGCTAATTTTTAGGCCAGCTAGCTAGTTTGGGTTTCTCAACTCATGATTGTATATTAGCTAGCAAATTTATAAGGCTCACATTTAAAAAAAAATCCAAAAAGTCTTAAAATAAAGTCTAGATAATCCTAATAGTTTATAAATAAAATCTAAATACTCTTTCAGAATCCTGAAAGTCTAGTCCATATAATCATAATAGTCTTTAAAATCATACAAATCCATAAAATCCTTGCACCTCGAAATTGTCTATTAAAATCTCAATCCAATACACCTCACTTAACCATTTCACATTCAGAACTTTGGGTTTCATTTATAATGAGAACAACGAGTTCCTAACAAAACTCATGTTTTTTTAAGACTTCGGTTACATGACAACACTATAATTACATATGATTTATATATTTCTTTCTTAGTTTCTTGCTTAGTTTTTGAGTACGTTTTCTGTATCTTTTACTAATTTTCAACCAGTTGAGTCCAAAAAGCTAAATGTAGCCAAATGGAGTCTTAAATATTGAATCTTAAACATAAATAGAGGTCAAGAATACATTTATTGGATGTGAAGAGAGCTTGGACAACGAGATAGAAGATTCTTGATCAATCTTGTGAAAAGTGCCTCTATAGATGGGTCAACTTCTCGCATTAAGTTGTACCTATTGGGGGAAATGAAACTCTTGGACGGTTCTTGGGCATTTAGGAAAGTTAATAGATGCCTAATATATATTTGGGTAAATTGCATAAACATCTCTTGAGTTTAGGTCTAATTGCAACTAGATAAATCTTTTACTTCGAATTAAATAAACCTCCCCTATCAACCACTTTTAATTGACTTCTATCCATATTAACGGTTGACTAGTCTTTCAGTCAAAAAGACTATGGACCTGTTTGGCTTGGCTTTTAGAGGAGTTAAAAGCTCTTTTAAAGCCCAAAAGCAGCTTTTGAGAGTGTTTGGATGTTTTGTAAAAAGAACTTTTAATGCTTGAAAGCTCTTCTCAGAAAAGCCAACATCATCTACCTTTCACAAAATGAGCTTAATTGAAAACACGGGAAGCCACATTTTGTTTAATGAAAGTTTCATATTATTGGTGTTACCTCTCTATTTATAAATAACAAAATAAAATTGACACTTCTATACTTTCATATTTTTCACCAATGTTTTTCCCATCATTCTCCTTCTCCCCCTTTCTCAGCGACAGATGAAACCTTTCTATAATCCCTCACTCTCAATGACTCGAAACAGGGTAATTCTCTTTCACCAATTTTTCTTTTGAATTTGTTAAAAAAAAATTGTTGGTTCAATTTTCCAAGTTTTAGGGTTTTTACTAGTAATTAATTGAAATGTTTAAACTTTAGTGATTGTTGTCGTCTTTAAACAACTTGTTTGTTACACCGTTTCTTTGGGAAAATTGACGATATCAACAATTTGTATTAACGGATTGTTTGCAAAAGTAATGACATATTGATTTGGAGCGAAAGAGGTCAAATAATCCTTTTTTTTTTAATTTCACAAATCCATAGCTAATCCGTAGAGAGGGGGAGGCGAAGGAGAAAAAAGTACCTCCACCATGACACCTTGACCATTACCGTTGTAATACTGGGGATCGTGGAAAAACTTTATACAAATTTCTTGAGTCAGAAATAGAAAAATAAGGTTATAGATCGAGCATATATATGATTAAGGCATCTATGTGTACAGGGTCTGTGTTTATGCTATTGTAATGATATTATATCTGTTGATGTTATATCAGTATCATGACCTTTTAATGTGATTATGATATATGTCACTATGATCTATCATTGAATAAACTTATCGTTGTGGAAATTGTTATCCGGTAATGTAAACAGTTGTTTTGCGTATTGTCCTTAGAATTGTATTTTTTTTTGAAGTTAGAGTGAACCGTTTTATATTAATCATTGAGTTTTGAACTTGTGTGTAACAACATTGCCTGATGAAGCTTGAACAATATTACATTGCTAAATCAACCCTGAGAAAAAAGGTAGTGATATTCATTGTTTCTAATTTTTTTAGTCTAAAAGTGGTGTTGAGAACATATATGGTATAGCATTTCTCAACGTACCTTTATTTTCATCTAGTTAAACTATTTATGTTTTATCTTATAGAGTATCTGCTTTGACTAAATGTTTGCTTATGGAAAGTCTGATTCACAATGATTTTACCTTGAATAGATTTATTGTGGTTTACTGATGATCTGATACCTGATACTTCTTGTTAGTGATCCATATATTGTCATTTGTAGAGTAGATTAATATTTTTCACTTATGCCACATATGAGTAAAAGAGTTTGCATGGTCAAGGCCTCATATATGCCTTTAAAACCAATTGATAGATCTTTTTTCTTGATATGTTAAATTAAAACTTTAAGTAGCACAAACATTTCCATAACAAATGAGTTCATGTGTTTAATTTATTGAATTGAGGCCGATATACGTCCCTCAAAATTGCACTAACATTTTAGTAATTGTTTTTGTTCTAAATTTTACACTATCTAACAATTGTATTTTGAATCACAATTCATTGTATGCTTGCTGCAGCAAGTCCAACTCCTCCTGACTTGGGATTTTGACTTACTCAACCTTAAATATGGGGTGGTGCTTGATCAAGAATAGTCAACTTCTTTAATGTCTCTTTGTTTAATAACTTAGAAGCAAATTGTGTCCAGGAACTTGCCTTGAAATGTAGTAGAAATCTAAAACTAGAGAAGTAGTTTCATCATTTTTGTACTCAGTAGCACTTATGTAACTCAATAACTTTTTTTATATATATACTAACTTAATAACTATTCTTCAGTTTCTCAATAAGAGTTGTTTCTACAATATGAATGCTCTTATTGCCAAATTATTGTTATTCATATGTGTATTGATTTGCTCATTAAACAACCAGGTTTCCTTTGTGTGATGTGAGTAAAGATATTGTTATTGTTTGTATTTGTGTGTGTGCAATGTACAAGGACTTAATTTTACTTCTATACCATAATGCTTAGATAATTTTCTTATTACTTTTATCATTAATATTTATTTGAGAAAAATTATAGATAGTATTTAATTTGTAGTAAATTATAATGCACGATTGTATTTATAATTTAAAATTAAATTTTTATTACTTTATTTATTTTAGTATAATTTTTTAAAGGAAATATAATTGAAAGAATGCTATCTTATCACATATTCAACATTTATTAAAAATGTACATATATTATTTATTCCAATTAAGGTACAAATGTCATATTATATTTAGAAGAGATTTTAAATTATTACAACCAAATAAGTTTAGAAGCTTTTCTTAAAGGATAAATATATCATATCATAATTAGAAGAGATTTTAAAATGTTACAACCAAACAGTCTCAAAAACTCTTCTGAAACAGACAATTCAAACAGTAACTGAAAAGCTCGGGCTTTTACTTTTCTTCTTCTACTGTTAAAAGCCGGAAGTAAAAGTTATCACAAGCAAGCCTTATGGATGACTTAGGTAGCTTACGAGGAGAAATTACTTTAAAGGTCGAAAGACGAGGCAACTAACTATCCGAATAAATTTTCACTGAAGAGCTATCCCCAATACGTTAACTAGAACCCGTCTCTAAAAGCTCTGGCCCCCACAAGAAGATTCCCTAGAGGAAAGAACCAGAAATGTTGTTAGAAGCTTACAAAAGAGAGGTATCAGAAAAGTAACATTGCTTTAGGGCCTTCGCTGCCATAGTACGAGGATGGTTAATAATTCTCCGGCATTTTTTTGTAAGGAGGGCTTTATTATAGATGGAGAGGTCACAAAAACCCATGCCACCACTTTCCTAGCTACCATATAATCTTTGCCAAGATTCTAGTGCTTCTTTTATTTTTCTCCGTCTGAACCCCTTTAAAACCTAGCGCTGAGACGATGAAGCTCATCAATTAGACCTCATGGAAGCTTAAATAACGACATTGAGTAAGTTGGGATGCTTTGGATAACTGCTTTCAGAAGGACCTTTTTGCCTCCAGCTGAAACCAATTTATTTTGCCACCTTTTAAACCTTTCCATGACCTGATCTTTTATATTCAAAAAAATTTGCTTCTTATTTCTCTCTACAAAATTAGGCAATCTGAGATACATTTCATGGTATTCCACAAGCTTCACATCGATAATTCTAGCCAAAGTATCTGTCATCTACTTAGGAACTTTCTTGTTGATATACAACACGGATTTATGAAAATTCACAACATGACCCCGAAGCCTTAACATAAATATCTAAAAACCGCCTAATAGATTGGCAATCCCGCTCAAAAGCTCTTGTAAAAAGCATGATATCATTCGTAAGAAAAAAAGATAAGAAACCTTCAGACCCTATGTACTACATTTGAATCCTGCAATGTCCCTCATCCTGCAATATCCCTCATCCGTTCCACATTAAACAACAATCTTGAGATACTTCTACATAAAATAAGGAATAAATATGGAGACAAATGATCATCTTGTCTCAGTCCCCAAGAAGATCTTAGGTGCCCATAAATTTCCCCGTTTACAATAAACAAAAAGGAGACCAATTGCACACATCCAAGTAGCTGAGAATCTTAATTTACGTAACATACCCACTCCACCCGATGGTATGCTTTTGACATATCGAGTTTGAGAGCCAATGCCCATTTCTTGCCTTTTTTCAGTGCATGCATGCACTAAAAGCCAACACTGGCGTTATCCGATACTAACCGGCCATGAATAAAAACATTTTGAGTCTCTAAGATCACATAATCCAAAACACCTTTAAACTTGTTAGCCATGGCCTTTGCTACAATCTTATAAAGCACGTTACACAGACTTATAGGCCGAAAGTCTGATATCCTCTCCACCCTCTTAACCCAAAACCCAAAACTTATAGACCTATAGGGTGAAAGGCTAGGAATTGACACATCAAAACCCGCCCTCTTAACACAGACTTATAGACCACAATAACCCAAAACACCTCCAAACTCTTCGAAGTAAAATCATCGTTAAACTGATGCACCAATCGAGTGAGAGGCTTGGAATTGACACATAAGAATAATAGGCCTATGGTGACTTATAAAATTCTAGATAAGTAACCGAAGCAGATCGGAACAAATTATTCCAAATAAGACTACACACACACATGTCTAAACGTTCATGGATCATTTCAGCATCATTATGATTGTTGCACCATTTTAATTGTAGTCCAAAAACACCATGTCTTGAAGATCACAAACATCCAATGTCGCTTGGAACTCTTCGATTTGAACACAAGGTCTCTAAACACCTCTTGATTTCTCTGACTTATCAATGATCTTATTAAAGTCTCATGCACACACTAATGGTAGATTCAAAAGACAATGGAGCCATCTCAAAAGTTCCCAACCATGATGATTTTGCGCCGTTTCCAGGTGCCCATAAAAACCTATCAATCGCCATATAATATCAATATGTGACGTCACCTGGACATCTACATGGTACTGAGAGAAAGAGAGAATGCTGACGTCCACCAAGTTGGACCACAAAAGACAAGACCACCATTTTTTCCAATACTGTTAACAACCAATTTGCCACTGTATCCTTGTTTAACTCTAACATCGTCTATACGAAAGCGTCCGGTCTTCGTTTTTAAAAGGAACATAATTTTCAAATTATAAGCCTACTTAAGCCTCGACATGACTTGGAACGCCCGAGTGCTCCCCATGCCATGAACGTTCCAAACTAATGTTTTCATGGCGTTTGGCATGTCGGACAAAACCGACCCAGATAGCTCATCAGACACTTCATGGAAACCATCGTTAACTTTAGCAAACTTTGAAACATAACTGCCAGCCACATCTTCTACTTCCAAAATACGTTTATCGAGCTGCAATTCAGCCTTTATCCCACTATCCATTAGCACTCAATCTCTAGCCCACCGTTTCCACTTACTCGTTTTTTGTCCAACCTTATTACATATCTCAGGCCTATCTTCTGGTCTATCTGTTAAGATCACTTCTACCTTACCAACTTCATTATCTTGAATTGACCCAATATCTACGTCTATCAGACAGTTAGCCAAGCCCACATCCGAGGCTTTTTTTGGGCCCAACTCTATTCTTTTGAGTATTTTTCTCGGAATTTGCAGATACCCGATCCTCTAGAAGCAGGTCACGATTTGTTGGAATCTTGCCCATTAATTTTTCTACAATAAATTCTGGGCCCTTGGCAATCATTGAATCATTTGAATCCTTCAGTTGACTCTTTCTTTGACTTCTTGTCTCGGTATCTTTAACCGAATCCATCCTATCTTTTCGCCAAACAAGATCCCGAGATTTTTACAAACAGTACTTGTCTTCCTATAGTCCTCACTTAACTTACCTATATTCGCCCCCGAATCCCGGGTTGTTGTTTCCTTTTCCAAATCACCATGTTTCTCACCATCCCTGATGTTCATTCCGCCGTCGCCTTTCCCTTATCGCCACCGCCAGGTTTTTGCAAAACCAGTACTTCCCCCTAAATAAGAAGCGTGACAGCCTGACCGTTGTTGTCATTACTCCTATCTCCAGTTCTACGACCTTCCCTCTGCAATCTGAACTCTCCTAGTTTGATATGGCTTGAAGCTTTTAACCCTGACCCAAACAGTAAATTATAATCCTCTGGTCCTTCAGCATCTACTTCCAATACACTGTCCCGCATGAGATGACCAATTCTCCCACACCAGAAGCAATGTTCCGGCAATCTCTCATATCGTAAAAGCATCGTTGTCTCTTTGCCATCCCATAAAACATCAACCCTGAGAATAAGACGGAGAGGTTGACCAATGTCGATTACCACTCGAACCCAAATGTATTTCCCTACAGAGTCTCTGGTCCCCCCATCATTGATCTCCTTTACCTCTCCGATCATACTTCCCAAGAAGTGTCCGATTTCCGATGCCAAACCTTATGTATTTGAATCCAGAATGTCGCTTGATTAAACCTCATTTCCCAAATATCCCCTCTTGTCGTCGGATCCTCCAATACCAACAACGATTTATCAAAACTCCACAAGCCACCCTGCAATACCCGGTATCGGTCCTCTTTATTCTTGAATGTAAAAGAGAACGTGTTCCCATTGATAACTTCAATATCAACCTCATGCCGGATTCTGCATATTTTTGGAATCAAACCGATAAACGCATCCTTGTTTACTAGCATGTTCGACAAAAATTCTCTTGGCCAATCGTAGAGCCAATCGCTTCTCACCATCATCTTTCAAACCAATCCGTAATGCATCAGCGGCCCCTTCCTCTCTTTTAATGTGAGAGCTTCACATAGTTTCGCTACTTCATCAACATTCATCATACCCAAGATCTATACTTCAACAACACTCCACTGAGTGAAAATAGCAGTCCTAAGGACCCGCAAGATACTTTCACCAAAAGTTTCACTTAGACGAGCTCAGAGAAAACCTAAGGGAGAGAATTTTTAATGTTAGCATCAATGCTAACCAAACCGTTTTCTTATTAACTTCTTCACAATATATTATTTATTCAATAAAGATTAAAGTTACAGTAATGCTAAACTGTCAATTAACCTCATATCTATTTTTTATTTTTGGGAAAAAAAATACAATCCCCTGAAAAAAATAAAAATAAAATAAAATACAAATCCCACGGATATTATAAACAGTTAGTTTATTAATTAATTAATTAATTTTTTTTATATAAAATGAATCGGTTTCACTTGTCCAAAAAGCAACCACTAAAACTTAAACCCCAGTTTTCCTATTGATTCCTCTTTTCTTCTCTTGACCGACTTAACACAATTGCTCTTCTCATTTCATAAACAAATAAACCCAATTCAATCCCATTCATTTTGGTCATGAATTGATTCCAACTCTCTCTCTCTCTCTCTCTCTCTCTCACTTTCTCTTTCTCTCACTCTCTAATGGCAGATCACTTGTCGAGTCTCTGCCAATCTCTCTTCGATGACAAACCCTCGTCTTCTCTCCATCTCTCCCACCTCCTCCGCTCTCACGATTCCATCAAACTTGGCCTCCACCACTTTTACTCTTTACTCAAAGCCTCCCTCCGCCCGATCGGAGACGATGATTCCTCTCTATTAGGGTTTCAATCTTGGACTGACCAGCAGATTCAGTCCCTTCTTTCCATTGGATACGCGATCGCCTCCGCTTCTCGATCTCTCACCGGTTTGCTTACTGTTCTCTCTTCTCTCTCTTATTGAAATTGCTTCCAATTTTCTGTTTCTGTTCTAGTCTACATCACTTGGCTAGTATTTTTTTTTAGTTTATTCTTGTATCGAATAGAAATAGAAATTATATTTGTTTGTGATTCTTGCTTCTTAGAATGAGTTTTGCTTTTGTTTTTGCGTTTTGTTAGTAGCAGAGGCTGTAAATATGAAAGTAATAGCATTTTGAGAGCAGTTAAAATTAGTGTTTTGTTTCTTGTTACTGTTGCTAATTTTTAATTAACTGTTAAAAATGATGCTTGATTGATAGTTCTTACGCTTTTGTTTGTATTCGAAGAGTTAAGATCAGCAAGTGTTTTAGAACTGCTTCTCTTGCATTTCCTTCTAAAACCAAGACATGTGATTCCTTTTTTTTATATGGAATGATGTGGGATGTATGTGCTTATTCTTGTATTTCGGGTGTGATTGCATGAACAGCGGAGCAGGCGGAACCTATAATTATTGCTGTTGTGCAGCAGTTGCTGGAATTTGCTCTTTGTTCCTTGGAGAAATCGAAATTCCACAGCGATGATTTTACCATGCAGGTTTGTGGCTTTTCTAGCATGTTAACAGTAGGGTTTTTGCTTTTCCCATGCATCTCTCAGGTTTTATAATTAAATAGTGATGGAAATTTTATCTTGGCTGATTTAAATACTGAGGCTAACTTTATTTTGGGTTGATAATTTATGAGATACTTTAGATGAACTTGTCCACAATTGATTTTTCTTTTGAAAGTTCACAATTGATTTTTGATTTTTGATTTTTATGTTTTCAAGTGGTGGAATACTGTGGGATGTTCTCCAAGCTCATATGTATCAATTCCGTATATGCTTCATAAATTATAATCTTGGTACTCATTATGGGTGATTTACAATATGTAGTGAATCGTGTTATTTGGATTGTGCTGATATAGGGGTATTCAGGTATATATGACAATCTGAAATGACCCTTTCAATTACTTGTGTGAAGATGATGATTTTTACATGCCCCCTGTGTCGTCAGTTTAATATGCTGGTTATTTCACAATTAATTCTCATGGAAATGATCCAATTAATTTATTTACGTACTTTCAAACAAATTAAATGTCTTTAATTTCTATTATTATCTGCTTTTAAGCTTTAATTAAAGTAAACACGAGTTGAATGGGTTGATTTAGGTGGGTTACAAATGAGTTGAATGTGGATTCAACATAAGTTATTGATTAACTCAGTAATGTTCTACTTAAAGTTACAGAGGTTAATCCCAGCTCAACTTGTTTGATGATGTAAAATGAGTCAACCAGATGTTGATCCAGACATGATTAAGATGCATCCGCATTGACTAACATTGTATTTGGTTCATCTCATACCAAATTGCGACCTTCAGTGCTCAGAACCTTCATAGTTTTATGTGTTAAATGAAGTGTTTGCATGAGTGTGGTGTCATTAGAGATTGTTAAAGTGAAATATTAAATCTTTGGCATCTGCATATTAGTTTTTGGAGGGTCACTGTCGACAAAAATTGGAGTTTTTGTTGACCCTATAAATTGGGTCTAGGCATAGTTTTAAAATGCGGTTTGAGGCAGCCGCCTTAGTCCGAAAATGCACCAAGGCGCCCGCACAGGCTTGAATGTGTTAAAATCCCGCCTCTGCCGCATGAGGCAGCCGCCTCACAACCGCCTCGATTCGACTCGGTCGAGTGAGAACAGAGGCGCTTGTAATTTTTTTTTTAGAGGATGTTAAACGATGTTAAACGTAGTGTTTAACAAGGGTTTAACTTAAAAAAAAAGACCAAAATTCTCTTCAACACCACGATCTGATTTTCATTTCCACAAACCCTAACTCTGGTCTTGTGCAGCATATACATTTGCTCTGTTACCTCATTTTTGTTTTGCCTTATCATATATGTTTTCATTTAAGTTATGCTTAATATATCATAAATGTCTTCTGTTGTTGAATATATTTTATCGTGGGTTTTAATGACTATATTGATGAATGTTATAGTGTTGAAATTTCCAACACTAATCCAATCTATGGATATGACTTATTTATGAATATTATGGAATATTTGCTACTTTATAAAGTTTTTATAATTTTTTTCTCTTACATTTCCATTTTCCTGGTGAGGCGGCTGCCTTGAGGAGACCTTCCCTCCTCGCACCGCCTTCCGAGTTTTAAAACTATGGGTCTAGGCATTGTTCTAAAATGCGTTTTTAGTATTGAGGCGATTTCCTCTACTGAGGCGAGGCGTAAGCCTCAAGGCATAACGACGCGTAAGCCTCACCAGGGAGTAAAAATACATAATATATATATATATATATATAAAGCAATAAAGCACATAAAAATCATAATTCATAAAACAACTAATAAGTTCATAATTCATATTTTATAAAACAACCAATAAGTTCATAATTCATAACATGAGAAGAGCAGCAGCAGAGCACAAGAGAAGAAGATGAGTTAATGAAGAATAGTAGTAAATTAACAAACCCTAACACAATGAGTTTCTCTTTTCTTTCTTTTTTGGATTGAGGGCTTCTTATTTGGGCTTTAAATACAATTCAAAACCTATCGGTTTATAATTTTCAATGGGCTAATTCACAATGGTTAAATTCGGCCTCCAAAAACTATTAAAACTCAATAGAAAACAAACTACAATTGAGGCGTACAGCCTCATTACGCCTCTGAGGCAGAGTTGTGAGGCGTAATGAGGCTGATTATGAGGCGTAAGCCTCAATAGCCTCAATGCGAATTTTCACATTTTGCCTCTGAGGCTCGCCTCAGTGAGTTTTTTAGAACATTGGTTCTAGGTCAACACTTTGATTCTTGTTCCCAGTCTTTTTGAAAAATAGGGAAAATAACAAGCAGATAATCGATAACATTGGATAATTTTTTAGTATATGTGAGTGGATATGCGCTTACATGTATGTAATATATTCTGAGCAAAGAGGAAAGCATTTGCATGTTACCTTGAGTTGGCAATGTAGATGTGGCACTCTTGAAAGCAAATATGAATCAACTTATTGATTAGTCTAGTGTTAGCTAAACCTCTTTCTCGAGTTAAAACAATTGACTCCTATGCTTCGCCACATTTTGTTTTATCATTTTTGAACTAAGCATGCTAAGCCTCATGAAGCGGAATAGTTTCTGTGTTACTGATCTCTTTGTTATTGGATTTCTAAAAGGAAAAAAGGTTAGGGTTGAACTGATTTAGAATTTTGACTTGTTGGCTATGGCTTTAGTATAACCATAGGTCTGAATTAGGTAATGAAATATTGTTTTGGACAGTTTGTTCATCTAAACATTTCTTCTAATGTTTTTAGCTGGGATTTTAGACTAGAGGGCTAAGATGGGGATTGACCAAGCTTTGTCTGTGACGGTCTAGGTTGAGTGAGATATTTTTAAGATCCCCTTAGCTGCCCTGCCTGATTGTGGGCCTGATACTCTTCTGTATTTTTGAGACAAACTGACTCGTGGAAACAAGAAATAATTTTTGATCTATTGGACTCCCTTGTTTTCTTACTTCTGCTGGAGGTCCATTGGGCCTTTGAGATACGGATTTTTGAGCAATTCTTTCCCATCACTTGGAATTCTGCTGTCGTATTGTTAAAGGGATTCGATCCTAGGTTAGCTACCGGCAGAGGTAACTAATACCTAATTACCTATATCTATAAGCAGTTAGAAGCTAAGCAAAAATTCATGTGGATATGTAATCTTGATCCCCCTTTTTTTTCTCACTACAATAGGCTTAATATATTGAAATTATATGGTGTCTATCAATTAGCATCTTTCTGAAAATAAGAATCTTGTTTAACATTGTGCTGTTGGATATGGGTTGATGGTCAATCTTGCAACTATCGATAGTATTGGTTATTAGGAAATAATTTTGTTTGTTTCTTCTCTGGGCATTGCATCAAACATATTCTTTCTATTAGCAGTTTTATGTCAAATACTCACATTGTAATTTGCAACATTGTACATTATTCCTTAGGAGCAGAGAGAGATTCTGTTTTAAGAAATCATTTTTGTCTACAAAATCCTGAACTTGTGACAGCAACTCGTATTCCAACTCCAAATTAACCATGTTAATTTTAATTTTTTCTATCTTACAAAAAGTTCTTATTAGTGTGTTTCCAAGTAAACTATTTTGAGGGAGTGGCACAATTTAAAACAAACCACTATATTAGAGAGAACAAGTAGTTTCTCATTATATACCAGGGACTGATTTTGAAATTTGTGAAGCTGTTTAAAGTGAAGTATGAGTGCAATTCAGCTAAAAAACTTGATGGTTTGATTTTGATTTCATAGAAGTGGTTAGGTTTGGTTTGGGTTTTATAGATTGAATCATGTCCAGTTGGGTTCACTGCTAGGGACTTTGGTTATTTGCCCCAAACTGAATCAATTTCTTCATATATATATATATATATATATATATATATTTAAACTGTATTAGACGCAAAAATATGCAGTACATGCTATCATAAGTATGCTAAATAATATCTTATATATACATGATACATAGATGCACATCTTTTGTCCATACCAGTTGGTTCTAGATGCTGTTCATAAATATACTATATGTTATCTCTGTTCATGTACAATTAATGTTGCATTGTATTGATGTTACCTATGATGCTGCCTGAATTGGTCCAGTCTATTTAGCTTTAATTGAACCTCAGTTCAGAAGATATTCTTCAGCTATGGTTTTGATAATGTGCTTAAGAAATTTCCATTTTCTGCAAGTTTGAGAACATGCAACTGTAAAATCTAATTGGACCTTGCAAATATCAAAAGTTCATTCCATAATTTTGATGCTGCTGAACATTGGACCCTGCTAATATCAAAAGTTCATTCCATAATTTTGATGCTGTAGAACAATGGAGAAACACACTATCAATATTTTTTGCATGATTTTTACATAACAAACATAAGTGAGAGAGATAAACATCAAAATTTTCCTTTAGATAACATTGTCACAAGCTTTTGTCCATGCTAGAAGTTTGATCTTACAACGAACCTTTGCCTTCCAAATTAACCTAAATCTTTTTTAACCGCACACCGTACGCTCTCCACACCACCCCATGCATAAACACAAGTAAAATTAAATTTTGTTAATGGTTGGTGTGAGGGAGATTAATCTCTTAATTTCTTTCTCTACTGGAAGATATATAATCAACAAGGATTTCTAGAATACAGTGAACAGGAAAAAAGAAGAAGTCATTGACCAGTAAATTGAAGAAAGATTTACAAGAAAAGACATTGAAGAATGCCTTGTACACAATCTTTCATCTTCTTTAAGATAATTGATTGAAATGGCATATATCAACGAAGAAAAAAATTGTTTTAACTTTGGTTTATTTGTTTTAAATAATGGAATACTTAGATTATAATATTCTTTTTAACCATTTGCTTCTCCGTTTACACCATGCCATTTGATGTGATTGTGCATGAACAGAATGAAGATTGAATTTTTGACCCTTAGCATTATTAATTGTTCTTTGGATATTTCAGCTGATGGTTATTAATTAACAAATGAGCTGTCTCTCTGGCTTGTTGGTTTCCTTCTTTTTCTCTTTTATATATACATCATGCCAATTGTGCTTTCAGTGTTCTATCTCAATACTTTGCAACCTCTGCTCTTGTTTTATTTTTGTTTTTAAATTTATTATTGTTAACCTATGACATATTTTTGTTTGAACTTCAGAATAATATACTTCAGCTTTTGGAGATAGTGCTGGTTGATGGAACGGATAGAGTGTTTGAACAATTGGAGCTTTGCTCCGTTAATAGCCTTGTAGAGTTGCTGCCAGTTGTTTCTAGCGACTGTGGTGTTATTTTGTTGGATGATAGTTTAAAATGCAGTCTTCAAGGTATCTTTGATTTTTTTAACTGGAATAGCTCTTTTAATCATGTTTTATTGTTTAATCCATATCAAGCATGCGACTTACTCTTTTTCCCAACCCCACCCTTTTTTTTTCTCTCTTTCTCTCTCTCTCTTCAAGGTGGTGTCAGTTGCTCAAGGCAAGAGAAACCAGTGGATCGACTTTTAATGACATTAGCATCTGAATGCGTGCAACCCCAACCTGATAGGCAGGCATCTGGATACAGTGGACTTACATTCCACCAAGATTTGAACAATGTAGTTTTTCTATTCCAACATTGGGCAGTTGCTCATGTGGAATGCATTCGGCGTCTAATTTTTCTCTGCAAAGAACTGGTTGAACTGCCAGATATGTTTGATGAGAAGATAGGAGGTACAAATTTTCGAAAGAGACTGTCCTTCAGCCTGAGGATTTTAAAGTTGCTTAGAAGTCTTGTTAAGGGTGTTCCTTATGTTGAATATGATGCCTCATTGTTACAAGTAATTGCATCATTTGCTGATGTATTGCCTAGCTTGTTTAGACCTGATTTTGAATTTGCAAGTAATTATGCTGCTGTTGAGGGTAGTTTTGAAAGCACCATACTGTTGCTGTTGGAAGAGTTTCTTCATCTAGTCCAAGTTATATTCTGCAATAGTTATGTTTTCCAGAATATCCAAGCATGTATAGGGGCTTCTATATTGAATAATTTGGACTCTTCTATATGGAGATACAGCAGTTCTTCTGCTAACATAAAGGCCCCCTTAGCTTATTTCCCTCGAACGGTTCTTTACGTATTGAAACTCATTCAAGATGTCAAGAGGCAAACATATCAGGCTTTTGATCTTAAGGAGTTCAACAGTGAACTTACTGGGGGTGCAGATATGCTAATTGATTCTCCTTCATGCCATGTACATCTTGAGAAGATTCCTTTAATTAAGCAGTTCTCAGTGGAGGAACTGGTGAAAATGATACTCCCTCCATCAAAGCAATGGGTGGACAATCTGATGCGTCTTTTTTTTTTCCTTCACTCTGAAGGAGTGAAATTAAGGTTAAAAGTGGATAGACAGCCTTCTGGTTGTCCTAAAACAAATTGCACCACAGAACCAGAAAATGTAGTTTGCCATGAAGATGAAGCACTTTTCGGGAATCTTTTCTCTGAGGGTAGTCGCTCTGTAGGATCATCAGATGGATTTGACCAACCAGCAGTTGCTGTCAATTCTAGCTCCAGCAATTGTAATATGCCAATGCAAGCTGCTACAGAACTGTTGAGGTTTTTTAAGCTCTGTATCTTCTCTCACGAATGGCTTCGTTCTATTTTTGAGGATGGCTGCAAAAAGCTCAGTGCGGATCATGTTGATATTTTTCTCTCCTTACTCAACTGTCAGGGCTGTTGTTCTGAGACATCTGACAGTTGTACTGCTCTGCACGAAGAGAAGAAGACTGGGCAGATCCATGAACTTTGCTTTGAACTTCTGCATAATCTTCTCACATGCCATGCTTTTTCTGATTTACTGGAAGGATACCTGATTGAGCGAATTTTGAATGTTGAAAGTGGTATCTTTGTTTATAATGATCAGACCTTGACCTTGCTGGCTCATACGCTTTTTTGTCGAGCGGGTTTGACTGGTCATCAGCTGAGAACCAAAATTTTCCAAATATTTATTGATTTCATTGCTGAGAAGGAAAAAGTTGTTTGTTCGAAATGTCCTAGCCTCAAGGAATTTCTCGGGACACTTCCATCTTTGTTTCACATGGAAATTCTTCTTATTACATTCCACTTATCATCTAAAGGAGAAAAGACTACACTAGCAAACTTAGTTTTTAATTGCCTCCGAGCATTGGATACTCCATCTGAAGGTTTCTATGGCACACAATTGTCTTGCTGGGCTGTACTAGTTTCAAGGTTGATAGTACTCCTTCGTCATATGATATTTTACTTGCATAATTGTCCTTCATCATTGCTTCTAGATTTGCGATCAAAGTTGAGGGAAGGCCCGGGTTTTGGGTCACAAGTGCCTAGTAATGCCAATGATCATTTGTCTTCCTGGGTAACAATTGCAGTCAAAAGTGTAATGGGTGCATGGATTGAAGAAGAGCCCATCCTAAATAGCCTTGTCAGTCAATTGATTGATATTTCAGCCCTTCCCCTTTCCCTTTGTAGAGACGATCCAGCTATTGCATCCTTGTGCTTGAATTGGGGTGACATGTGTCAGACCTTTTCATTGATTTTGGGTTTTTGGAAAGGTAGGAAAGCTTCAGCAGTAGAAGACCTTATTGTTGAAAGATACATTTTTATACTCTGTTGGGATATACCTAACTTTGGCTCGCCATTGGAGTGTCAGCAGTCTCAGTGGAGGGAATCTCAAACTCTGGACACAGCTAACCTGGGGCATTTCTTTCACTTTAGTCATTCACTTCTATGTCAGCCTAATGTTGTTGGCAAGGACTGTAATTTTCCAGATGTTATCATTGGCGTACTGCAGTGTATACATGCTATGCACATACCAGAGGACATTGAAGAAATAGGATGGGATTTTTTGAGAAATGGGTCATGGTTGTCTCTGGTACTGTCCTTGTTAAATGTTGGTATATGGGTATATTGCACGAAAAATAAAGTCCCTGCTGCAGGTTCATGGTGGACTGAAAACACATCTAGGGACACAGATTATATCACCGTTGCGGATAGCCTGATTAACAGCTTAATAGAGGCCGGGCAAGTATCAGTACTTTTTAGGATGTTGTCATCCTTGTTGAGCAGATACCTACATGCTTATGAGAAAGCTTTCCTTGCTACCTTAGGTAATGGTCAGATTAATGCTAATCGGTTTTCTCTGCTACTTCTCAAACATAGTAGATTGGACAAATCCTTGCAGGATGAACTCCTTGAGAAGAGTGGCACCACTTCTTGCCAGCTGGAGTCTATTTTTCACCTCTTACTGAAGTTGGATGGAGTGGTAGACAAAAGGGCTTCAGGCATCTTATCTAAGTTGTTTTCTGAATGCATGTTGCATGGTTTTCCGTTTCATCTTCGAAATCCTAGTGGAATCCTTCTTTCATGTCTTCTTAACATAAGAGGCATAATTTGTGTTCTAGATGGGTTGGTTAAAGTGAAAAATTTGCAAGCAAATGTTTGCTTGGAGAATGAAGTGCTTCGTCAGATTCTTGATTCAGTGATGATCATGAAGTTTGATCAGAACTTTGAAAGCCTTTACGAAAAATGTGAAGCCATATATTGTAACTTGAGTGCTGGCTTGGAAATGGCAGATTGTTTTGAATTATTTCTAATGAAGAACATGGAGGGGTTTTTAAGGGACATCAATTCCAAAGAAGTCAGGGACAACAATATCCTTGAATGGGTAATTGCAAAGACTGTTGATACCATGGATACACTTAGGAAAGACCCTCAGAGGTCTGTTATTTTCAAATTTTATCTTGGTGCAGATGATGTGTCTCAACAGGTCAAGGAGTTCTATGGGTTGCAACGTGGTGATATGTTGGTTCTCATTAACACTTTGGATAATTGTTATTCTGAATCAATAAATAAAAAGGTGCTTAATTTCTTTGTTGATCTCTTATCTGGAGACCTAAGCATATTTCTGAAACAGAAGATACAGAAAAAATTCTTTGGTATGGATTTGCTTCTCTTGTCTAAGTGGTTCGAGAAGAGGCTTTTAGGTTGTACAATTGAAGCTTCAGGAGGGGTCAACTGTACAAAGGGAAATTCTAGTGCTCTTAGAGAGTCAACCATGAATTTTATTTTGTGTCTTGTTTCCTCAACCGAAGAATCACAGTCAAGAGAGCTACATAATCATTTGTTTGAAGCTGTGCTTGTTTCACTTGAAACGGCATTTACACAATTTGATATTCATATCGCTAAGTCCTTTTTCCATTTTGTTGTTCAACTTTCAAGAGGGGAAAATTCAATGAAATTGCTTTTGAAGAGGATTGTGATGTTGATGGACAAGTTGGTTGGCGATGAACGTCTGCTTCCTGGATTGAACTATCTCTTTGGCTTTCTTGGAAATGTCCTGAGCGATTGTGAGTCCTGTAAGAATACCCCAGAGAAGTCTTCCGGAAAGTCTGTGTCCTGCAGCAGTCTTGCGGTGGGTCCTGTGGCTTCTAGGCCAGTCGGGTCAAGGAAAAATTCTGAGACTCTGGTAATTTGTGCAAACCAAGAGGGGGGATCCATGCCTCTTGAATGTGATGCAACTTCTGTAGACGAAGACGAGGATGACGGAACATCTGATGGTGAGGTTGCTAGCATAGATAAGGATGAAGAAGAGGATCCTAATAGTGAAAGGGCCCTTGCTTCTAAAGTTTGTACTTTTACTTCTAGTGGCAGCAATTTTATGGAACAACACTGGTATTTTTGCTATACTTGTGATCTGACGGTAACTAAAGGCTGTTGTTCTGTCTGTGCAAAAGTTTGTCACCGTGGTCATCGTGTCGTTTATTCTCGCTCAAGTCGATTTTTTTGTGACTGTGGAGCTGGGGGTGTTAGGGGTAGTAATTGTCAATGCTTGAAGCCTCGAAAATATACTGAAACAGATACTGCACCTGCACGTGGTGCAAGTAATTTTCAATCCTTTTTTCCCTTTACAGAGGATGCAGATCAGCTTCCTGAAAGTGATTCAGATCTGGATGAGGATGTCAGTGCAGATACAGATAACTCACTCAGGTTATCCATTCCAAGAGAGCTTCAAGATGTGATCCCAAATATACTTGAAGAACTTGATCTAGAGGGGCAGATGCTTGAAATTTTCTCTTCTTTGTTGCCTTCCATAACAAGCAGAAGGGAATCTAATCTCTCAAAAGATAAGCGAATCATATTGGGTAAAGACAAGGTACTTTCTTATGGTGTGGATCTTTTGCAACTGAAGAAGGCATATAAAAGTGGATCACTTGATCTAAAGATAAAGGCTGATTATTCAAATGCCAGAGAACTTAAATCACATTTAGCAAGTGGCTCTCTTGTCAAATCTTTGCTTAGTGTTAGTACTCGAGGTCGACTTGCTGTTGGAGAAGGTGACAAAGTCGCTATATTTGATGTTGGGCAATTAATAGGACAGGCCACCATTGCACCTGTAACAGCGGACAAGGCAAATGTTAAGCCACTCTCTAGGAATGTTGTTCGCTTTGAAATTGTTCATCTTGCATTTAATTCACCGGTAGAGAACTACCTTGCTGTAGCAGGCTATGAAGATTGCCAAGTCCTAACTTTGAATCCTCGCGGTGAGGTGACTGATCGTCTTGCCATTGAGCTTGCTTTGCAAGGTGCATATATTAGGCGGATTGACTGGGTTCCAGGTTCTCTGGTTCAGTTAATGGTGGTAACTAACAGATTTGTCAAGATATATGATCTTTCTCAGGATAACATCAGTCCCATGCACTATTTCACATTGCCAGATGACATGATTGTGGATGCAACACTTGTTGTGGCTTCTCGTGGAAGGATGTTTCTCATTGTTCTTTCAGATTGTGGAAGTTTATACAGGCTGGAATTATCTTTAGAAGTTAATGTGGGGGCCACACCATTGAAGGAAACAATTCAGATTCAGGACAAAGAAATCCATGCGAAGGGGTCGTCTTTGTACTTTTCTTTAACATATAAATTACTTTTCCTTTCCTATCAAGATGGCACTGCTTTGGTTGGTCGGTTGAGTCCGACTGCAACATCTCTAACTGAGTTATCTTGCATATATGAGGAGCAAGATGGCAAGCTTCGATCAGCTGGACTTCATCGTTGGAAAGAGTTGCTGGTTGGCAGTGGTTTATTTTCTTGCTTCTCGAGTGTGAAATCAAACGCTGCAGTTGCTATATCCATGGGGGCTGATGAGTTATTTGCACAGAACCTGCGCCATGCTGTTGGCTCAACCTCACCTTTAGTTGGGATAATAGCATACAAGCCGTTATCCAAAGACAAGATTCACTGTCTTGTTTTATATGATGATGGCAGCCTTCAGATATACTCTCATGTTCCTGTGGGAGTTGATGCTGCTACAAGTGTGACCGCAGAAAAAGTTAAGAAATTAGGTTTCAATATCCTGAACAATAAAGCATATGCTGGTACAAAGCCGGAGTTTCCGCTTGATTTCTTTGAGAAAACAGTTTGCATTTCAGCTGATGTGAAACTAGGTGGCGATGCCATCAGGAACAGTGATTCTGAAGGAGCTAAGCAGAGCTTGGCATCTGAAGATGGCTTTTTAGAAAGCCCAAGCCCTGTGGGATTTAAGGTATTGTTGATTTAGGTTCTAGTTTCTGGTGTTGCATCTTTCAGCATTTTATTTGTTCATGTTTGGTTTCTTGTGTTTATGACCATGAACATTTTGCATGAACTTATTGATTTAGATGATATATCTGTGTTGATTTTTATCGTTGATCTCCCATTTGAGGTTGACTGCCTTCAGATTAGTTGTGTTTTACTGTTTTATTTATGCTCACGTGATGTTTATCAATCAATTACAGTTACTACCTTCTTTTTATTTGGTGGTAGTATATCATTGTGCTGGTAGATTATATGTGGTAGATTATTTGATTGTCGATGGTAAGTATTCTTTGATTTTAGACGGTTTAATAACGATGTGGTATGGTACAACTGTAATTTATAATGGCCAGATAGCTTCGTGACAGGGAATGCATTATACCGTAGACATTAAATTTAAGCATTGAATTTTTAATATCTATAATGTCACATGGATTTTGGGATTGTCACACCTGATGCTGAACCTTAAACATTGTTAAAATATTCATAGTGATGGAGATTAGACATTTCTTAGTAAAGTTGTTTAATTTTTCATTATGCTGAATTTAATGAGGAATGCTGATGATTACAAAAGCTTCACTATGACACTGCCTAATTGGTGGAAGTATAAACTTTGTTCTTATCATATAATTTATAAACGCTCCTTGGTCTGTGGTCTCTTTCTTTTTGGAAGATCTTAAAGCTTTTAGGGGAGGAAAAAAAGCTATGGCCCTTTGGTATTGTCGAATTTTTGCTGTTTTGTGGGTTATTTGGTTAGGGAGGAATAGAAGAATATTTGAGGAAGCTAAAGAGGACGACAGATCTTTATTGGATAATTTAGCTTCTCTGTGGGCATCTCCTTTGAAGAATTTAGAGACAATTCTCTATTTTTCATCATGTTGGATTGGAAGGCTGTTGTCTTTGATTGAATCCTTGTATTTTTATTTTTGTTTAGTTAGTTCAATAATGTTTATAGTTTATTCAACTTCATCCGATTTATATGGCATGCATTTCTTTTTTAAAATCTGGTTCTAATTATATTCTCCTCTCCATTTTTGTAGATATGTGTCTTCAACTCAAACCTTGATATTGTCATGGTGGGCTTTCGTGTCCAGGTGGGTAATACTTCAGCAAATCACATACCTTCTGAAATTACAATATTCCAAAGGGTGATCAAATTAGATGAGGGTATGCGTTCCTGGTATGATATACCATTTACGGTTGCTGAATCTCTCCTTGCTGATGAAGAATTCACAATCACTGTTGGACCAACCTTTAATGGTTCCACTCTGTCTAGAATAGACTCTCTTGAAGTTTATGGTCGAGCAAAAGATGAATTTGGTTGGAAGGAAAAAATGGATGCAGTGTTGGATATGGAAGCTCGGGTCCTTGGTCCCAATTCGCTGCTTGCCGGGTCCAGGAAAAAGTCTAGGTCAATCCAGTCAGCTCCCATTCAGGAGCAGGTGATAGCTGATGGTCTTAAGCTTCTGTCTAAGTTTTATCCACTGTGTAGGTCACAAGAAGAGGAAGTGAAAGGAGTCCTGAGCAAACTCAAATGCAAGCAGGTTCTAGAAACAATATTTGAAAGTGACAGGGAACCCTTGATGCAGACTGCTGCTTGCCGTGTCTTGCAGGCTGCATTCCCCAAAAAAGAGATCTATTACCAGGTAGTGCTGAAGGCATGGTTCCGTATGATACATTTTTTTTTCTGTCTATTTGAAGATATGTGTCTTTAAGCCTCTCTTTTAGTCATTAATTAGATTTTTTACTTTTAGATTAAGGACACTATGCGCCTTCTTGGAGTGGTCAAATCAACATCTGTGCTTTCGTCAATGCTGGGAGTTGGTGGTTCTACTGGAGGATGGATTATTGAAGAGTTTACTTCTCAGATGCTTGCTGTATCAAAGATTTCATTGCATCGTCGATCTAATTTAGCATCTTTCCTTGAGACAAATGGTATTGACATGGTCCCTGATGTGTTACTTTTGTGTGTGTCTGTCTGTCTCTGTGTGCATGCATCCACATGTGCACACTCTTAAGGTAGATTTGCACCTTATACTTAGCTCCAGCCATCAACTTATTACCTGAAACAAGACTCAAATGCATCAAAATAGACATCTTAAATTCCTGAGGGAAGGTATAAGTGGTACTGATATATTTGAAAACAGTAACCAGCATACATGTATCAACGTTTGATTTTAGCTACAACATAGATTTGATGCAAATTGAACTCAGTTTGCACTTAATGCCACTTTGTTCACTTTTTTTTCCATTTTACATTCCATTTAAGTATCTTAAATATGTGTCTTTCCTCCTAATGTTGTGTGCATGCTTTTTTATATCCAAGTATTAAACGGGCAGATTTTCGTAATTTTATTCTATGTTATTAAAAAATTAGCTGATGCTTTTTTGGCTTCAAATAATCATTTTGCATGCCAGCAAGTTTCAGGTTTTTTTCTTTATCTTTAAATTTTAGTATTTTGTTGAGGAATTATGGCCAAGACATAGATTTTGCATGTATGTCACCTTTTAATTGCATTGTGTCTTTATCTATTGTTAGATATTCCAGGATTTTGTTGGTTTTGTTGTTGTTGTTGTTGTTGATTTTTGAGATCTCATGTCTTGCTCTACTTATTTGTTCTTACATGAGAGTTGTTGAACTATGGAAAACGTCATGGATTGAGGTAAATTAAATTTGTTGGATGTCTTGAAGGTTGCAGCATTTAAAAAAAAATAAAATTCGTATATTAATTTGATGTTCTGTGAAGCCCTGATCTGGTAAGGGTTTGAAGTGTTAAAGTTGCTCCTGTGGTGCTTGAGGTAATCACCTTGTTCTGTGTTGCTACCCAATTAGGCTGCATTTGTCTCCAAGTTCCCTCCCCCCCCCCCCCCCCCCCCCCCCCCCCCCCCCCCTCCTTCTCTCTCTCTAGTTTTCTATTTCATTGGTATTGTGAAAATTCAATTGAGTTTCAAGTGCTGGTTTATGAGGTTTAATGCATTTTCTTGTGTCGCCTGGTAGATACCCATTTGCTTACCAAGTGCAAAATGAAGAAAAAAATATTATGTTGGTTTTCTGTTATTTATCGTTCTCATTGTTGTAGGTTCTGAGGTGATGAATGGGCTTATGCAAGTTCTGTGGGGAATTTTGGACTTAGAGCAACCTGACACGCAGACTATGAATAACATTGTTATTTCCTCCGTGGAGCTCATTTATAGTTATGCTGAATGTCTGTCTTTACATGGAAAGGATACAGCTGGGCACTCTGTTGCTCCTGCTGTTGAACTATTGAAGAAACTTTTTTTCTTCCCTAATGAGGCGGTTCAAGCTTCAAGCAGGTTATTTATTTATTTATTATTATTATACTTTATGCTGCATTACCTAATCATGGTTTTTTTAAGGTGTTAAATTCTAACTTCATCCTTTCCAGCTTAGCAATATCGTCAAGATTGCTTCAGGTTCCATTTCCAAAGCAAACAATGTTAGGGGCAGACGAGCTGGTAGAAAATGCAGTGTCTACCTCCATACCTGCTGAGACATCTAGTGGAAATACACAAGTTGTGATTGAAGAAGATTCAATTACCTCATCTGTTCAATACTGTTGTGATGGGTGCACCACTGTTCCAATACTTAGGCGAAGATGGCATTGCACTATTTGTCCAGATTTTGATTTATGTGAGGCATGCTATGAAGTACTGGATTCAGATCGGCTTCCTCCACCTCATTCTAGAGATCATCCAATGACTGCAATTCCAATTGAAGTGGAATCATTAGGAAATGATGGAAATGAAATTCACTTCTCCTCAGAAATTGTAAGTGATTCAAACTTGATGCCTGCTGTAACTGATGTCGGAATGCAGAATTCTGCTCCTTCTATTCATGTCTTGGAGCCCAATGCATCTGGAGAATTTTCTGCTTCCATGAGTGATCCTGTTTCAATTTCTGCTTCGACACGAGCTGTGAATTCATTGCTTCTCTCTGAGCTCCTCGAACAGTTAAAAGGATGGATGGAGACAACTTCTGGAGTTCGAGCTATCCCTATTATGCAACTCTTCTACAGATTATCATCTGCTGTTGGTGGCCCATTTATAGACAGCTCAAATCCTGAAAGCTTAGATTTAGAGAAATTAATTAAATGGTTTCTGGATGAAATAAATCTTAACAAACCCTTTGTAGCCAGAAGCCGTTCTTCTTTTGGGGAAGTTGCAATCCTTGTCTTCATGTTCTTCACCTTGATGCTTCGAAACTGGCACCAACCCGGCAGTGACACTGCTATTTCAAAACCAAGTGGGAACACAGACACTCATGATAAAAGTGGTATCCAGTTCTCAGCTGCCGTTGCCTCTCAGTCTTCCTTGGATGATCAAGTTAAAAATGACTTTGCCTTCCAGCTGCTTCGAGCATGTAATTCTCTTAGAAACCAAGCTTTTGTAAATTATCTAATGGATATTCTGCAGCAACTAGTGCATGTTTTTAAGTCTCCTGCTGTTAATTTTGAGAGTCCACAAGATCTGAATGCTGCTTCTGGATGTGGAGCTCTACTAACAGTCCGCAGAGATTTACCTGCTGGTAATTTCTCTCCTTTCTTTTCGGATTCATATGCAAAAGCCCATCGCACAGATATTTTCATGGACTATCATAGGTTACTGTTAGAGAATGCTTTTCGACTTGTATACACCTTAGTTAGACCAGAGAAGCAAGACAAGAATGGGGAGAAAGAGAAAGCTTACAAGATTTCATCTGGTAAGGATTTGAAGCTAGACGGATATCAGGATGTCCTCTGCAGTTACATCAATAATCCTCATACAACATTTGTGAGAAGATATGCAAGGAGACTTTTTCTACATCTCTGCGGAAGTAAAACTCATTATTACAGTGTTCGAGACACTTGGCAGTTCTCAAGTGAGGTGAAGAAACTTTACAAACATGTAAACAAATCTGGTGGCTTCCATAATACTATTCCATATGAGAGAAGTGTTAAGATTGTGAAGTGTCTCTCGACAATGGCTGAAGTGGCTGCTGCACGGCCACGGAACTGGCAGAAGTACTGCTTGAGGCACGGAGATGTTTTGCTCTTTCTGATGAATGGAGTATTTTATTTTGGTGAAGAGTCTGTCATCCAGACACTTAAACTGTTGAATTTGGCTTTCTATTTTGGAAAGGACATGAGTCACTCTTTACACAAGGCGGATGCAGGGGATTCAGGAGCAAGTTTAAACAAGTCAAGTATTCATTCTCTGGATTCGAAGAAGAAGAAGAAAAGTGAAGATGGAAGTGACTCTGGTTCAGAAAAGTCCTATTTAGATATGGAGACAGTTGTAGATATCTTCACTGACAAGGGTGGTGATGTCCTGAGGCAATTTATTGATTGCTTTTTACTCGAATGGAATTCAAGCTCTGTGCGCACCGAGGCCAAGTGTGTTCTCTATGGTGCATGGCACCATGGAAAGCCTGCATTTAAGGAAACCATGTTAATGGATCTCCTGCAGAAAGTGAAGCATCTACCTATGTATGGTCAGAACATTGTTGAGTACACTGAACTGGTCGCTTGGTTGCTGGGAAAAGTTCCTGATAATAATTCAAAGCAACAGAGCTCTGAACTTGTGGATCGCTGCTTGACCCCTGATGTAATTAGATGCATCTTTGAGACACTTCATTCACAAAATGAGCTTATAGCTAATCATCCCAATTCTCGCATATACAATACTTTGAGTGGTCTGGTGGAATTTGATGGTTATTATCTTGAGAGTGAGCCCTGCGTTGCTTGCAGCTCTCCTGAGGTTCCCTATAGCAGGATGAAGTTAGAAAGTCTGAAATCTGAAACAAAGTTTACTGACAATCGCATCATTGTGAAATGCACCGGGAGTTACACCATCCAGACGGTGTCCATGAATGTTCATGATGCACGTAAGTCCAAATCAGTGAAAGTCTTGAACCTCTACTACAACAATCGGCCGGTGTCTGACCTGTCAGAGTTGAAAAATAATTGGTCCTTGTGGAAGCGTGCAAAAAGTTGTCATCTAGCTTTCAATCAAACTGAGTTGAAAGTGGAATTTCCCATTCCGATAACTGCCTGTAACTTTATGATTGAGCTGGATTCTTTCTATGAAAATCTTCAGGCTTTATCCCTTGAACCATTGCAATGTCCTCGTTGTAGTCGGCCTGTCACTGATAAGCATGGGATTTGTGCCAATTGCCATGAGAATGCATATCAATGCAGGCAATGCCGCAACATTAATTATGAAAATCTGGATTCTTTTCTGTGCAATGAATGTGGATATAGCAAATATGGGCGTTTTGAGTTCAATTTCATGGCAAAGCCAAGTTTTACATTTGATAACATGGAGAATGATGAAGATATGAAGAAGGGGTTGGCAGCTATAGAATCAGAATCAGAAAATGCACATAGGAGATATCAGCAACTTTTGGGGTTCAAAAAGCCGCTTCTTAAGATTGTATCAAGCATTGGGGAAAATGAGTTGGATTCGCAACAGAAGGACTCTGTCCAGCAAATGATGGTGTCTTTGCCTGGACCTTCATGCAAGATAAACCGTAAAATTGCTCTTCTTGGCGTGCTATATGGTGAGAAGTGCAAAGCTGCTTTTGATTCCGTCACCAAAAGTGTTCAGACTCTGCAGGGACTACGTCGGGTTTTGATGAACTATTTGCACGAGAGGCATTCAGATAACACAGTGGCTGCATCAAGATTCATAGTTTCCAGATCTCCAAATAATTGCTATGGATGTGCAACTACTTTTGTGACACAGTGTTTAGAGTTGCTACAAGTGCTATCAAAGCATCCAAATTCTAAGAAACAACTTGTTGCAGCTGGTATCTTATCGGAGTTGTTTGAGAATAATATTCATCAAGGTCCAAAGTCTGCTCGTGTCCAAGCTAGGGTAGTGCTTTGTGCTTTCTCTGAGGGGGATAGTAATGCAATAACTGAGTTGAATAGTTTAGTACAGAAGAAAGTTATGTACTGCCTTGAACATCATCGCTCCATGGATATTGCTATGGCCACTCGTGAGGAGTTATTGTTGCTATCAGAAGTGTGTTCACTGGCTGATGAGTTCTGGGAATCAAGATTACGTGTTGTTTTCCAGCTGTTGTTCTCCTCCATTAAAATGGGTGCCAAACATCCTGCCATATCTGAGCATATCATACTTCCTTGTCTGAGGATTGTATCTCAGGCATGTACTCCTCCAAAGCCTGATTCATCAGATAAAGAGCAAAGTGTGGGAAAATCTGGTCCTGTTGTGCAACTGAAGGATGAAAATAGCTCAAATGTATCTGGATCTTTCAGTGGCTCTGTTACTGTTAGCAAATCTGTGCCGGAAGAAAAGAATTGGGATGTTACTAACAAGACCCAAGATATTCAGTTACTGAGTTATTCAGAGTGGGAAAAGGGAGCAACTTATCTTGATTTTGTTAGAAGGCAGTACAAAGTGTCTCAGGCAGTCAAAAGTGCTGGCCAGAGATCTAGGCCTCAGCGACATGATTACCTGGCTCTCAAATATGCACTCAGGTGGAAGCGGCGTGCTTGTAAGACAACTAAAGGTGATTTATCAACATTTGAGCTGGGTTCATGGGTCACTGAACTTGTCCTGAGTGCCTGTTCTCAATCAATCAGATCAGAAATGAGCATGCTGATTAGCCTACTTTGTGACCAAAGTTCATCCAGACGATTTCGGTTGTTGAACTTACTGATGGGCTTATTGCCAGCGACTCTTGCTGCTGGTGAAAGTGCTTCAGAATATTTTGAATTGCTGTTTAAGATGATTGATTCGGAAGATGCTCGTCTGTTCTTGACAGTACGGGGATGTCTAACTACAATTTGTAAGTTAATTACACAAGAAGTCAGTAACATTCAGTCTCTTGAAAGGAGTCTGCATATTGATATTTCACAGGGATTCATTCTTCACAAGCTAATAGAGCTTCTTGGAAAATTTCTAGAGGTCCCCAATATAAGATCCCGGTATTACTACCTTCCAATCTTGTTTGTTTAAGTTTGCGTAATTATCTTATCTTCTAATTAATTTGACGTGATGCCAGATTCATGCGAGACAATTTGCTGTCAGACATTCTCGAGGCTCTTATTGTCATACGTGGCTTGATAGTGCAGAAGACAAAATTGATTAGTGACTGCAATCGGCTTCTGAAAGATCTTCTGGACAGTCTTCTGCTTGAAAGCAGTGAAAATAAACGTCAGTTCATCCGGGCCTGTATCTGTGGTCTTCAAATCCATGGAGATGAGAAAAAAGGAAGAACTTGTTTGGTATGCAGTATCTAACTTTCTCTTTTCTAATTGTGTTCCAATTATTTGCTGCTTTATAAAATGGTATAAAGTTTAAGAACTGTGACTAAAATCTAGTTCCATTCAAAGTTGATATTGATAGGGTGTCACTATGAAATTTGACTTTCAACCAATTATTAGTTTTGTTTCACTTTTTCATTTTGTTCTATTTGTAGTAAAAATTCTTGGTTTTATGAGAGCATGGCTTGTGTTATACCTACAGTGGTTCTTGTGGAGCTTGGTGGCTAAGAAACAATACTTAGCGGATGTGGAGCTTGGTTGCTAATAAACAATACTTAGTGGAAGAAACTAATCATTGAATCCTCTACATCTTTAATCTCCTTTCATGCTTATCATTTGATTCAGTTTGGGTTATATAGTTACATGTCCTTATCAGCCTGACATATTGGCTCTCCATGCATCCCTGTGGTTCATGTACTAATTGTTATTTGTCAACTGTCTACAGAGTCTCTCGACTTACATTTTTTAACATGGATGCTTACATTACAAGTTATGAATTTGTCTTTGTGATTGTAATTGCTCTCATTTGCCAAACTTCTCATTGCAATTGATCGTCTACCTATGGCAGTTTATTTTAGAGCAGCTATGCAATTTGATCTGCCCATCAAAACCAGAGTCAGTACACCTGTTGGTTCTTAACAAGGCTCACACACAAGAAGAGTTTATCAGGGGATCAATGACTAAGAATCCATATTCTAGTGCCGAGATTGGTCCACTGATGCGTGATGTGAAAAATAAAATTTGTCATCAATTGGATCTCCTGGGGCTTCTTGAAGATGACTATGGCATGGAGCTGCTGATAGCTGGGAATATTATCTCTCTTGATTTGAGCATTGCTCAAGTTTATGAACAAGTCTGGAAGAAAAGTAGTCAATCGTCAAGCACCATGGTCAACTCTACCTTGTTATCCTCTGGTGCTGTGACATCATCCAGAGACTGCCCTCCTATGACAGTGACTTATAGGCTTCAGGTTTGTTACTATTTGAAAGTTTGCATTTACTTTCATTACTAATATTGGGGAACGGGGTTCAGAATGACTAATGAAATTTAGTTATATATTTCTATTAATATGCACCATTTCTGAGTGTTCATTTATGTTCTAAGCACATGAGTCTTTAGTATGAATAGTTCAGATTTTTGTTGACCATAAGCGATGTGTTTGTTAATTATTTATGTTTCGTACAATTGGCAGGGTCTGGATGGTGAAGCGACTGAACCTATGATTAAAGAATTGGAGGAAGATAGGGAGGAATCACAAGATCCAGAGATCGAATTTGCCATAGCAGGTGCAGTTCGCGAATATGGCGGGCTTGAAATTTTATTGAGCATGATCCAGGTTTGTAAATTACTAGAATACTTTTAGGAAATAATTTCCTGAAATTTGAGAAGTATTTATATTTTAATCACTGAAATCGTCTCCCCTTTCTTGTTTTCTTTAAATTATTCTGATTGCTTCGATGGAAACTTTTTTAATTGCCTTCATGTTTCTTTAAAAGTATGGCATGATTTTTTTTTTCATGGTGTCGGTTAGATACACAAGATTTGTGTTGGCATGTGATTTTTCAGTTTTAGATGAAAATTTCCAGGTCTCTGGGTTGATCATTTCTGGTTTGTTGTCTTTTACATGTACTGTAAGACTCACATATGTGGGATCAAGGCCACAATTATGCATTTTAGAAAAGAATACATAGATATTTCTTATTATTATATCTGGGAATATACAAACGTATATATACAGAAAAAACTACTAAAAACTAGGCAAGGTTACAGAAGAGAGGAAATAATTACAATTTTAGTTATAAAAAGAAACTTCATCTAGGGAATATCACATTATGAAACTGGAAATAAATCAATCCATCAGGAACTAAATCAACCTGTAAACCAGGAAGGAAAATATATTTCACAGTAAGAAATCTGTCAAATATGTGCAGATGCCAGCCTTGTAAAATCACAATTTTCCAACATATGTATTGTAGATAATATTGTCTGTTCTCAAGTCTCTTGCTTATTATTATATTTGGGAATATACAAATGTATATATACAGAAAAAACTACTAAAAACTAGGCAAGGTTACACAAGAGAGGAAATAATTACAATTTGAGTTATAAAAGGAAACTTCAACTAGGGAATATCACATTATGAAACTGGAAATGAATCAATCCATCAGGAACTAAATCAACCTGTAAACCAAGAAGGAAAATATAGTTCACAGTAAGAAATCTGTCAAATATATGCAGATGCCAGCCTTTTAAAATCACAATTTTCCAACATATGTATTGTAGATAATATTGTCTGTTCTCAAGTCTCTTGCTTATTATTATATTTGGGAATATACAAACGTATATATACAGAAAAAACTACTAAAAACTAGGCAAGGTTACACAAGAGAGGAAATAATTACAATTTGAGTTATAAAAGGAAACTTCAACTAGGGAATATCACATTATGAAACTGGAAATGAATCAATCCATCAGGAACTGAATCAACCTGTAAACCAAGAAGGAAAATATAGTTCACAGTAAGAAATCTGTCAAATATATGCAGATGCCAGCCTTGTAAAATCACAATTTTCCAGCATATGTATTGTAGATAATATTGTCTGTTCTCAAGTCTCTTGCTTATTAAAATATCAGGCTTTATTAGTCCTATAATTTTGTAGGAAATGAGTTCAAAGATTATTCTAGTTATCTAGCTTTGTAACCATGGAGATAAGTCTACCACAACCTGTTATTAAGTCATCTCACTGTTAATTTAAATGTGCAGCGTTTGCGAGATGATTTAAAGTCCAACCGTGAGCAGTTGGTAGCTGTTCTGAATCTTCTCATGTACTGCTGCAAGATAAAAGAAAACAGACAAGCCTTGTTAAGGCTAGGTGCTTTAGGTCTACTTCTTGAAACTGCAAGGCGTGCCTTTTCAGTGGATGCCATGGAACCAGCCGAAGGCATTCTTTTGATCGTGGAGAGTCTGACACTGGAAGCAAATGAAAGTGACAATATAAGCATCTCTCAGAGTGTTCTTACCGTCACTAGTGAGGAAAGTGGCACGGGTGAACAAGCCAAGAAAATAGTTCTTATGTTCCTGGAAAGACTGTGTCATCCTTCTGGCCTTAAATCAAACAAACAGCAGAGGAACACTGAGATGGTTGCAAGAATCTTGCCCTATTTGACATATGGTGAGCCTGCTGCAATGGAAGCACTTATCCAACATTTTGATCCATACCTGCAAGACTGGGGAGAATTTGACCGGTTGCTGAAACAACATGAAGACAACCCAAAAGATGAGAATATTGCTCAGCAAGCAGCCAAGCAGATTTTTACAATTGAAAATTTTGTTAGAGTTTCGGAGTCACTTAAAACAAGTTCCTGTGGGGAAAGATTGAAGGACATTATTCTAGAAAAGGGTATAGCAGGTGTTGCAGTTAGACATTTGAAAGAAAGTTTTGCAGTTGCAGGGCAGGCTGGCTATAGATCTAGTGCAGAATGGGCATTGGGTTTAAAATTGCCATCAGTCCCACTTATATTATCTATGCTGAGAGGCCTGTCAATGGGGCACTTCCCCACTCAGAAGTGTATCGATGAGGGAGGGATCTTACCGCTGCTTCATGCTTTAGAAGGAGTGCCTGGAGAAAATGAAATTGGGGCAAGGGCTGAAAACTTATTAGACACGCTGTCTGATAAAGAAGGAAAAGGAGATGGATTCTTGGGGGAAAAGGTCCATAGGTTACGGCATGCCACTAGAGATGAAATGAGGCGACGGGCTTTAAGGAAGAGGGAGGAGTTGCTTCAGGTACTATTCTGTCAAACCCTTTCTTGCAAACATGTAGCCGCCAATAAAAATGGTTATAATTTTCTTTCAAGCAAATATAGATATAAATATATATATATAGAGAGATAGATAGATAGATAGATATTACAACTGGCGTATTGATGTTGTAGCTAGGCTAATGGTATAGCGAAATGAGATATTTGCTAATCATGCAGCTGTAACTGATTGCTTTTCTATCTTTTTCTTTATTGGATGACTACAATAGGGGCTTGGGATGCGACAAGAACTAGCTTCAGATGGTGGTGGGCGAATTGTTGTTGCCCAGCCAATTTTGGAAGGTTTGGAAGATGTAGAGGAGGAAGATGGGTTAGCGTGCATGGTGTGCCGGGAGGGATACAGTTTGAGGCCTACTGATTTGCTGGGTGTTTACTCTTACAGTAAGCGGGTGAACCTGGGTGTTGGTACTTCAGGAAGTGCTCGCGGTGAGTGTGTATACACAACTGTCAGTTACTTCAATATCATTCATTTTCAATGCCACCAGGAGGCCAAAAGAGCGGATGCTGCTCTGAAGAATCCAAAGAAAGAATGGGAGGGTGCCACACTTCGTAACAATGAATCTCTTTGCAATTCCTTGTTCCCTGTGAGAGGTCCATCCATTCCACTTGCTCAGTATGTCCGCTATGTTGACCAGTATTGGGATAACCTAAATGCTCTTGGTCGTGCTGATGGGAGCCGGCTCCGGCTTCTGACATATGACATTGTTCTGGTATGAGATTATTTATCTTGTGTTATAACATTTTATTCAGACTTGATACTTTCCCTGCATATCAAAATTGGTAAATTTTTTCATTGGTCTGCCTTGTTTGCTGCTATTTATAATAGAGAATATATTCTGAAATTGCATACAACTGCTTCATCGAAATCAAAAATTGGATGAGAATTGCAATATATTGAATTGTTGACAATTGTGTATTGAATGGTAAATGATGAATGATATTCCATAGTTTTTATTTTGATGTAAATCTTACGGTACAAAATTGCTAGATCAAGATGCCATTTATTTTATATTGGATAATCTATTTTATATTGGACATTCAGAATCTCCCTAAACTTGGGTCATCCGCGGTTCAACCTGGTCGTTCCAATCCTGAAAGGAACTCTCAAAAGACAGTTGCTTCTTGCGACATCTTCATGGATTATGATTATGCAATTAAATTTTCTGTATTGCATTTCAGAGAGATTTTTGTCTGATGTTCTTGCATCTTCCTTATGTAGATGCTAGCTCGATTTGCAACTGGGGCATCGTTCAGTGCAGAGAGTAGAGGTGGTGGAAGAGAAAGCAACTCCAAATTTCTGCCTTTCATGATCCAAATGGCACGTCACCTTCTTGAACAAGGAAGTCCCTCCCAGCGTCGCAGCTTGGCCAAGGCTGTTTCAACATACATAACCTCTTCCATGTTAGATACAAGACCTTCAACTCCTGGAACATCATCAATGGGAACTGAGGAAACAGTCCAATTTATGATGGTAAACTCACTTCTATCGGAGTCATATGAATCTTGGTTGCAACACCGCCGTTCCTTCTTGCACCGTGGAATATACCACACATACATGCAGCACACTCATGGTCGTTCAACGGTTCGACCACCATCTACTCCAACAAACATTGTCAGATTGGGAACAGGAAGTAGCAGCACAAAACCACCCACAGCAGAATCAGGTGGTGTGAATGATCTACTATCAATTGTCCGACCCATTCTTGTCTACACTGGGCTGATTGAGCAGCTGCAGCGGTTTTTCAAGGTGAAAAAGTCAAGTGTGGCACCTAGTTGCGAAGAAGGAGGTTGTAAAGGGTTAGAAGGGGACGATGAGAGTGGAAGCTTGGAAAGTTGGGAGGCGGTGATGAAAGAGGGACTTTTGAATGTGAAGGAAATGGTAGGATTCTCAAAAGAATTGGTATCGTGGCTTGATGACATGAATTCGGCAAGTGATTTGCAGGAAGCATTTGATATAATTGGCGTATTAGCTGATGTAATATCGGGAGGGTTTTCACAATGTGAAGACTTTGTGCAAGATGCAATTAACGCCGGGAAGGGCTGAGGAGTGAGGAGTGAATTTGGAGCATGTGTGTTGTTATACTATATTGGTTGTAAAATAAAAGTGAGTAATGTAATTGGTGTTGTGTATTCTCCGGAATTAGTTATGTTGAACACATATTTGCTCCTTTGGTAATGAAATCATATTCTTCCTGCAAGAAAAGCCAAGAGCAAGATTTACTTTGTTATATCTGTGTCTAACAATACGAAGACGATTCATGGGCCCAAACAAAGAGAAATGCCATGAGAAATTTACAAATATTTTACTATGTGGTAATATTTTGGAGGAAGATGAGAATGTAGTGGACCTTGGTGGGTGTGAAATATATATATAATTAAAGGTGACAGCTAACATCGAGTCTGTTTGAGTGACAGAAACTGAAGCATTGCAATTTGCAATTTGCAATTTGCAACTGCAAGGAAACAAAAAGTCTCCCATCCCCATAGGGGGACTTAATAACCCATCAAAACCTCTGCAACCATTTCATCTCTCACTTTAATTCAAATCTAACCCCACCAAAAGTAAGAAAAAAAAATACACCATTTCCCAGCTAGCTGGATTATGGAAGTCATTTAAGATAAATTTATGTTTTTTCCTTTTAAGTCGGTCCAATTTTATAAGAAAATATTTTTATTTTATGGTTTTTGCATCCTTTTATTTTAAAGATCCCCACCCTCCCTAACTTTAAAAAAAAAAAATCGGTGTTTTGAGGAAAGTGAGAGACTCAAACCCATAATCCCTTGATATAGGTGTGAGAGACACTCCACTGGACCAATCTCATTTTACCTCCCTCCCTAACTGTCTTTAAGATAATGTTACGTGCACAATTGAATTATAGAAGAAATGATATTGGTTTACTTCGAGAGAAACCAAAATCTCCAAAATGTCAGACTAAACTAACATTTTATTTCATAAATAAACTCTAATCATATTATTTGATTGATGCAAGTCATTATTCATACAACTAAACTGATAAATATGAAATAACTAAAAACATATGATTAGATTGGGTAATTTCATTCTAATCCTGTTTAATCTAAAAATTATCAAAAACTATTTATATCTTGTTTAATCTAACAATTATCAAAACTAATTCTAAAAATCTAAAAACTAACTTATTTGACTTGCGCGTGACATTCCTTCCTCTTTAAAACATCCATGTCCTCAAGGATATTGATTGAATTTTTTTTATCAACCAACTCCTTTAGCCAATTTCTCAAAGGCCGTGTCCTTGTTTCCTTCGTCTTCTTCCCCTGACTCATTTACTTCAAGGATCCTGCATTGATAATTAGGTCCAAATTTCTTGTTGTATTTGAAGCACAAACCTTTCTCCTTCCTCTTCTTTAATTCGCCTAAACTCAATCTTGTAATTGATAAAGAGTTGATGTACAGTCTCTTTGTGTCTATTTGAATTGAATCACTTGGAGTTGAAAGTGTTGTTGACTTGCAGGTTTGTACATCCACCGTTGTTGGTTTTGATGGTTGAACACCAGTCGATGATGCTTTGCAAACTTGAATGTAGGGTTTGATTTCAGAACCATCAACTTGTAGATCTCCTTGTTTATGAATCTGAGTCTAGGACTCAAAGAGTTGCTCAAAGCAAGCATTCAAGGCCAAAAACATTTCTCTCATCTCCTTTTGGAATGTTAACAAATTAATCTCCAAATGCTCTAGCATTTGATCCATAACCAGGATCTTATACCAACTGTTACGTACAAAATTTGATCAAAGAAGAAATGGTACTGGTTTACTTCGAGAGAAACCAAAATCTCTAAAATGTCGGACTAAACTGATACTTAATTTTATGAATAAACTCTAATCATATTATTTAATTGCTGCAAGTCAATCTTTATACAACTAAGCTGTAAATATGAAATAATTAAAAGACATCTGATTAGATTGAGTATCTGTAATCTAATCCTGTTCAATATAAAAATTATCAAAAACTATTTCAATCTTGTTTAATCTAATAATTATCAAAATTAAATCTAAAAATTTAAAAACTAACTATATCTTTTATTTATTTAACTTGGCTGTAACAAGACATTTCCTAACCTTAAAATAAGCAAGTTTGGGCATCTAATTAAAATATGTGATTGAATGGAAGAACTAAGTCGAAGATAAACTCACCAAAACACAAGCGTGTCATGGACTCTGAAATCTAACTTTATTTCCCTTTCAGTTAATTACCTAAAATAACTCACCAATAAGGTACAGTCTAATAATTGAAATTTCACCTTACACTATGATCTACAGATCTAGGTCTAATTTTGATCGGAAGAAGTAGTGAATAATAAAGGAGTGTGAGTCAGGGTCAATCACAATCAAATTTCACTAAACAAACTGATTAGGAGGAACCTACAACCATCACATGTTCTTTTTATTATCTCTTCACGAACCCAGCCTAGCACAATTTTTTGAATTTTTGTAGATAAAAGTTAAAAAATAATAATAATAAATTAACTACGCCCCTGAAATTTGTCTATATATCGAAAACTCTTTCCACCTTAATAATCAAATTGTCAAAGGATTTTCACAATTAAGAATAGGGTGGGTTGTCCAAATTGGTAGCAGACTTGATATCGGATAATGTTGTTTTTATTATCATTTATAAACTAACATTTAACAATTTAATAATTAAGACACATAATTCGATTTTTTTTCTTCATAATTTTATTTTATTTCTATGTAAATCATAAAAAATATTTCATAATCTCTCCATTTCCTTTTTTATTTTTTCACTATTTTCCTTTATTATTTGCTTTTTATTTTCATTTTTAATAATTCAAAGTAATAGTTTTGATAATAATTAAAAAAAGGCAAAGCACTGACATCTGATCCCCCAAGCTGTGTATTAACAAAAAAGAGAATAAAATAAGAATATAAATCCTATATGGCACACAATTAAAAACACATCAAGCTACAGGGAGAGGATTCAAATTCAAGTGTGATTACCACTAAATTATGTTTGCAATCGAATATAATAATAATAAATAATCCGAGTGTAACAATAAATAATAAAACAAAAAAGTAATATTAGATATTTCAATTTATAATAATTATTATTTATTTTACGTTATAAATATGATATAAATTAGATTGTCAGAAAGAGAGAGTAGCCAAGAAAGAAGATATTTATTTATGTTAAGGGGCTCCATTAACCTCCAAATGTATTCTCTCAACAAATTACAAATACAATATGTTGAGGGGGGCTCTTTTTATAGTCTTTAATTAAGTGATGAAAGTTATTTACATGCACCAATTTTTGTTTTTACTTTGTGAAGTTGGATTCAAATTTGAGACTTCAAACAATGTTGAGTGTGGTTACTATAAGGTTATGCTATTCACTTTTATTCTAACAAATCTTATAAGAAATAATAGCAAGAACAATTTTTAATTATTTTCACTAAAAGTTCACCCAAAACTTTTTATAGAAAACATTTGAATAAAACACAGAGAGATATTTATTGTTATTTAATTTTCTTAGTTTTAATAATCAATTCAAAAAAATCTCATTCGTATGTGTATTTAGAGTCTTTGGTTTCATATTTTTAGTTAGATTAGAATCCTAGAGTGTCATAGATATAAACTCAGTATTGCAGTAGGTAATTAATTCTCTGTGGGAACATCGTTTACGATTTGTACACTTATAAGGTGATATTATTTTTGTTGTCTAAATTGACACCGACATATATACACAGAAAGAAAACATCAAAAGAAATGTAAATACATCAAACCATAACATTTTTGTAAACTTGATACACATACACAACTCATCCATTTGTGTATTTATTGTCATTTAAGTATGCAATACACCATTCACACACTTGCTCATATTGCATATATGTTAGTGTGTTAAATCGCATGAGAAGACCTCTTCTTCTCATTGTCGTAGTCTTAGTGTCTTCGTGGTGAACCGTAAAAACCATTCCAGTGGATTTTTCGTTGTCCAAGTGTCGTCTTGGACCACCGTAAAAAGTGGGAACAACAATCCTTCCAGAGGATTTCGCAGTTCAAGTGTCGTCTTGGTCTACCGCGAAAAATGCCGGTGAAAAACCTACCAAAGGTTTTCACTGTCTTGGTGTCGTCACAGAGAACCTCGGCAAATAGGTGTGAAGTTTTCTTTAGTAATTTTCGCGGTCATGCCTTCGTCATGATCCACCGCGACAATGGGACCGCGACTTTTCGATGACGATTCAGTTGCCTTTGTCGTGGTGATTTTTCATCATGGTAAACCGTAAAAAATCGTCTTTGCCTAAAACGATGTAGTTTTGCAAGGCCTCAATTTATTGCCCAAGACACTTTCTTGTTCTAAAATAACTCAGAAATTCTGATATTGAGTGAGCATATTGACTTCTTAGAGAGATGAAGGTTCTTGCAACCATTCGTAACTCTCCATTCCCCAAATCCATGTGCATTTAAGCATCGTCAAGCATTTTTAACATGGTCCATCATTATTTCATCACTTGGTAAGTTATAACAAATACTTTTCTTTATTTATTGTTCTTCTTAGCCAAGACATCACATTTATTACATATTTATTGTTAAGCTTCAACTTTATTTCATATCTTTTGAAGTAGTAATATTGTTTGGGGTTAGCTTATAACTAGGTTGTTAGACTGGCATTTTCTACATCTAATTAAACATTTAGTATTGTCTAGCACTCATTTGCATTTAAGCATTGTTACATGTTCACTTAGACTTTAATTCTCTTCATTGAGTCCAAGTCTTGTGGCTACATGTGGTAGTTGCACAAACAAGAGAAGTTTTGCAACCAAAAGTTGGTTGGCAAACATCGTCAAAACTCACTTTTAAAAACCCACGGGTAGAATAGGTTGAGTTGCGATCTTTGAGAAGAGTGACGAGTGATGTTAACTTAGGATCTAATCAAATATTCAATTAGTGGATTTTCTGTGACTAAGTGGCTAGCAAGGTTAGTCCCATAGGTTTTTTCCAGGTTGGAGGGTTTCCAACGTAAAAATCAAGTGTTATTAATTTCCGCACTTACACTTGATTTTATTGTTAATTATTGTTGTTTGAATTGGTTTTTGTACTTAATTTTGATTAATCAAAAAGTTGGTAATTAATTTGATTAACAACCCCCCCCCCCCCCCCCCCCCCCCCCCCCCTCACTCTCCTAGGTTGTTGTTTAGACACATTTAGAGTTTATTTTCAACCTCCCCTCACCTTTCAACTATTATTGAATGGATAGATAAATATGCTTTTATTCAACAACATCCACTGAGTTCTAACGGGGTTAAATGTTTTGTTAAGGTGGTTGAGGCAAATTTGTACATTCAAAACTAAAAATTAAAAAAGTGAAAAAAAATCTCTATGTGCCATCTCTCTCTCTCTCTCTCTCTCTCTCTCTCTCTCTCTTCCTCTCACGATCTCATATCAGCTTCTCTCCATTCTATTCCCTTATTCTCTGTGTGGTTGGATTTGGAGGGGGTTTTAGTTGGATTGAAGTTGTGTTTAGTAGGATTTGGAGATGTGTTCATTGGATTGTAATCGTGTTTATTAGTTGTTGAATTCAAATGAAAAAAATTGATGGTGATGTGTGGTGATGGAGTAAGCGGCGGTTGAGTGGTCGGTGATGGTAGGTTTGTCGATGATGGAGTGGATAATGGTAGGGGTCGGTGAAGTCAGCTCCCTCTTCGCCTTCCTCATCTACATCATGCGTAGATCTCCATCTCCATTAGACCGTGGAGATTGTGAGTGCAACAGAGATTTGATGATCTCTACCATCATATGGAAAGATCTTCATCGCACTTTAGAGATCTACATATCGCGATCTCCATCGTCAAATGGAAATTGGCAGATCTCCATCATGTGATGGAGATCGTGCGATCACCATCGAACAGTGGAGATCAACCATCCATTTTTTTCTTTATTTTTAAATATTTTTTCAGAATTTTTTTTTGAATTTCTTTCTAGATTTTTTTTAAACTTTTTCTCCATAATGTTCTCATTTCAAAATCTAGTTCAAATATAATCAAATCTGATATGGAAAAAAAAATTAGAATATTGTTGTTAGAAAATTAGAAAGAAAGATAGAAAATAGATTTTTAGATATGTAAAAGACATTTTTATAATATGTAAATGGCATAATAGTCTTTTACACTGGTCAACCTAACATAAAGTTAATTGTCGTTAGAACTGAGGGGGTGTTGTTGAATAAATGCATTTTTGTCTAGACATCTAATAATAGTTGAAAGGTGATAGGATGTTTTTAATATTGAACCGATAAATTATAATATTTAGTAGAGGAAATGGTGAGGAATTCACTCTTTTGAGTTTGACTTTGAAAAGTATTACCACTTTAATAACTTAAGTTTTAAGGGTACCAAAGTAAGTGATTTTCAAAAATACTCTTACTTTACATGTTATATATATATTACTTTACATTTTCTCTTACTTTGAACTTGTTTGAAAATGAAATCTCTAATAACCAGTTTTCTCCCCAACTTTAAAAAGCTCTTGGCAACTGAAATCGAAGTCCATTTCAACTCGGAACTCGAAAACTTATGAATGAGTAATCGAAACGTTCAGAACTCAATAAGGAACAATATGAGAACATATTCAAGTCCGATATCAATAAAAAAAAAATATAAAAACACAAAAACACACAAGTATGTCATTTCCTAGAGATTGTTTAAGAACATGCAAATTTTCAAAAGTTATCAAATTAAATCTAATGCATGTACATACAATAATATGTGTGTGAATGTGTTATACAAATTGAACACAATGATGCAAGGACACGAATGTATGAAATGTGTGTGTGTGGGTGTGTGTGTGTGTGTGTGCGCGCGCGCGCGCGCTTACGCCTTGCAAGAGGAGAAAGAATCTCGATACATTAGCACCCAAGTAAGCATCTTTCCTCTTGAAGACAAACTTTGCATGAGAAGTTGTTTTCCTTCTTTGAAGCTCATATCAAAAATGAACCACTTAAGCAACTATTCAATACAAATAAAGAGAGTTTTGTTATGGAATTAAGCCAACACAGATTTAAAACCTAACACCGCACACCCTCCTCAGCCTTATTTTTATTAACCAAAAACACTTCCATTCTCCCATTGGTTCCAAGAATGTCCTGTTCTTTTAAAATAACATCTCCTACTCGCCGCCTGTATTGTCCATCCAACATAGACTGATTAGAAAGGCTAGGCCCAACGTTCTCCTTACCTTTAGCACTTGGGCTTTCAATTATAAAATTATCCACTCCCAAACCATCCACCTGCTTCGCCCCACCATCTCTCTTACTCATAAAAATGAATCTTCCATCCGTTACTTTCCCATTTAATTCCTTACTGCTATCATGCCCAGAATCAATCACACCATTAAGCCCATCATTGCTCCCTCCTAAACCACCATTGCTTTTATTACCAATATTATCTCATGATTTACCTGTAACCCCTGACCGCCAAGGCCTCCACTATCACAGTCGGATGACCCTCCCCAGAATGACCATAATTCCTCTGATTCCGCCAATGGTCTAGGGTTGTGGCCTTCAACCACGGACCAAATGGCAAATATTCTCCACCATCAGCTTCTCCCCTCGCCACTGATACAGTACATTACTGAGTCAAATGCTCTAATCGGCCACACCGGTGGCAATGGTTTGGAAAACGTTCATAACAAAGTAACATGACCGTCTCCTCCCCATCACCCAGAACATCAACACGCAGGGACCGCCACAACGGATTCTCCATGTCCACCCTCACCTAGACCCTCAGAAACTCTCAAGAATACTCCCACGAATTCCCCACTTCCACCTCTTTCAATCCTCCCAAAAACCACCCAATGTCCTTGGAGATACACAACAATGGAACCTGGTATATTTGCACGAAAAACTCAGCAAACGAGAAGAACATATTAGCAATATTCCTTTTTCTTGATGGTTCCTACAGAACAATCAGTGCACCATCAAACGTCCATAGCCCACTAGCCATGACATGGGATCGATCGTTCACACAATTGAAATGAAGGACAAAATATTTTTAGTCACCATCTCAATCTCCATACCTTCTTTCACCTTCCAAATCGTCGAAATTAATCTCATGAAGGATCCTCTATTCACCATTTTGTTAGTCAGTACCTTCCCCACCAAACTAAATGCCAACCTCCGCAGCCCGCCTCCTTTAGCTCAGCCTACAGCTGACGCACCGACCCATCGTTCTGCACTTGATAATTTATATATATATATATATATTAATTGTCAAGTGAGAGATTCCTTACTTTAATTTCGATAAGGACCTTAATGAAATCACATCAATTTTTATGAATTTTGATATGAATTTTTTTATGGATGATAAGTTTAATGATATCTACCTATAAATAAAATTTGAGAATTTTTCAAGCACTAGATTATTTTAGTAATAACCCTTAATTTCATTTATTTTTAGATAGCAGAGAATTTAACCGAGCGCAAATACAAGTACTAAAATAAGACTGACTTTTTTATTTTATATATAAATATTATATGGATCAAACAGTACATGTGATGCTCGGATTACTCATAAAACTAAAAGAAAACTGATCACATGTACATATAAAATGCACATAGTAAGACTGGAACCCAGCCACCGTTGTGGAAGTGAAGGGAACTACCATTTGCAAAGAGGTGTTGTACGGATAGGACTAATTAGATGAAAGTATTTTGGTGAACAACAAGGCACAATTTAGTAATTAAGTAAAGAAATGCTTAAATTAAAGGGGAATTATCGTTTGGGTTCTTATGTTTTTTTTTTGAATTATTTAATTTTTAACTGTCTTTCCCTTTTTTACTCGCGTGGTCCCTATGTTTTCAAAAACCATTAATTTGGTCTCTCTGTGAACCAGACGTTAATCAAATTTAAAGGTTTCAAGGGTAATTTTGTCTTTAAACTAAGAATATGCAAAGTGTCAACACCAAAAAATAGATTTTTTAAAATATTTATATAATACAAAAAGATAAAAGTTCTAAATCTCTACCATCCATCTCACCATGGAGATTTAATTATTTTTAAAATAGTTAATTTATATAAAAGAAATTAACGGTTTCCATTTTCTTACCTAGGGGTTCCTATTTTCTAGGGTAAGCCCAGGGAATCTGTTTTGATGCCCATTGCGGATAAGATCTTGTCTACAATTGACAAGTGGAAAGGTAAGTTCCTTTCTTTGGCTGGTCGGGCTACTTTGATTCGCTCGGTGATTACTGGCTCCTTTGTTCACTCTTTTATGGTTTATACGTGGTTGATTTCCTTAATTCAGATGGTTACTAAGAAGATCAGAAATTTCTTGTGGATTGGTTCTTGTGAGGAGACTAAGTTGTTCCGTGTTGCCCGGAACCGTTGTTGCAGACCTTATGCTCTTGGTTTGAAAGATCTGGCATTGTTAAACGATTCATTACTTCGGAAGCTTACTTGGAAGTTTATAACTTAGAACAGTTTTGCTTTCACTTTTTGCGCGAGAGGAATATTAGGCAGTTGTAGAAACCGCGGGGAGGTTACATCACCTCTTCCATTTGGAATTCTTTTAGGACTTACTATGTTAAGCTCATTAAGGATGGTATCTAACTTATCGGGGAAGGCTCCCTCAGGGATTTTTGTCGTGATAACTCGCTTGGGGTGCCCATTTTGGATCTCTTTGGGATTCCTGATTTCCTGGTCATGCATCTTCAGGCTAGGGTTTCTGACTTCATTCGGAATGGTAGATGGATTTTGGATTATCGCTTTCGAGCTCGGTTTTCAGATCTCTGCTTGCGGATTGGTAGGATTGAAATTTCTCCGGTGACAGATTATTTGGTGTGGCCTCACTCTAGGGACGGTAGTGTTTCTTTTAAGGTGGCTTACTCCAAGATGTTTCATGATATCCCACAGGTCCCCTGGTGGAGGGTCATCTGGTCTCGCTATATCTCTCCCTCCCGTTCGGTTCTGTCTTGGCGGCTTTAGCTTGATAGGCTCCCCACCGAAGATTGTTTGTGCAGGTCTGGGTTGCAATTAGCTTCCAGGTGTAGTATTTGTGGTGCTAGTTCGAAATCAGTGGATCATCTTTTTCTAAAGTGCCCTCTTACTACAGCTCTTAGGGAGGCGGTTTTCTCCACATTTCAGATGCGTGTCTCAGCTGACACTTGGGGTTCTTTTTTCAAGCAGGCCATGTCTGTTTCTTTCAGTGATAAGATTAGGGTTTTGTGGAGAGATGATATTCATGCAGTGGTTTGAAGTGTGTGGTATTCCCGTAACAGTGGATTTTTGAAGGAAAATCTATTGATTTCAGGGTTGCTTTATCTCTAGTGTTGCGCTCTGTTTATGATGCGAACCATTTGGGGATCCGCTGTATGCGTAACAATGTTGATGATCTACTGATTCTTCACCGGTTTGGTCTCAATGGTCGATCTAGTAAAGCTTAATTAGGAGTGTGGTTTGGTACCCCCCCCCCCCCCCCCGGCTCTAGGCTCTAGGGTGGATAAAGGTTAACACAGATGGTGCAGCTTTGGGTTCGCCAGGTGTAGAAGGTTGTGGGGGTTTTTTCCTGACTTGCAGATCTTTTGTTAAGGCCTATTTCACGGTCCCCATTGTCAGGGTTTTGCTTTTGAGGCTGAGCTTCTTGTGGCTTCTTTAGCTATCAATAATGCTTGGAATTTAGGTTGGCATAGGATCTGGCTCGAGTGTGATTCTTCTTATGTTATGCAGCTTCTTTCGATTAGGTCTGATCAGGTTACCTAGCGTGTTCGTCAAGCTTGGCAGTGCTGCATTCATCAGATCTCGCATATGGAGTTCTAAGTTTCTCATATATTTAGGGAAGGTAATCAGATGGCGGATGCTCTCTCTAAACACGTTTTGGGTATTTCTTCTGATTCCTGGTAGTCTTCCACTCCTTCGTTCTGTTCTTCGCTAGTTGGCAATGACTGTATGGGTAGAAAATCATTTATGTTTTCTTAACTTTATTTTTCTTGTGTGACTTGCGTGCCTCTAGTAATTTTGGGGCCGCGTCCTCTGGTTTATGATGTATTGCTATTACTTTTGTTACTCTTTTTCTTTATTAATATATTTCTGGATACTGTCTAGGAGTTTTTCACCGTATGATCACTTGTGATGCTTTTTCACCTTAGATTAGTTCAATTTCATAAAAAAAAATTAATTTTTTTTCTTAAAAAAAATAAGCAGATTGATCTCCATCGTTCAGATGGATCTCTATCACCCCCTTCAAAGACAATCGATCTCCATCGTACGATGAAGATCGATCACAGGATCTACATCGACGCTGGAGATATGATATAGATCTCCATCGATGATGGAGATCCAAATGGATCTCTCTAGGGGATTGGATCCGGATCTCCACCTAATTGCCTTTTTTTTAATCTAAATTTGATTTTATTTTATTTTTTAAAAAGAAAATAAATATCCAAAAATAAAATAGTCATTTAACATTTACTGTCAACGTTGAAAAAAAAAGGGATAATTCAAAAACACATCCTAAATGATAATTCCCCTAAATTAAGAGTGGTGTTATTGGCACACCCTTTATTGATCTATTCATGCCTCACTTTTTAAAATTTTGATTTAATTAAATAAAATTAAATGTTGTTATTTAATTTTTTGGTTTATTTCTAAAATTACCCATTTTACTTATTTTTCAAACTTAATACATACCATATTTGATCTCTCCATCTCAGTATCTATACATCTCTTTCACCTCCATTGATTGATTTATTTTTTTCTTCTTATTTCTTTATTTTTTTAGTTTTTTTTTCTTCTTATTTCATGATGGAAAAGAAAAAAGAAAAAATAACAGGGTACTTCAACACAACGACAGCTTGATATCATTTTAATGAAAAAATAAACTTCAAACTTATTTCCAAAGAATGAATTGTTTCCAGATATTTACTATCACTGTCAGACAATTCTTGTTTTATGTCATTCGTAGACAATTCTTCAAGATGTTTGATATCGTTCTTATACAATTTTTTTATATTCTTGATATCGGTCTCAAACTCTTCCATAATATTTTACATGTAAGTAAGAAGCAGATTTTAGGGGTTAAGAGTTAAATTTTTTTTTTTTTTTTTAAGAAAAAACAGATTACTGAGTTTTGTTTTTTGGAAAAGGAACGTGAGATCTTAATAGATTTACTTTGTAGAAGATTTTTTTCCTAAATCGTATGTCTTTTTAAGTAATTTTGATAAGTAATTTTGATAAAGGAAAAAAAATTATATAATTAAAAAAGTAGGACATGAATAGATTCGTAGGGGTGTGCCAATAGCAGGAATCCTAAATTAAATGTTGTAAAATGTGAGTGTGAGTGTGCGGTAGAGTTGTTAAACAGTGACAAAGTGACATACATTACAAACTCTAATGGTAAATGCAACACTTGCACCTTAATTAGTGGCTTTGTTCTTCACTTTCACTTCAACCTTCACTTGCTCTCTCTCTCTCTCTCCCTCTCTCCTCTTCTCCTTCACTTATTTTCCGACAAACTTCGACCACCACCCAGTTCTCCGGCGGCGGCCACTTGCCGGGATCTGGTTGGGAAGTTTTGCCGGAAAAAAAAAACCAACCACCCAAAACCCAAGTTTGAGGCTTTGTTTTAAGTTGATTTAGTTGAAACCCAATCACATTGTTTCTGTACTGGGTATTTCTTGTTTTGGCAATGCATGAAGAGCAAGTGTGTTTTTGTTTCGTGGAAGATTTGATCTTGGAGCTGTTTTAATGTGAAGTACGAAGCTGGGTGTTTTTTATTGCAAACTTTTTGAAAATCGAGGTTGGTTTTAGAGTTTCAAGGTGTCAAATTTATTGATTATGTTAATTGAAGTTTCCTGGTCCTCCTGTAGAATCCTGTCTATTTTTTAATCAAGGGCTTCAATTTTTTTGCATTATCTTAATCTCAAGTACATGTACTTTAGATTTAATGATGAAGAGGCAAGAGAAGAGAGTGTGTAAATTATGTTAATTACTTCACTCAAATCAAGGTTGTTAATGATATTGATTCTAGCTTTTATTAAGTTTGGCATATCAAATTGCTGAATAAACTGAATTGGAGGGAATGGTGATGATTGTTGTATCTTCACAATGTGTAGAGTAGACAAGACTAGTAGTGACAAGTGTGAATATAGGAAACAAGAGTGTGAGAGAATGGGGTTCATGTTGTTGGGTGAAAATAATAATAATAAGGCTGAGAAGCTGAAGAATTCTGGTATGGTTTCAAGGTCTGGTCTGAAGCTATGGATGATTCGAGCAGTCACAACGATATTGCTGTGGACTTGTGTTGTTCAATTGATGGCAATGGGGGAGATGTGGGGTCCAAGATTGTTGAAGGGTTGGCCTTCTTGTTTCATTCAATCCGATTTGCCTTTGGCTGCTGCTGCGCAATCTTCTTCTCTTCCTTCCAAACTTGTTCTTCCTCCAAAGAGTAACTTTTTTCACTTTCTCAATCTCATCTTTCATTCTTTTTTATCATTTTCATGATTGCAATTTTAGTCACATTTGCTTGAACTTTGCTTTTATCTTTGTATGAAAATTTGACTGTTGTTGTTTTACAGGGGTTTACAAGAATAATGGCTATCTGATGATTTCTTGCAATGGAGGACTCAATCAAATGCGATCAGCTGTGAGTTTATTTTAATAGCTTCATCTTAATCAGAGAGAACATGATTGATCTTTTTAGCGTCAGTTTGTCAAGTTTGCTCAACTGTCTCTTTTGGATATATCTGCAGATTTGTGACATGGTTGCTATTGCAAGATATTTGAATGTCACTCTTATTGTTCCAGAGCTTGATAAAACTTCATTTTGGAATGATCCAAGGTATGTGTTTTAATTAGTTGATGTTGATTAATTTTATTCTCAATTCCAATTCAGAATTGCCTTTGATGTCTTTAAATTATATTCTCTATGAGCAGTGAGTTCCAAGACATATTTGATGTTGATCATTTTATTACTTCCTTGAGAGATGAGGTTCGTATACTGAAAGAACTACCGCCTAGACTTAAGAGACGAGTTGAACTGGGAATGACCTACTCACTGCCGCCCATTAGTTGGTCCGACATTTCTTACTACCATAAGCAGGTTTAGTTCTGTATAAACATAAAGCTCGAGTTTAAATTTGCTTTAGTTTTGTTCTAATGCAACTAACTTGTCCGGTGTATTTGACATTGCCGCTGGACAGATTCTTCCTCTGCTGCAAAAACACAAAGTTGTACTTTTAAATAAAACAGATGCTCGGCTTGCTAATAATGGACTTCCTCTTGAGATTCAGAAGTTGCGTTGCCGAGTAAATTTTAATGCTCTGAGATTTACTTCTCAGATTGAGGAATTGGGTCGAAGAGTTGTCAAGATTTTGAGGGAAAAAGGCCCCTTTCTAGTCCTCCACCTCAGATTTGAAATGGACATGCTGGCTTTTTCGGGATGCACTCATGGTTGCAATAGTGAGGAAGTTGAAGAACTAACCAGAATGAGGTATTCGTTTCGAAGACTTTTGTATACCTTGATTAATGTTCATCAACCTTTAATTAATGGTGTGGTAAATGTGTATTTAGATATGCATATCCATGGTGGAAAGAGAAAGTCATAAACTCTGATATGAAAAGGAAAGAAGGTTTGTGCCCTTTGACACCTGAGGAAACAGCTCTGGTTTTAAGTGCTATAGGCATTGATCGTAACGTTCAAATTTATATTGCGGCTGGGGAAATATACGGTGGAGAAAGACGGATGGCGACTTTGGCTAAGGCTTTCCCTAATCTGGTCAGTAAGAAGATCAAAAGCAACTTCTAAAAATTTATATGTACATATATAATATGGTTTACTATATATATTGTCTTTGGTATTATGCAACAGGTCAGAAAAGAGACTCTACTAGGAGCATCAGATTTGAAGCATTTCCAAAACCACTCTTCACAAATGGCAGCATTAGATTACCTCGTATCACTCGAGAGTGATATATTTGTTCCTACATATGACGGAAACATGGCTAAAGTTATTGAAGGCCATCGCAGGTAAAAAATACTACTTCTGTTTGCTTTTAGATCAATATCCGGCAGTGTTGCTATATAGGAGTTTTCGAAGAACAAAGGGTAAAAGGGATGTTCAATTATAGTTGGTTAACATTGTCTTAAAGATTTTGTTTCTGTTTCGTGTTGTGTTTGGACACTTTTCAGATTCTTGGGGTTCAAGAAGACAATTTTATTGAACAGAAGGCTTCTGGTTGGTTTAATAGATGAATACAAGAATGGTTCAATGAGCTGGGATGAGTTCTCATCAACTGTGAAGGAAGCTCATGCAAACGTGATGGGTAACCCGACGATACGAATGGTGATGCCTGAGAAACCGAAGGAGGAAGACTATTTCTATGCCAATCCGCATGAATGCTTGCAACTGTTAGATGAACCATTGACAAGTACATGATTTTGCTCATGCTAATAACATGCTATACTCTCTACCTATCAAGAATTTATCACCCTCAGCATTCTTTACAATTTCATATTATGAAGCATCAGATTCCTGTATAGAATGGATAAATGTGAAATAAAAAGAAAAAAAGAAAGAAGGATTTTTATCCTGGGTGGGGTTTTGTATAGAGAGAAATAGACTTCTTTCCCTGTGGAATTTTCTATGTATTTGTATGAAAAGTAAAATAATATTGATGGAATCAAAATTTCACATTTTGTCTCTATCTATGCAATGTCTTCGGGTTACATATTTCATGATACTATTCATGATAAAAGAAAAAAACAAAGGAAATTGTATTTGCAACACATTCTTACTAGTCATTTTTGAGAATATAAATCAATGTTAAAGCATACAATTCTCAAGTAGTTAGGAGTGTGGCTTCATGTTTTCCTTGATTATTTAGTTGTCATTATTACATACCACTACATATTTCATTTGTTGGAAAGATTTGTACAAACCCCATGCTTCAATTATTAAACTCTTAAAAATAACTCAACTATATAATTCTATAATGATTACCCACTATGTACTCAAAGGCAACAGATTTTCTTTTTTATATATGTATTTTGTATATTCCAAAATCCAAAGAATGGTCTTCACCATATGCGTCTAGGGGGAGAGAGAGAGGGGTCAAAAAAAAAAAAAAATTGCTACAATAATAAATGTGAAATCAATACAAGTCTAACATATACATATTTGTAGTGATGATGTTTAAAAATATACAAGTCCACAAGTTTAGTGTTGTGTAATCATTAAAACTAGATACAATGGTTGTTAGGGAGTGATCCAAAGAGAGCATATTTTATTGATCCAAGGAGTCAGCTTCCATTAAGGAGCTAAGCAGTTATGGTCAAATGAATGGATGGCTACTCATTCTTTCAAATTCCACTGAATTACAGGTTTCGTAGTGCGAGTTACACAATTGAAACTTACCTTTCGAACCACACTCACTCGTACCATTTCCCAAAGTGGGTTATTAAATTTCAAACACCTCATTAAATGTCCATCAAAGTCTTCTTTTTTGTCATATTTTTAGAATGCGTTTTGGTGACTTAATAATATATACAGTTTGTGCCTCTCCTCATTCAAGCTTTGTGTATGATGCTTGTCACAATTTTCAACTGATGACATCATATTCAGATTTAAAGAGTCACATAATTCAAACAATCAGAAGATATGAATAAAAAGTTCATATTTCTTATTTCTACTCTCTTCTGTATCAAGTAACAATGGAAGACTGATGAGTTGTAGTAAGAGAGTCATATTAGCATGAACATACCTCTCCACTCCTGACCCCTAAATCTTAACATCAAACTTTAAACAATTGCACAAGTTGGGATTCAGAGAACACAATCAATCAACCATCCGAAATTGTCAAAATACCAATTGAAAACCAAAATTAAAAATTTGGAGATGGAAAGCAGCTTCTCATTATACGCAAGGAAGCCTCTATCTGAATTTTCATAAGTAATCAATGCAATCCGGCAAACCAAAGAGAAGGATGTACATTTGCTTTGGACCTAGTCTCTTCTTGCACCATGGCATGGCATAAATTAACCAAACACCAAACATCTAAATTCGGTACAAATTAATGAGCCAAAATAGGTTGATCGGGACTATACACTAGCTTTTTTCTGTTCTCAGCCTCTTATGAGCCTGATTAGAGTCCTCATTACAGCTCCCAATTCCACTTTGTACCATCATCACTTGATCGTTCTCATGATCCTGGGTAAACAACAGATCAAATATGAGGAACGCAAAATTAAGGCCAGGAAAAGTTCACCATTCAATTTTACAGGTTTGTGGACTGTGGTGACATAAGAGAAATTTTAAAGACGAAATAAAGCTGTCTGAAGCTCAAATGAAGTTTATCAAAGAACCTGTGAACTGGACGCCATAGCAGTTTGCCCATCATTTGCTCGTCTACCAACATCAAGTTGAACTGAGATGTTGGCCTGTGACAGATCCACACCCGATGATTGCAGCACTTGGGTCAAAGTATTCAATATCCTGTCAAACACCAAAAACCCCATTCTGTAAATAGCATGTATAAAATCCATCTGGACCATTTCCACGTATATTGGATGCAACAATCCTCTGATATTGAGTCTTATTACAACAGTTAATTGCTAAAGTACCAAATACCAATGAGGTGATTAAATTCCAAAATCTCGAATGGAAATCTTCAATGCAGACAGAAGTCTCTTAAGTGAATAATAAAAGGAAATAACTACTAACATAAAAGATAATACAAACTTCCGATAAATTAAAGTCGCAAGTCAATCTCAAAAATCAGCCATTCCTCTTCATGTTGGGCTTAAAATCCAAACTCAATAATTTAACTATGAAAACAGAAAATACTAAAGGATTCTTTTTCCTTGTTCCCACCCTACCATGGTCTCTGGGACTCTTCAAACATCCAACTAATCACATTACATGTAGTCCACCTAACTCAAAAATCAGTCCTTCCTCTTCGTGTTGGGCTTAACATCTAAACTCAATAATTTAAATATGAAAACAGAAAATACTAAAGGATTTTTTTCCTTATTCTCGCCCTACCATGGTGCCTGGGACTCTCTTCGAACAACCAACTAATCACATTACATGTAGTCCACCTAACCCAAAAGCAACAGGCTAATTCGCTTGGTGAAGCAAGATTCCAGCTCAAACAATCATATCCATATACATCTCACAATAACATGTGCCACCCCCTTTTACATAGATTCTGAAGCTGGTTTGTCAGACAAGTGTAGGTTTGGCATTGATTTTGTACAGTTATACCACGAAAAGCAAATGACCACATAAAAAACAGTACGACTGGCAGAAAAGAGTCATGTAAAAGTCTCAGGAAAAGAAGGCAGGCCAATCTATTGCAGATGATACACCAAGCAGAAAAGACTGGTAATAAACATAGCCATATAAATGAAAGTATACCAAGCCAACAATAAGCTTTGGCAATAAATAAACACAGAGAAATTTTGCGACATCCTGAAGTCTCACCCTTGAGAGTAAGCATTTGACATGCTAGATGATCCACAATCAATTGTCAGATCCTGTTCATTGAGTGCACTATTTGGAACAGCACACTCAGTCATACATGGTCTGTCCTGCCACAACTGTGACTGGGGATGGTAAGCCATGTTCTCAGCATCAGAAAGAGATTCCTGTAAAGGTTGGGTAGGCATGGCACCCCTACCAACGGTAGTAAACATGTTTGGCTGTTCATGCACATTAACAGGAACTCCATTGAGTGCAGGTTTGTATACTGCAGCAGAGCCAAACTCAGATTCCATTGAGTGCTGTGGATTTGTGATCATCGCAGGAGTAATAACATTGTTTTCATGAGTAGAACCGTTCTTTATAACTTGAGTCTGATCCATATAATTTTCTGCAGGCCCATTATGACTTCTCTGTTCAAATTAATGAAAATCCATTACTGAATTTCCTTCGAAAGAAAACAATGAGAATCAACGAGTTTCACAATAAGAAAAATAATAATCTCAATTGTGATTCATGGCCAGAAAACCTTCAATCAAAGAAAAAGATATTCTAAGCTATTGATCTTTTAATATTTCCACATCGGATTAATAATCTAAAGATATATTTATTAACGGAACGTCATGTTATATATGAAAATCAGGAATTTCATTTCCTTAAAATTCTTAACAAGCCCATATAAATTTCATGAGCAAATGCATTGGTGGAAAATTGCAAATAAAAACAGCACACATTTTTTGAATCAATAGTCAGTATATAAACAAACATATACCACATGCCAAATGCCACCAGCAATGTTCAAAAATAATTATAAGAACTCACTAATAGATAATTAGTTAATCATTAATCTCGTGACTTATAGTTTTATTAGCATTTAGTACTTGTATCAGTCTACCAGAGATATTTTACAAAACACATAAGTATTCTGTAAATCTTTAAATAGATTCATGTCATAAAACAAAGTCAGACAAACATTTACAAGAAAGGGATGCATAAGACCAAAATCCAATCACCCATCTCCAGATTACAAAACCAAACCTGCTCTAAATGGACTTAGGCACAGCTTTTGGGTTTATGTGTGTGTAACATGTTTCTCGTCTGTGCCTAAGACTCCTATCCATTTATCCTGAAAAGGCAGATATATAGATGCACCTAAACTAAAAGACTTGTCATGAAAATAAGTATCTTCTTAAAAACATGTGTCCATGCTTTCAAAAGATGAATAAAGTATTATGGGTAACTTCTAGAAAACAAGAACTCCACTCTTGTGACCCCTGGTTGTTACATGTCATCTCCAGCTAACTAATACAAATATCTAGGTTGTTTTAGTCACTTAGTTTAAGCAATTGATGGTGTCCAAGTGACACAGCAATAAACACACCAAGCTACGCAGATAAGCAAAAGCAACGAAATGTCCTTGTATCATAACATAGAGACACACAAACACACACTTCAAGAATTAAGAATCTCTACCCATGGCATCAATTTGGTTGGCTCCTGACTCCACCCTTGATACGGTCCCTCGTACATATTTACCTTTTCTCGTAAGAACTGAATATATTCTATAACCTGCATATAAGAATAAATTTCTTCAATCATTCACAAGAACAAAATTTCCGAAACTTCAAATGATGAAAAAGAATAGGACTAGTTCAAATGTTATTGATAAGCACGCAAGACCTGATTGAATGGTATACCTCTAAAAGGAAGGAAGCCTTATCTCTTTTTTGATCATTTTGAGGTATGAGATCTCTCAAAATTTGGAATCTGCCGCAGAAAATATAATTTTTCTTTCAGGTGATTACAAAATCACTGTCAAGCTATTAATTGAGCAGAGATTGCAGTGGAATTTGAAAGCAGCAAACAAGTATATGATAATTATAAAAACAAAGGACAGATTGCAGTTCACAAAACGCCAATCCAAGGATAACAAAATCCATAGACATTAAAGCCATAAAATGTTTTAATCTTCCGTAACTTATCCAAGGAGTTGGCTGTTTTAGATTCGGGATAATATCCATTTTAAAGAGTAAAAATAGGCTGGAAAGAAAACACCATTTGGAAATTATGTGGGTTTTACTTTTATATTCAAACAAGGAATTGGTTTTCAGTCAGCATTATCATTAATAATTTAATATTATAACTACTTTGATTTTCTAAATTATACTAGTCAGCAACATAACTGTGTTGGTCCATTCTGTCAAGAAATTCATTAGCAGTTGTAATATCTGATCTCCTATGCGCTGCAGTGAGTCTAAGAAATCAACATAAATAAAAGCCGTCTAATAACAGAAGCATATACATATACTTGATATAAACTCTACATCTGGGTTCATCTGTCCTGAAATTGTTGTAACAAGGTGAATTACCTAACATACTTGCATAAAAAGCAAACCGAGAGGAATGTGCCTTAAAAATTCTAGGAATTCAACAATTGAATAAAAATAACAAATTACAGAACAACATGAAGCATTCTTTTCATGAAAAAGACAATCCTAACAAGCATAATCACAGTTAAATAGAAATAAATAAATAAATAAAAAGAAGGGTTGCCTCTCATTAATCTTGCTCCTTCTACGCTGCTCTGTCTCGGAATGCTTGGACCGAAGAGTGTTCGTCTTCTGTTCACTGCTCCTTCCCTCTACCTTCATTGTTTCTCCTACACAACACACACACACACACACACATATATTAACATAATACTCACAGACACATACATACAAAGCTCAAAAGGTAGGGATACACGTACCTTTATAGGAGGAGGAATTGTTTCTGTGAACAAGCTCTTCGTAGACGTCAGCTTCGTCGTCTTCTTCGAGATGACTCTTTGAAGATTTCACCATTTCGGACTCACTGAACAGACCAAGAAAGAGAGAGAGAGAGAGAGAGAGAGAGAGAGAGATGCTACTACCTCTACGATTGCCACTACTTTCAAAGAACAGAAAACGCGTGTACGAGGAGAGGTCGGCAACGGCGGCCGTCGTGGTGGTGGTCCGAGAGGGACAGAGAATAAATAATATATGTATAGTAGTATATAAATAATTAATAAATTTAAATAATAAATTAAGTGTAAGAAATGTTAATGTTGTTGGATGCTGGTTTTGGTTGCAGTGGCTGTGGCTGTGGCTCAGGACCTGCCTGATTGATGAAGCCCTAGGCGCTGTTAATTAATTTTTATTTTTTTATTTTTCAGTTGCCCCTGCTAACTTGCGCCTCTTCATCTTAAAGGCTATAATAGTGTTTTGCCACGCTTAATTAGATAACTCGTAGTCATATCATTTTATAAATTAATTAATCGGATTCAGTTGGACACAATTTTCAACCTGAGTTTTTTTGTTTTTTTTGTTTTTATTGGGAAGCCGCCAATAGAGTCTACCGATATGTTCTCAAATGCAACTCTTATCATCTTATTATATATTGGTTTGATAGTAAACCTCATATATTTACTTCACAAAGATATAGGTTCGAATCTTTTCCATTTTAAAAAATACAGAATTTATATAATAATATAATATTTCTATAAAAAGAAATAATAGTGGATGAGACTGCTCACACTTTGAGATTTAAGTGGAGTTTTGTTTTCCCTAATAAGCAATTACACACTCTCCCCAATTACCTATTTTAACCATAATTATAAATAGTCTTAAATCCTAAGTTCCTAACATAACCTACCCGTAATCTGATTTTTTTATTGGCAATTTATAAACTTTAAATTTTATTTGAATTTTTATTATGTAATAGGAGAATGAAATTACTAGCTTTTGTTAAAGTTTGAATGATGAATTATTTATTTTGTGAGGTTATTTTGCGAATGTACGGGTAAATAGGGGTGGACACCAACCTGCCAAACCAACCTGAACCAACTTGA